>VWYI01024997.1:43206-96822 GCA_013399455.1 Anthoscopus minutus
GGGAAGGGAAGGGAAGGGAAGGGAAGGGAAGGGAAAGCCTGCCAGCATGGTTTGGGTGGGAGCATGAAATTAAGGAATACCTGTCCCAAACCACAACAGTGGCAGAACAAATGGAATGTGTTGACTGCTGAATTTAAACCTTCTTTTAGCTTTCAATCATTAAATGCCCTAAATTAATATCAATACAGAAAGAAACCATGAGCCAAAGACCACTCTTCATATTTTTTAGGGGAATAAAGTAGAAAGAAATGCATTTTCTCCAATTTTTTTACAGGATAGGAATGAATTACTTTAATTATGTAATGCATATGATTCACGTTTTAAATATTTGAACATTTTAAAACTACCTCACAGAATAGTCTGATAATTTATTTATGGTACAGTGATGGAAGATACTTGATTACAAATATTCTGGACTTTTAGGTATCTATGAGCGCTATGCCATTTCCCCTTCAAACTACTCTGATATAGAGAAGTAGAATAGAAATTAATCCTCTTAATACTATTTCACTTTAGGATACAGAAAGCATGGGACAAAATTTTGTAAAGATCTATGTGTAGATTTTTAATCATTATATGTTAGATTACGTATATCAGTCATTTTTGAATCATATAAAACATTACTAAGGTGGTTTTTAAGGGGGAAAAATTGTAAAGTTGAGTTTTTGAGACACCAAAGCTATTAATCCTTCTCAGCAAAGTTTGATAAAAGTTTTCTGGTTTATATCTTCAGCATGTTAAAAGTTTTCTCATTTCCTTTCTTTTTTTGAAAATTCCATCTGAATACATGCTCACCAATTTAATGACTTTCCTCTCTGATCAGCTCAATACTAGGAGTATACATTGAGAGATAGAAAAAAATTGTCTTGAAAACCATGACTCCAGGGATGGGGCTATATAAACAGTGGCAGGACCAATTATCTCTATATCATTCAGGTCAGAGATATGCAAATCAGATGGGGGGTGTGCAGTTGTTATATCAGTCTTTTACATGTTAAAACTTGGTTTTGTGTCTTCCTGTCCTCTGTTACCTTGTTCAGACTGCACTGTCCAGAGTCTCCTGTTCTCTCATTCTAGAACAAATTTATGAGAGACCTCAAATCATTCTCAATGCTCTACTCTAGAAGTTCTTCAAGGGATCTTACTTTTTCCAGAGATGTGATGTTATAATCTGTTTGCAATGCTCTTGCTGGGGTACTGCCAGTGCTGCAGAAAACAAAGAACTGTGTCACAGAACTGTGACACAGAACTGTGTCATGCCAGCTTAATTCCTGCCACAAATATTCTTCTTTTGTGATCAGACTTGACTTTCTCATTCTACGCTTAAACAGTCTTTATTTCTTTCATTCTCAAATGCTTAGCGCTTGTCCCCATTTTCTTCTTTTTTATTTCTGTTTGTTTGTTTGTGTGTTTGTTTTTCCAGGACATTTGTCTTATTTGCCATGAATACTTGGTATCTAAACAAATCCCTTCAATTTTCATGCTGACTTAATCTAAAAAAAGTACTGCCTGTATTCCACCATATAGATTATTTATGGAACATTGCATAGGTCAAGACTGAGGTGAGATCTCTGCTGAATTGCATTCAACACACCTCTACATTTTGCTATTGATTTTAACTTCTCTCTGCACAGTTCATCAACCACGTTTGCATTCTCTTTTAAAAAGCAGGCCATAGTAAGGCCAAGATTTAGAATATTATTCCTTCTTCACATATCAACTGTTCCCTTTAGCACATAGAAGGAACTTTGATTATTTAACATAATACTGCTTCAAAGTGCCCTAGCAGAGGTAGATCAGAGCTGAAGGCTGTATAAATTTGTGCTCCACTTCACCTGTGTCAATAACCTGTTTTGCAATGAGTTTGTCTGCATGTTTACATTGACATATCCTAAGGTAGTTCCTTCCAGGGTTTCTTGGTGTAATAAAACCCTGACTTCATAATTCTGCCATGATGTTTAATGGTCCATTTCTTCCCTTGCCTGGTGTTTGAAATCTGATGCTCCTTCCCTTTGAAAGAGAATTATTAGATGAGACACAGAAGTAATTTACTTGATTGTGTGTGTAAAAGAAGTTACCACTTTTACCACTGTTGATAGACAGCAATATTTCCTTTCCCAATCAGGGTGTCCCTGTATCATTGTTCCAATCTGACCTACATTTTAACATTCTGAAACGTCTTCCTGACTGCCTGAGTTTATCATGAGTGTAAGCATATAGCTTACATACCAGCTCCTAATGCTGCCCAACCCTGAGTTTGGACCTCTTGAAGCCAGGAGTTTAATTTTTAAATTAATGAGGTTTGAAATATAGTAAATGGTAAGCCTCCGTACTTATTTTTGAACTTGAATATTGTTCTGGCTTGTAGGAAGGAAAGATGAATATATGCTCATTTTAAAAATGAAAGCTGAGATGTTTCTTTAATCTCTTTGTTCCAGCAGCCATGGTTTTAAGAGAAACTGTCTCCATCATGAAACTAGTCATGTAAGAGAAGCAAGCTCATATTTTCACAGTGAATCTTTCTCTGTTAGAGCAGTTTCCTAGCAAAAAAACCTACTTTCCATTAAAAAAAAATAATCCCCAAGCTGTCATCCTCCCACCACTGGATTTACCAGCATGGAGTAGAGGATTTCTTGCACAATATTCTCAGAAATTCCTGGAACTGATATTTTCCAATTGCTTTAACTTCTCTACAAAGTGACTTCTTAATGCATATTTCCCCCACACATTCACATAAGATTAGTATTCTCTTTTTGCTAAAGAAAAATTAAGATGATTGCTGTCTCAAAGTCTTTGATTCCTTCTTTTCAGCTGTAGTTCCTCCTACAGTAAATAATACTTAGTGAATTGAATAAAGTCTCATTATTCTTTGTCAAGATACCATAGTAAATTGAGCCATAGTCATTTTCTTGACTCAAAACACTTGTTACCTTTATCCTGTACAAACTGGGAAATGCCTATAGTTAGAAAGACTTTATCTCTCAAATAGGAGGTGTTATAATTGTGGTGTCTCCTTCCAAATTTAATCAGAGAAAAAAAAAGGATCTGCTTAACCTTTAAAGCCTTTTACTGTTCAGGGTTTATGAAACCTCTGAGCTTTTGTGTCTAACACATATTTAGAATAGAATAGAATAGAATAGAATAGAATAGAATAGAATAGAATAGAATAGAATAGAATAGAATAGAAATTTCTGTTCCCATGCTACTTTTAAATTCAACAGCTTGTGCAGTGTTTTATTCAAAGTGTTTTTCTTTAATGAAATCTCCGTCTCTCTAGGCATAGGTCTGCTAGTTTAAATGTATCTACCATTTCCTAAACTACTTAATATATCTTCCCATGTGATTATTTAGTATCCATCTCAAAATATTAATATGATGGTGTGTGCTTCAGAAAAATCTACTGCTGACTTTTCAGTGCGGACTCTAAACTCCAGAATAATACTGTGTGGCAAATGGCTCATATTCCTGTAACTCACGTGCTATTTGATTCAAATATTTGTAGCATAGAAACTTATGTATGGGCACTATAAACAAGAAGAGTGCATTTTTATTCCCAAATAAATTAGAAATTGAAGCTGGAATTCTTTAGACACCTCTAAACTTGTAGTTCCTAGTGTTTGTAGTCTGAAAACAGATTTCCATTCTAAATCCAATTCTGTTTTTTTCTGCTATCCTAAAATGGCCAACCTTTGTCACTGACCTCAAAGAAATTGTATTAGAAGTTCTACGAAAAATCAGCTTATTGGACTTGATACCAAGAGCAGGGATATATAGTCACTATTACAATCTCTTCTGTAACTAATTTTTTTGCGATAATGACACCGACCTAAGTCATGGCAAAAACCTGGAACTGCATAAAGAAAAAAAAATTCTGTCACTAACACATCATGCTGTTGAATTAAAATTACCTTTCAGTTTGGCTGCATTGGGAGATTTGCTGTTCTGGGCAAGGTCTGCAGGAGTCACCTTTTCCTCTACACATTTTGGAAGTGTGCTTTAAATTGCAGTTACCAGAGCTGAAATGTTGAAAAGCAGAATTATTTGCAACCTTTGCAAGACTTTGTATGTGAGGAGGAATACTTAGATTATGTCATTTATATACTTTAGATCATTGTATGTTGAAAGAGAATATTTTTGAGAATTCAAGGAGATCTACGAAAGTAAGTTTTCTGATGGGCTCAAACAGTTCCTTAGAGATTTAAGCAAACTTAATTCAAAATCCAGCGTTGAAAAGGAAAAGGTATGAAAATCATATAGGATGAAAATGAATCCTATGAAAATTTGTGCCCTCTTTGACACTTCCTGTTATAGTTTTAGCTTCAATCTTCAACTCCTCTACATCTAGAAAGGATTGAGACTGAAAGGAAAAATTATTTTGATGTTTTTATTCAGATAAGCTTCCAAATATTGTTTCCTTTATTCAAAACTGTTTTGCCCAAGTTTGACACTATGTAAAACAGCAAAATGTGAATATGTGAAAGCAGTTATTATGAATATGCATGCCATATGTCTATATATCCTTGCACCCTCTCCCTGGATACTGTAATACTTCAAATTAAAGGGCACAAAACATTTGCATGTAAAGTTTTGCAGTGATAAATATTAAATATAGTGAGTACAGAAAATAAACATTGAACACGTGATCATGGTGAAACTTCTTCCCAATGCTTTTAAGTCCAATATAAGCAGGACCATGTATGCATCATGCATTCTTTGTCTCAAACTGCTTTCACCAGCCAGGGAAGTTTTAAAGTCTACTTTTCTTAATCTATGCTATGTTAGGACTAGACTGGGACTGTGTACTCTTACTCTTTTAATTATTTTTTAAGATTGATATCCATGTGGTCCTCCATTTGCTGCATCATGTATCAACTCTACTCTACTCCCTCATCACTTGTGAATAAAAAGCAGAACTTGTAGGCAAAATTGTGCCTACAAGTACTTAAGGTTTGACAGGGTTATATTTGAGGCCTCACAGTTGTTTACAGATAATTGAGATATTTTGTAAAATTTAAACATAAATCATTTCTTCTCTACATCAGAATTTCTGCACCAGTCTAGAGAAGGGAAACAACCTGTGGAAATATTCATTAAGCAATTAAGAAATTCTTCCTGAGACTGAAGTGGGCCTAGAAAGCAAGCAACCACCATGATAAACCAAGTTGTGAGAAACCCCTGCATGTGTAATTGTGCACACTTGTAGACATATAGTTCCAAAGATCACCAAGATCACAAAGTTCACCATAGATTTCATATTTTCTATTTTTTTCTGTATTAATATTTTTGTTTGGTTGTTTATTTTCAGGAGGGGAACATTGGCTGTATAAAGATATAAGATGATAAACTGATGGGAGGGAATAGTGGGTGAGTATAGAGTTATAAATTCAGTAAAACTGATAATTTTCTTCCTTAGAAACAGTCTGCTAACAGAATATTAACGGTAACTAGATTATGAAAAAAATATTCAATATAAATTTATTACTAAGCTGATACTTAATAATCTATTATTCCTTAACCTACTGTCTTTTTGAATATACTTTGCTACTTCAAGCCCAAGGGGACTAGGACAAAATAGAAATCACCTTTTTTTTTGTATCACGTAGCACTTACTTAAGCATGTTGTTGGAAAATAAAACATACAGTGTGCCTAATTTTCTGTCTTTACAATCCCAACAAACTGTATGAATATTTTTTTTAAAGGGTGAACATTAAAGATGAATAGATTTCCCTTCAGAGATTTGCAGGCATTGTATTTGCCAGTAAAGATAATCTATAAATCACAAAGCAGGAGAGTAGTATTAAAGAGAAAAAAATATTAGCATTTGTGTTTCACCTTAAAATTATTTTGTAGTTTGTAAACCTATGCAAAGCAAATTGCAGGGGCAGTAAAACCTCTAAGAGTTCATAGGATTGTACTAATTTTATACTATATTTCAAAAGACCTGATTTTCTTGATATTTTGGGACTAGACAAAAATACTGTAACATCAAAAAATCTATGCTGTGAGTAACAAGCATGTAAACATTAATGTTTCCTATTTTAAGCTTCCAAACATCAATTCTAATAATATAGATAGATAATATTGGTTTTATATAGGTTTGTGTGTATATATATATATATATATACATACATGCATATATATGTATGTTATGGGTCATATACATGTGCGTGTGTGTGTGTGTGTGTGTGTGTGCGTGCGCGTGCTGCTGTGTGCCTAATAGGAAATAGTAAAAGCAGTGAGGCAGGTCATTTTGGGAGNAAATTTGAACTGTTTTCTCAGTGAGGGTTGGTGTTTCTTGGTTAACAATGCTTGATTTATGCCCTTGTCCCAGATGATATGTTACAAGCAAAAGGATTTTGCCAAAATAAGCCAAGTTTGAAAACAGAGGATTTTATATTCTGCAATCAAATACACAGAGTTTAGCAGTTATTCTGAACTGTAGATATGAAAATATATAAGGGCTGAAATACTTTATTTGATAGCTGGAACTAAGATACCGATAAAATATTCTGTGGGTTGATAATACTATTTTTATTGTTTGGTTTTGATACATTACTGCAACACTCAACCACAAAACTATATTATTTTTGGAACACATGAAAAAAAAGTCAGAAAGCCAACAGTATTTCTTTTAATAGCCCAAGCGCTTTATAGTTTGGCACATAGAGGCTAAAATGGAGATAAGTCTGTAATTCGTTGTTGCTTGGTCTGTAACAAATTAAGTTTCTTCTTGCTCATAATTATTAATCCATTTTCTTGCAGCTCTGAGAAGTTTCTATCCACTTGTATCCATACCATATGTAATTCTTCTTGCTTTATACCCTCAGTTATGGAATGGAGATTCATGTTTCAGTCAGTCTTTAACTTCTTTACCTGTTTGGCTTTCTTTCCTTCTGACAGGAATAAAATAAATTTGTTCTTTTGTCTGTGACCTTAAATGTATGATCATTTTCCCATTTTAAAGCTTAAAAGGAATGTGATTACACATTTTTTTCTGTGCAAGTACATGTTTATTTGTTGTTTGAGAAGAACTTGTTTGTCCTGGATGATATTATCTCTAGCAGTAGCTACAGCAACATCAGTTTTGTAGGACAGACACATGCTAGCTTGTCACTTGTCTTAGTCCTGGCATTCCTTGGGGGTATTTCAGATCATATTGACGTTTATTTCAGGTGCTCATTCTGATCATCTTTAACAAGGTCATAAATAACTGAGTTACTCATCTGTTTTACTCCTGTTTATAAATTGCATTCTCTTGTAGACAAAGGTTGGTGGTTTTTTTTGTTAAATGCTTCAGCCTTTCTTTTTTAATACAGTCTTTTCTGCTCACCTCTATCATGCCGTATTTGTATACATTTTTGACAAAACAGAACTGTTTTCTATTCTCTTATATTTCTCCATAATTATACTCTTGTACTAAACAGATTTGAAATGTACAAATAATGGATGGAGGCTAGCTACATAAGACCCCTGTGCTGAAAGATATTGTACGGTAAAGGTCTTTATTATTACATGTAATTGGATTCTAACATTGAAAATAAATGTTAGACAATAAAAAGATGTTATTTAAACCAATGAATAATTATTATTTCCATTTCTTTTTCTATGGACATTTGAGAACAGATAGTATTGCTCATGCAATACTTTTGTCTATTGCTCTCTGGGGCTTGTTCCATGAAAAGAAATGAATAGACAAATGAGTCAAGTATAAAACCACATGATAATGCTCAAAGCTTGTTCAACAAACATGTAAGTGAAAATAAGGCAATCCGTTGCTTTTACTCAGCAGATACCAGGGCTTTTGATAGCACTTTTCTCAAAAATCTCCACTGTGCTCTAAAAATACCATCAGTCTTTGGAGTACTGCCACAAAATATCTTTGGTATGTATTGTTCCTGTTTGGCAAAATAGAACATTTTTTTCAGAGATGTCAATTATATTTGAAAAAAAATTAATCTGACATCTCTCAGAAGTTTATATGTTGCTGAATAACAACATTGATCCTCAGCAATTCAGAATAGGTTAAAAAGAAAGGATGAAAGGAAAGAATTACAAGACAAAAAATTAATTTACATAGATGTCATATACATTATCTGTTGCATTTGGTGAAAAGCAGATATTACAATAGACATGAAGAATCCTCTCCAGAAGTTCAATTTAGGTGCTCTGGATAAGTTCATTTTTGCCAAAATTTTTATGAGGCAGGTGCTATTTTGTCATTAAGCTAGAGTTGAAATCCACATTTCTTTTCTACCTATGCTCAAGCTAACATTGCTTCAATGCTGCTATTACCAAAATTAAAACATTTTAAACAATTTAAAAGAATGCCCATCATCCTGAAGATACAATGGTGATTTCAAATGCTGTTTACATAAACCAACCTCCAAATGAGAAGCGAAATACATGCAAAAGTGTCTTAAGCTAAACAAAGTTTTAGGCTTCTTTTCTTTATCTCGGCTCTAAGCTGCATCCTTGATTGTCTGATGAATATATGCAATGCATTCAGCTTGAATTTTTGGGAGTTGAAGTTTCATTTTCCCATGCCCCAGCATTCTGTTTTACACAGCAGAAACTGCAAAGGACAAGATACAAAGGCTTCAAATCATACATTGAGTGAACGGAGCATAGTGACTTGACAAATAAAATATCTCTATTGTAACTTTTCTCTTGTTCTTTCTTTTAATCTTTTAACTTATGTATTATCAGTTATTGAAAATAGCAAAAGCCTTACACCTTATCATCTTCTGGTTGCAGAAGGCTACATAGTCCATTGTGGCACCACATTAAATTATAACATCTTTTAAAATAACTTTAAATCCCTAATTTGGTTATCTACTTCACTCATATACCAAAAATGCATAAAAGCAAGATTTTAAGTACTGATTTACAAATAACAGTCCAGAACCATTTTTAGTTGTATTCTAAATAAGTAAGCAAAAGTGGTGACTAAAATTCCTGATAAATAAGGGCAAGAATTTAATTCAATATTACTAAAAATTTAATGTAGGTCATGCTAAGTACCATATTTGAACTGCTCTGCTATTAAATTTAAGTAAAAGCACAGAGTCCATAAAAGCAATATTTCAAATACAGGCTTTGAATCTAGAATCCAAATTTGTATCTCATTACCCTATTATACAGAAAGAAGAATTGAGAAATTGCACATGAAAAAAAAATCCTCTTTGTATTTCTCCTGTGAAGATGTGCCCCCAGACTTCCTTTGAAAACACTTGAATATTGCCATTAATTTAATGAAACAGGTTAATCTTTGAGACAGTCTCATAAGAGTCTCAAGAGAAGATGAGAAGCATTTTTGACATAAAATGATTTCCCCCTTAAAATTACCGATTGACTGATGTTACATTGTCTCACAATCTGTGGGAATTTTTCATGAAAGTTTGGTAGAATTTTGTTTCACAGTGTTACAACTCATGTGTTAACTTTTTTGTTTTAAACATTTCTGTATTTTTTGAATAAATGTATTTTAAGGATACATAAAATAAATAAACCATTAAATAGTTTTAAGAGTAAAATCAAAAATTATTTAAATTCTCAAATAAAAATGTTATTTTATACTAGGCAATATTTTTTCTAAAGTGAAAATATATTTCTAAAATGAAAATGCATTTTTAATGCAATTGTTTTAAGGGAACATTTTGTGAAATGTTCACATTTTTAAATTTTAATTGCTTCTGAGAAGAAATTACTTACACCTCTCTCAGTTTGTACTTGAACATATACTTAAGCTAGAAACTCCTTGTAGAAGGAACAGTGAAAACCTTACTTCAGACACTTAAAAAGCAATTGCTTGCTGCTTTTTTAGCTATTTGGGCACATTAATAACTTAGATGTTATGTAAGTACTAAGAAAAAAAATAGCTTTAATACCTCATTTTTCATTGATTCAGTATTTTTTTAGTGAAAAAATACCATTGTTTGCTGATTTTATGGTGATTTTGTAAATCTTGTTTCTAATTTTTTCTTCATTTTCACACTTAATTTTCCTCGGCCTGCCTGTAGTGTGATCTAGGAGGGCTATATTGACATTATCATACATTCCTCAACATGCAAAGAATATTATACATATTTGTAGTTTTTATTTGCTTATATGATATACTAAGCAGATGTTGGTAAAAAAAAAGAAGTGCTACAGTACTGAAGTTTGACGACACTGGAAATTACAATTATCAGACAGATAAAAAGGTTGTTCAGGTATGCCTTTGGACTTCCACATAGTTTAAGGTTGGAGGCAGTTTTTTAGATATGAAAGAGAATTGTCACTGTCTTTCAATAGCAAGCAATGGCAGTTGTCAGCTGCAAATGAGTCCATGCAGTGCGTTTGTACTTCTCTCCATTAGACAGCATATAGAATTTAGCTGGTTATTTCAAAATATGTGAACATAAAGTGGCATCCAGTGGGCATCCTTCATGTGTTTGTCCAGCGTCCCATGGATCTCCCTGAACATGCTCTCTGCTGAAATCCTGCACATATTGCTGTCGCACCGGAGAGGTTTGTAGTTTAAACCACAGACTCCAGTGCCTGGATACTGCCCGAGTGACAGGAATTGTGTCTACAGCAGATAACCTGCTAGATTAAGGCCTGAAATCTGAGAGGCACATGCAGCTCATTATACATGGAACAGTTGAGAAATGATCACCATCAGTGAGAGCAAACAAAATAGTGCCTTGAAGCTAAGCTGGAAAGATAGCAGTGCTGTTAATAATTAATTCTCCCTGTTGTGTCTGGCATCCTGCCTACGATAGCAAAAAATCCAATAGGATATGGCTTTATCCCCCAGCTCATACAAATCCACCGGGGGTGCACTATGGCTGATCTGTTGTTGCCCAACAGCACAAAATTAAATCAAGAAGTGCTGTCAGAGGCATCCTCCCTCATCTCATAGAAAGCAATTGAATGTGGGAGATGGGCAAGTGTTGAAAGCCCCAGACTAAAGCTGGAAAAATCTATCTATTGCAGCAAGCCTGCTAGTGATTGTTAAATCATTCCAGATAGAAACATAGCTATGTCTTACCCTTGAACTTTCATCCTTTTCTGTTTTGGTTTTGTTTGTTTGTTTTTAATTTAAATCAAATTTATCCCAAGTCCTTTTCAAATAAAGGGTCAGGCTGTACCACAGCCCTGCTAAAGCAATCATATATCCAAAAGCAGAAAATTTTAATCTGTTTACATAGCTTGCATCCTTTGATCTCTTTCTATAAAAGTTTATATAAAGTGTCATTTCTATAGAAATATTGCATAGTGTACACATACAGCTCCACTCTCCTCACAGTAAAGTTCTTCATGATCTTTAATATCTTTAGTTCTACAACGTGTATCTTAGATAAATGCTGTTATCGAGATTTTCAGGAGCAGATTAGAGAAGAAATCACAGAAATAATAAGTGACAGCAAAAAAATTATGAAGAGTAGTAGAATCACATAATAGTTTGGGTCCAAAAGGACCTTTAATGATCCCCTATTCCAAATACCCTGCCTTAGGCAGGAAGATCTTTTACTGGACCAGATTGCTCGATGTCTCGTACAACATGACTTTGAACACTTTCTGGAATGAGGCATCCAGAATTTCTCTGGGCAATTTGCTCTAATGTCTCACTATGCTCATCATAAAAAAAATGTCTCTCTTATGTCCAATCTGAATCTACCTTCTATGCTTAAAACAGTTGTCCCTTCTCATGTTACAACAGGATTTGGTAGAAAATGTCTCTCCAGATGACAGAATTTTTTAAAGTTTGAATCTATAGAGTATGCATCAAAGACCCTGAAACTATTTTTAATTAAGTGTTATACTCCTTTCAAATTTAGTTCAAAGATTTAGTCTTTTAATGGACTAATACTCAATGTCTTGGACATTGGATGGTGTTTCAAGTTAGTGCATCAAATTTTATCCCTGAGCAGAGCACTATCAAAAATTGCTGGTATCAGAAATATCATTTATTCTCTGCGTGTAGATTAATTTCAAATTGATTATGAATCTTCTTCTAGTCCCTAATCTATCATGATTCAAATTAAGGAATTAGTTCAGAAGTTTAATATTACCCAAAAACTGTTGTTCTGCTGCATTGGTTGTTCCAAAAGATTACACATTTATATTGTCCTTTTTAATTCTGCAACTGTCTTGTTATAGAAACCTTCTTTCTCTGTGAGTCAGATCCTGTACTGCAGAATTTATTAATTGCTAGGTGATAATCAACTTTCCTATGCCTATGATCAATAACCAGTGATTACTTTCTTCCTGAGAAACAAATATCTGCTTTCCATTCCTTATGCTCCCTTGCTTTCATTACTTTCCTGAAAAGTTTCTAGTCAATATTACTTATATAAAGATTGAAGCCTTATGCTGATAGAAGACATATTAGTCAAACATTGAAAATAATTGTTATATGCAACATAACACAAGCGATACATAAAGACGTTTATGCGTTATGAAATAGGTTTTATCATAGTAATTCCAAATTTAAAAATTTAAAATAATAAGCCTGTACAGATCAATTTCAGGTTGCATTTTTTTAATGTTTCTTTGAATGGGTACTTCATATATTTTATTTTATTTAGTCATGAAACTGTCCTAGTAGCAGTTACATATGTTTCTCTTACACTGCTTGGAAAATCCTTAAAAGCGTGTACAATACAAAAACAGTTTAAAATAATTCAGGGAAGAAATACTGCATATTTTTTGGTGTTCTTTGAAAATGACACTTGCAATCAGTCCAATGTTATACAGTGCTATTAAGAGTACAAACATTTAATATATAAAAAGATGGATATTTTTCTGTAACTTTTAGAAAACACACAGTTATTTGGGGTGCTTCTCTTACAGTGGATGGAAAAGACACTTGCAACTCTCTTCATGATAATTTTTTGGACACGATTTTTTTTTGCAGATATTTTTTCCTTGAAAAAAAATTGCTCACTTGTCAGATTTCATCTCATTATTTTAATCTATTGCCTAGACTGCAATGTACATTGAACACTCAAAAGGTTGCCAGATACAGCACTGAGTGAATGAAAATGCTGTGCCTATTCAGGTAGGTGCAAGTTGATATTGCAGCATGCTATGCTCTAGTTGCCTTTAGTAGTTATTGTTAAATGAAGGAAATCAAGGCACTCAGCTGTGGATTTCCTCTAAGCTGAGTGAGCACAAGCACAGTGTATAAACCATGTGTACCAGTTTCTGACCGTGAGTACAGAAATCTAAATGCTCAAATTGCATTTTTGGTTTTGAAACAGATAATGAAAGTTGATGTTTTTCTTCAGTTGCATTTAAAATTCAGGGTTCTTAGAATCACTCAGTAGTGTTCAGATCTTGCAGGATTGTCTCCTACTTTGTAAAGTGAAAGTCTCAATTAAAAATACTTGTTAGTAATAAAGAGCAAATAATTTGAATATGAAGCTCAGGCATGAGGTCAGTGGAGTTTCATCCCATAGAGTGAAGGGATACTTCCTATTTCCTGTGACAATACACTCAAATCTCATCAATTAGTTCTCTGGTATTTCCAGAAGATTCAGCAGATTAGTTTCCAAAGCATTAATGCTGATTCATCTGGTTAATTTTTCAGGTTACACATTCTGTTTCATAATTACAGTATCATGTGGGTTCTTGTGCTGGTTTTGACCTTAGTTGGTATTGGAAAAGAAGGAAGTAAAACATCCCCGGAAATGGTTCTCCTGAGAGAGACGCTTGGGAGTTTCAGAGATAGCCAGTGACTGTCCAGTTCTGAGAACTGACAGCTCTGTAAGCTATTCAGAGCTAAGTTCCACCCCCGTGAATACCATTGTGAAGCCCGGGAAACTCTGAACTCGCTCTCTTTGGTTTCCGGCGGCTGAAGGTGACAGAGCTGTGAGTGAGGGGAAGCCCGGCCCGACCTGGGCCCGGCCGGGCCGGGGCTGAGGCCGAGGCCGGGGCCGGGCCGGGCCAAGCTAAGCCACCAGCCGCTGCCGCCGCCGGGGCCGAGCCGCTGCTGGGGCCGAGCCAAACCGAGCCAGGCTGCCGCTGGGGCTGAGCCGAAATTCCTCTGAGTCGTGCCTGAGCCGCGGCCAGCACCACCAGAAATGAGAGGCCGTTTTCCCCCTCCCCCCCCCTTTGTTTTCAGCACGGCTTTTTCTCGGAGCGGCTCCGGAGCAGAAAGAGAGCAGAGCCCAGCTCAGCTGCGATCCATCACCGTGACTGCTCCAGCCCCTGCCGATCTAGGTAGAATGTTAACCCTGTCTCTGCCAGTGCCCAGATGAGACTCGCAGATCATGACTTCTCCTTTGGGTGAGAGGAAACTCAGAGAGTGACAACATAAACAAGACTGGGTCAGTTGGGAAGGAGTTCAAATGAGGAAAGAAGGAATGAAGAGATGTCTTAAAATTGAGACTGAAAGTTCTTTTGGTAACACCATGGAGATGGACTATAATAACTACAGCATTTCCTTTAATTCATGAGAGAAACAAATATGGGGAGATGGTGGCCTGTTCAGTGTGGACTTGACCAGAGGTAACAGATGATTAAAAGCAGCAGATTTTAAAGAAGCAGTGGTGCTTTTGAGAAGAAGAAAAAGACTTGTGTTTTTTAGAGATGAAGATGATTGTAGCAATTGGTAAAGTGAGTTTTTTGAACAGCCCATCTTTAAAAAATGACACCCCATAAGTTGACAATGACCCATTGACTTAATGAAAGAAAATGGGAGGAGTTTCACAACAGCAGAGTTTTTTCTGAACCGGGCAGCTGCTGTTTTGTGAAGATGCAAGCCACAGAGAACTGTTCTTGTGGACATATCTCCAGAGTGTTGAAAAAGAAGACTCTTTGCCTTATGTGAAATAGAGAAAGATTGTTGTAAAAGTGATAACTGATTTTAAAAATCCCAGATTTCGTTTTTGTGTTGTCAAGTGGAAAAGAGATAAGTGAGTGAGGGAGGGAAGTGTTCTCGAGGTTTCATTTGGACTTTTCCTTGTTATTTCCTTTTTTAGTTCGTTTTGTTAATAAATTTCCCTTATGGTCTTAAGTTTAAGCCTGCGTTTTCCTTTCCTCAAAAATCATATCTCACAACAGAACATGAGTGGGCTAGTGAGTTTTGGCTAGCTCTAAACCCACAACATTTTTTGGTGCGTTGGCCAGGAAATTTCAAATTGGCAATTTTAAAACCACAATACTTAATTGGTGTCTCTGCCCGGTTCCAACTGAACCTGCCACAGTTCTGCATCTTTTAAAGGAACGAGAGGTTTAGTTGACATTAGCTTTCACATATGTGTTTTCTGAATTGTCTTATTTTTTTAAACAACACTTTCTCTTAATAACATCTCTTGTTTGACTCTTCTTGAAAATTTCTTTACAAAACATTTTTTTAGCTGTATTAAATCCATAAACCCCTCTGAAACTCTGGCATTTACCTTTTATTTTAAAAGTACATTATACTCATATTTCCAGAGACTTTTTTTAATAATTGTTGGTTGACAATCACTTTCTCTAATGAAAATATGATATTTATGTATCAAAATGCAATTATAAATTGCTTGATTTCCTGAAAGTGAAAACCTTAGTGAGATTTCAAGTATTTTTTAGTATCTGCAATAATTTAAATCACTATTTAAGTCTCTATTTTGTAATGTACATGGTGTCATCACATGTTCAAGGAACTAGCCTGAAAAAATATTGCTGAATTCTGTAATGCACCATTTTTTACTAGTACCTTGCTTTGGAAAGTTTCTCTTCTGAAAAAATACTAATGCAATATAGAATTAGGAGATAAGGTACTTTTTGTCAGCACTTTTTACTAAGCAGAGTTTTTTTCGGTTTTTTTAGTTTTTCAATTTCGTCTTTCCACCACTGGGTATATAATCTTTTTGTTTGTATAATTCATTTTATTGGGTTTTTTCCTGTCATCTTGCATCTAATTCACGTGTGTTTTGGGAAGAACACTGCCAATTTATCACTACCAGTGTAAGAGAAACCTTACTCTTATATGAATAATAAAGTCTCTAATCCTTTTTCTTTTTTAGAAAGAAAAAGTCTGATCTAGGGTAATCATTAGACTGACTATTACCTCTGATACCTAGCTCTGCAGCAAAAATTTACAGGGTTCTAAGATTCTCTCTCCATATGCTTTCTGTATGCTTATTTATGTTGAATTGCCAGTTTCATCAGAATTTATCAAGACCCCAATGGGTTATTAGAGTGGGAAGCTCACTCTTCATCCACACTTTTTCCACAGGACTCAATACCTGGACATGCCAACCAGAATATTGATCTTCGACAAGCCAGTTGTCTAGAAACAATTGACACAGTAATTCAGCTTGGAAAATTCTTCATGACTGCTGCTGCGGTGAAAAGCATCTCTTATTTTATCCAGGAATCTTCTTTGTGCCTTAAGTTTTAGCTTTTATATTTTTCAGATCCTGTACTGCATTAGTGTGCAACTCTGAACTCCATAGAGAGTGTTAGTAAGCTCTCACCACAGTTTGGTCAGACAAAACATTTCTTCCAAGGTCATCATCACAGCTCAGGCCTGAAAAGCCTAAACAAAAGTAAATTGGGGAGGCAGCAAGCTGGGGGAACATGACTTCATTACCTGAAGCTGTAATTGGACAATTAACCCCTGACATGCAAACAGACCAAAACTTTATCTGCCCAAAAAACTCATGACTGTCATCCATCTTGGGTGAAGCCTCTGCAAGGCTCCTGCACTGCCCAAGGTGTATCTATTAAAAGCCTTTATTAAATACTCACTTCATTCTCTAACTCTGTCTAGCCTCTGCTTTAGGTAGCCAGTCCAAGGCATCACTCTTAACAGCCCACACAGGATGGTGGTGTTACAGTGGTCCTTTGGTGAAGTCCTCGAGGACATGAAAAACATCTGGCAGTGTTATCCATCTTGGTCTGCACTATGTTACTGACGTTACATCACATAATAACCAAATATATATATTTTCACATTTGCTTTCTTCATGTTTCTCTTTGTGGACATCCAGTGTGATCTATCAGCTCAAGAAATGACAGAAATCAAGAGCCTGAGCTGAACTAGAGCCTACAGTTAGGTTTAGGACTTCTGACAGTCAGAGTACTTTTGCTTCTCTAGAACTCCTCAGATATCTTTAGGCTGACTTTGTGTGCAATATCAAGAAGATAGAATAAATGAATTTTATTATCAGTAGACAATAAGACAGTGTTCAGCTTCCTTCAAGCATTTTCCCACATTCATGCCAGCACCTGTGAGATAAATGCAAACTTTTCCTCTTAAAACCTTGTAAAGTTAAAGACAATAAGGCTACCCAGTTTCTGAACTAAGGTCGTTTGTTTCCAGATAAAATGTAAGTTGAGAAACTTCAAAAGAGTTGCTACCTGCTGAGAAAACATATCAATCAGCATATGTACAGGCCAGTTTCCCTTTGAGCACTGAACTGATCAGACATCTAGGAAGATCCCAACACAAGGGAGATGAACAGATTTCAAAATTTTGTCCTAAAGCCCCAGAATTAATCCAGTTTCTAGGAAACCTGTCTCTGTTTCCCTCAGTAATTTCATTAAGAATTCATTTGCCTAATGCCTGTGATTTTGTTGCCATAGCCGCTGTACAAAAAGAGGAATTTCTTTGCTTTTTGTAGCTTTAGCTTGCAGGGATAAGTTCAAGTTTCTATCTGCTGGGATCAGTAGGAATCTTTCTGTTGTGCCCAAGTTTTTCTTCTTTTCTTCTTTTCTTACTTCTTCTTCTATGTGTAAGGTAGCACGGGCAGCTAATGGCTATGACCAAGATACTTTTTGTCTGATAGTGAATTATTTCTCTTCTATTTGAGTTATTGCTGCTGTTGTTAAGTGATTACTAACAGGTGAGTTTATTTAATGGTCTTCTAAAAAATTGTGAAAGAATTGACAGAGTGGCAGAAAGAGGCTAAAAATTATTTAAGAAACCTAAGAATAATACAAAGAGCAGATTAGAAGAATATTTTGAAGACACCCTTGAATGAAATTCACAGACATAACATCTTGCCTGGGTGAGATACCTTAAACAAGTCTAAGATTTTGGCCATGTATAGAGAAACCTTCTAAAAAACACTATGCTCTATCATTGAGGGAGTGACATGGAGAATGAATGCCTTTGAGATCTGCAGGCAATGCTGTCTACAGGACTTTGATATCAAAGTTTGCCCAGTTTGTGTATGTGCCCATCACATATGCAGAATTTTTTAAGAAGTGGGTTAGAACCTTTCCTGTCTTTGCAGTGCTCAAGGGATTTGCATATATTCAGGCTTCTATAAAAATACCAAAGTATTTACTTCTAGTTAACTGAAGTAGAATTTGCACAACCTTAGAGCTAAATGCCAGTGCACTTATTTACTTTCAAAACAAAAAGTAGACATTAAAAGAAAAAATATAACAACAAAAAAAATAGTATGTTGAAGGTTATGCAAAGCCTGAAATAAGAGACAAAATATCTACTGCTTAATGCAGAACTTACATCTCACATGTTAAGGTAAGAACAAGTTTTGACTCCTATTGGATCTATCTGTCCCATTTTAACTCACAGAACCATGTTTTGTTTGTATTTTCTTTGTTCTTCAAAATATTTTCTTGCTACATTACTTCCTATGCTGGTCTAAGCCACAATAATAGATTTTTTTTGCTCTGGTCTGAAATGAAAATAAGAATTGTCACAAGACTGTAAAGCACATGGCCAAGAAAATGATCAGGTGTTCAGTGTACAGAGTATGTCAAGAATAATACAAGCAAAGGTTGTGTTCTGCTTCCTGACAGAATGTGCTTTTGTCACTTTCTTGTATGGAGTCACTTTATTACAGCTATTTAGAAACATTGCATGAGATGCCCAAGTTATAAAGAAGATGAAATGCAATGGTGCTGTAGAAGCCAGATGTATTTGTAGAGACATTCCAAGTCCTAAATACCAATCTTTTATATGGTAAAGGTCATTTATATGTGTATATGGTTCAAAGAAAGGATATCGACAAAACAAAAACACTGGTAAATTTATATACCCAGTTCCTGTGAGACAATGAAATGATTTTATGCTGTCACTTTTATTTTTGATACTAAAATTCTCATCAGGGCCTAGGTAGTCATTGTTTGTCCTCCTGCTTCTGATTTAGGGACAAACGTATATAGAACATGTTCTGACAGTGCAGTTCCAAGGACTGGGAAGAACATTTGGTGTTGAGACCAGCACCTATCTGTCCAAATACATGGTCAACATTTCACTTCTGTTTTCCACTGAATTAGAAGTGTTTACAGTGCTTAGATTGGGCATAATTTCAGAGTTTTCATGGGTTTTTTTCCAGATAATAGTAATAAGTAGCTTTCTGTCTCAGGAGCTGTTTGTGGTTTAACCTTAACAGCCACTCAGCCCCACATATTCTCTTGCTCATTCTCCCTTGGTGGGGTGGAGAAGAGAACCAGAAGAGTAAAAAGGAAAAAAGTCATTAATTGAGATAAGGAAAGTAGAAGCTGCACATGAAAGCAAAGAGCAAAATGAAGCAAGTAAATTGCTTGGGGAAACAAAACACCACCACCCCTTTCCTTCTTCTTCCTCCTGCTTTATTTGCTGAGCATGACATCCTATGGTATGAGATCAGCCATCCTGACTGTGTGTCTTCCCAATTTCTTGTGCACTCCCAGAATCCTGCCGGTGGAGTGGTGTGAGAAGCAGAAAAGGCCTTGACATTGTGCAAGTGCTGCTCAGTAATGAAAATATCCCTGAAATATCAAGAGTTTTCAGCACAATTCCATATCCCTGAAATATCAAGAGTTTTCAGCACAATTCCATAACACAGACTCATGCCAGCTACTTGGAAGAAAATCAACTCTGTCCCAGCCCAAACCAGCACAAGGGTTTCCTTAGTTCTCTTCTACAGCATCTGGGGCAGAAAGAGAGCATAGCCTTCTTGTATGTCTGCTCCTCCAAAAGCAATACATGTCTTGAATACAGTACTGCATTTCTTAAAATATTATCCATAAGTATTTAAAAAAAAAAATCGCTGCTGTTCTTCTAGTATCCAGTTTGTGTGTTTTTCATGTACAGTTTACTGCACAACAGTTAATACTTGGATATTTGGTGGTCATGAGCAAATGCTTATCACTGTTCTGTCAGAAAGAGACTTGCACTGTATAGTGTGAAATTCTTTTTCCACTGACAGCAGAAACTTTTATCACTTCTTGAAGTAGATTCTAACTTCACCTATGTGTCTTGCAGCTCGGATAAATTTTGCAGTTTCATTGAGGAAGCTAACATATACAGTATCTACATGTTTAGTTCATCCCTGAATCTCTTTTCCAGATTAAAACCACAAATTCTCCTTGCTTTTGTATGACATGCTTTAAATGGGAATGTACCCAAGGGAGAAACCATTTATATGTCATGTTGAGAAGGTCTGTACTAAGCTGTTCCACTTCCAAAGTCGCTTGATTTTCTAGGACATTGTTGAACTAAATATAAACTGCCCCAGAATAACTGTGTGAGGACAAGAATAATACATCGTGCATAGCAGTAGTCTTGCTGTGATGAAATTTGAAAAGCAGTGCAGGGCTTTTGGTATGGTCCAGCACAGACTGAAGACCTACATTCTGATTTTCCTGAATATGTTCATTTTCCAGAAATCTTTTTCTGTGATCAAACATGGGCAAGTTATTTTAATCTATATAGCCCTTTAAGTCATCTGGGTCTTATCTTTATCATACATTTTCCATTACCAGAATCAATGCTTTCCTTTTGGTATTTTTGATTTCATGAATGAGTAGAAAATTATTCTGTCTCCGACAAGTCCAAGTTATTGCATTATTTATGGCAATTTTCCTCTCCCATCATTTTTCTTAAGACTTAGTTTATTTCAGAGCCCATTTCATACTTTTTTTGGCAATATACATGAGATGCTTTCTGTATACTATAATTTTACTTTTTTTTCAAATAAAAAGAGATGAGGTTTTTCATTTAGGGTTTTTTTGAACTTTTAGCCATAGAACAATAACACAAAACCAAAAGGAACTGAGAAACCACCAGCGCATTATTGGAAGTCAGAAAATAATTTCTAGTTTGTAGCAAATTCTTTGATTTATTGTGTTCTACATTGAACCCTTTAGTTGTCTATGTGTATACACTTACATCTAATTTTATTCAGTTAAATTTTTGCTGTGCAGTGTAAGACTGTATGGGTGTCTTTGGAGCACGTCTACCTGACTGACTGAATGCCTCTTAAAGATTAGCTCAGTTGATCAGAAGATTAGTCAGGTTGAAGCTTGCTGCTAATTGCTTCAGGATTTTGGGTTCAATCACTGTATAGGCCATTCACTTAAGTGCTGGACTTGATGATCCTCGTAGGTCCCTTCAAATAACAATATTCTGTGATTTTATATTTTAAGACCAAATGTTAATAATTACTGCATTTTAAATTTTCTGTTCTTGCTCTGTAGTGCATACTTTTTGAATTCCCATGGTTTGTATAATTCTTGAATCTTTCAAATTTAAGTGAAGAATTTACCCTGATGCTTCATAGCCCCTTGTGAATGCTGTGTTCCATCAAAATTTCTGTACCCTCCTCAGTGTAAATATAGCCTTAATTCTAGCGCTGCTTGAAAACAAGGCAAATGGGATTTTTAAAAATTTTATTAATTTATTTTTATTTTTATTTTTATTTTTATTATGTCTTACTCACATATGATAGATTCCTCTTTGGCTTCTGTAAGAATACAGCTTTCATTGTGCAATTGTATGTGTGTATCACAGATGATACAAATGTATTGGACATCTGTTTCATGAACACTGTCTTGTGCTTGACAGAATGCAATATTATGGTCATATTCCTTCAAATAGCTTCAAAGTAAAAATAAAATTCAACAAGGAATGAAGACTGTCTTTAGCTCATTAATCTTCTGCCTCTATGCCCTTGTGGATTAATCTTGAGCTGTGAGCTTGGATAAATATGCCTGGCAAGAAAATGCTCTCGCTCACTCTTTCTTGCTTTCATTACTTTTATTTTCATTTTTTTTAACTTTTAAGCTCTCAAGACTCTGCTGCCTAGAGTGCGCAGACTAAAGTGCACATAATTATTTTCAATGAAGGACTCTCCAGTGAGATCTTCAAGTTATATATGCAATTAGATTTGCTGGTGGTTCTGTCAGTCATGCATTGACACCATATACTTTCAATTTACTCATGGTATGGAAGTCTGATTCGCAAAGTTAATTCAAAGGCAACTTTTATTTATCAAATTTTCAGGTAAATGGGGAAATATTTTGGCCATTTTAGGGAACGGGGCTCAGTCTAGGCAAACAGCAAATTGCATTTGCTGCTCATTCACTTTGTTTTTATCTGAGCTAATTGTTGACCGTAATACATGTTCTAAACTCTAATGTGGATGCTGTCTGGTACAGATCACATCATCACTGCTTTCAAACATATTTTCCCACAAATGCATGGTCACTTATAAGGAACTGATGCAAACAGAATCACAGGGTCACAGAATCACACATACCTAAAAGTCAGGAAAAACACTTCTGTTCACTTTACTGAGGATGAGGGAAGCCTCCCTCTTCATCTATACACCAGCTAACAGAGTACCTAAATATTCTTAGTAATGCCTCTAGGTGGACAAATAATTAAAAAATAGTTAAAAGGGATTAATCATTGTTTGCCTTTCTAAGTGTGTGACAGGCATTTTTTGTTAACCTTCAAAGAAAGCAGTACATATATTTTTCAGACCTGCTATGGAAATTCCCTATGAAATAAGACGTTGTTGCATGTAGATTAACTTATCATGTTCAAATGTGGAAGCAAAACAGATGATTGCTTGGGTAACAAAGAATATAGTACTTGGTGCAGCTTAAAAAAAGAAAATAATGTGAAAAAGAAATACAAAAATCATGTTTCTCTTACTACATTTTCTGAACCAATTAGAGCTCTTTGACTTTGTCAAGAGCTAAAGATTACTGAATTGGCATTGCCATTAAGAAGGAATTTGTAACCTATTTTCAGGAAGATGGAGGAGGTATATATAAAAATTTTCCTTAAGTGAAATAATGTAGGTTTTATTAGGCTCAGAGCACTTAATTTCTTTTATAGTTTTGTATTTTGCCCATAATGTCCCTACACGTCATGTTGCTTCAGTTTTCTTTTTTTAAGCCCACTCAAAGCAGCTCTTATGTTCAAAAAATGTATACTGGTTTTGTATCAGATGAATCTTTCACCCTGAAATTGTAACACTTTTTGAAACAAATGATAAAAAAATTTGGAAGTTAGGTGGAAAAATCATATTATCAAACAACTGTTTAATATCCAAATTAAATGATGGAATAATTGCATCAGGATACAAACTTACAGCATTTAAAACAGAAATATTTTCTTTATTCCACAGTGAAATGGAATAAGGGGGGTGTTTTTATCTATTTGTGGACATTTGAAAAAGAGGAAAATGAGGTTGAATTCATGGAATAAGTTATTCACTGCTAATTACACACTGCTCTAGCATCAATGGAAAAATCAACCACAAATGTACTGCAATAACTTAGCAACGTGAATGGGAAGTGTAGATGTTTGATGATGCACATGAATACAAGATGCTAAATTGTATGAAAATGGCCTCAGGATATTGTTTCAGATTTTGTATTGGTTTCTGTATGAATAACACTGCTGCAGTGGAAAACAAAAGAAAACAAACAACTCAGAGTTTTTCTGCTGGTAAAAGATATATCAGATAAAATCCAATATTCTTAGTTCAGGATCAGGAGTTCAAGTTAAATTATAAAAATTCACTTGGGAAGTTGCTTTCCTTTTTTATTCTGTTATTCTGGATATTTGTTTGCTTGGCAAAAAAGAAAAAATATTCTTCACATCTCACTTATCTTTTTGCTTTGATCCTTCAAGTGGGCCTAATCCCATATTTGTAATAGCCTAATCCTCTGCTATGGAAATTAATGTGATGTCACACATACTCAGTGTTATGTAATTCCACTGCCAGAAGGGACAATGAGCCTTGAAAAGAGCAAGATATTTTAAAAATAAAATAAATAACAATAATAATAATAAAAAATACCCAAGCAGACAAATAAGTTATCTTTTCAATAAATATGTAACATGTAGTGGCAAAAATTGTATAATGTTACTGAAAGCATAATTTGCTCCTCTGGGTTTGAAAGATCACACTTCTTTTTCCTTTCTTGGGCTAATCACAAAGGCATATATTTTGATTTCAGAGTACTAAAAAGGCATAATCTTCTCAGTGAAAAAAATATCAAGGGATGAATTTTTTCCTAAAATAGTTATATGAACCTTCAAAGGTTTTTGGAAACAAATCCTAACATTTCCAACAACTTGTTCAACTGTGAAAACACATAGGAGAAAGAGAGAGCAACAGAAATGCCTCTTATCTTTTAGAAGGATGGGGTGAAGTTCTCAGGCAAATCCCATAGTAGATTCACCATTTCTGTAACTTGTGCAAATGTGAAGGGGTAGCCATCTCCATCTCATCAATGGTTTCTGGGACTCTTCACAGGCTCAAAGGTTTCAGGTCACAGTTGTATTTCTGGAGACCTTTTGACTTAGGCTTGCTGTTAGGTTAGTAGCCCAAATATCTCTCTTGAAAATGACTTTTGATTGTGCATGTTTGCCTCTAGATCCTCAATACTTCTTCATGAAACTCTCTTATTTTCCTCTATGTGTTTCTTTTCCTTATGAATAAAATATTATTCTTTTTTTTTTTCACTCACCTGTCTTAAATGCTGCTACTGATGGAAGGGAAAAAAAAAGAAAAAGAAAAAAACCCCAAATCCCCAATCTTCTAATGTGCATTCCATTTGAGAAAAGTGTCCATAATTGTTTTGTTGATACTGTAAATCTGGAAAGAGATTGAAAGTAACTTTAAGATTCATTTTAATGGGGATGCTCAGGGGAACTGAACTGTAAAATCATTGTCTGTAAGTCCATTTAAGAATTTGTCCCTTCATTCCACATATCTCTTTCCCAACAGCACTTAGAAATGTGTTTTTAATTATCTTGAACATCTGATTAATTTCTACATTGCAAACTGCAGTCCTGGTGGGAAGACACTTGTCAAGACAAAGCAGGAATGAAATACATCTTGTCTGAGAAGTATGGAATATGGTTAGTCCAGTTTTCAACTCTTTCATTACTGTTCTTAAGCTTAATTTTTTTAAGCATTAATCTCAAAATATTGTTGGCAAACAGTTTCTTTGGTAGTTCATTATACTGCCCAGCAAGGCAGTGAAATCAGCAAGAGCATGGGCTTGTTGGGCTGCTCCATATGTTTTTTTGCTAGCATGTACAGAAAACAGTCTCACACAAATATCCTGAAAATGCTGAATCCAGCAAATACAGAGGGAGAGGCTGGAAGAGAGGGAGTGCAGGATGAGGCTGAAATGTGGATGGGAGATTTCTTGCCTGGCACAGGAGAAAGACATCAGGGCCCAGAGTGTACCCACAAGTGTTATGGGACCAGCCCTACCTGAGTCCCCTTAATCTGCCCTCTCCTTGTGGCACGGAGATGCCCTTTCAGCCCTGTTGGGGTTTGGCCCCCAGTCTGTCCCACAACTGTAGGCTGACCTCCAAAACCCAGAGAAACCTGAGGCAACAAGATTCAAAGTCAGCCCTGCAACCTCCTCTAAATCTCCAGGCATCCAGAGCAGCCCCTATCCCCCTGCTTCCCACACTGCTCAGCAGGATAAGGTGAAGATATGGGATTTTCTGGATGGCAAGATGGCTAGTGCCCTTTCTAAGACTCCTCATTCCCATACAGTTCCACCTCAGTGATCAACTTCAGCAGTACAAGAGAGGCAAAAAGATGATGAGCACTGCCAAAGTGGAGGAGTCATATGGGAAGATTTTTAATACCATGTATATTGTGACTATTTTGATTTTATTTCATTTTCAACAGGCAGCTTCAGGGGGTTCCCCTTGCCTAATCAAGGACATAAGCCTTCATGTTGTACAGACATAGAAGAAAATAGCTAAGGTAAAGTTTCTAGTCTCAGAATCCACATGAAAATCCTCCAGGCAGCTCATCTGCCAGACAAAGTGATAAATTAGAGAATGTTTCATCCCCAACAGGTAGCCTTGGATTTCACTTCACTTTTATTTCCCATACTGAATATCACAGACCATCAGCAGTACATTGAGCAACATGATGGACCCTCTGTAGCTTTAGTTGCTCTCCTGAGCTCCTTCAAATAAAGAAAACTTTGTTCAATGAAGTATGTTGCTGTGGTAGGACTTTTTAATGTTTCTTGAAGTCAGGTATACATTGTGCTTAGAAGGGATTCGTAGAGACTACAGTAGATCCATGATGGCCCTAAATTCCTGGAAGGTTTCATTAGTAGTCTTGTACTGACACCAGAAAATTTTTGACTCCTCAACACATAGGTTTTTTTTATGCAGGTGGCAAATAAGGAAGAAATGAGGAAACAAGGTTTTTAAGGCATATAAAAATCTATGGAAAATTATCTGTCTAAAATAAGAATTCCCAGGAAAACACAGCATTAGTAAATAGTGCAAAAGAATCTAAAGAAACATTTATCTAATACAAGGAGATTATCATTCCCTTGGATTTATCCCTTAAATTCCTCCAATGAAGAGGATATATTTGTGAGAAAATTTCAGTTGAAAACTTTCCTTTAGTAAAACACCTTACCTGGATACTTACTCCATATTTAGAAATTTCTAGTGCTTTGGTATGCTAGTGGTAGAGTACTAAAATATTTTTACTAACTAATAATCATCCCATAAAATGGAGTTCATTGCCTGTGATATCCTACCCTAATGGCTCTGCCTATTAGAGTAAAATATTTCAGCGCATACAGAAATTCAGGAACCTCAAAAACCTTAGGATGTTAGCAAGAAGAAAAGTCAATTTGTAACACCTTGGTATTCTAAAGCCTTCAAATTGGCATAACTACCGGAATGATTTGGTGTAACAGATGCTTGAAGACATAGATTAATCACATGTGTCATAAGTTTTATTGTCCCTAGAATATTTAAAAGAATATTTAACAATTTCCATTACACTCAGTACCAGATATAGGTCCTGAAAAGTTTTCTTAATCTGTAATGGTATTATAGCCAATTTTGCTATTTTATTCCTTAAGTGATTCCACTGATTCAGATGATTTACAGACTAGATTAAAAATCAGATTAAAAATTTAAATTCTCTTTTTTGATCCCCCATATTGTAGATGTCATCCCAGCCCTTGGATAAGCCACAAATTAAAATAAGTCCCATTACTTAAATTTCTCAACCAAACTTTTTAAAGTAGCTTTCTTTGCAAATTGGCAGCTACCAATTAGATCTAAATGACAGAACACTGAAAATAAATTTTTGTACAACTGCCCATTCATCTAAATTGCAAAGGAAGGCAGGCTGCTTTTCATACAGGGCAGGAAAAATGAAACCAAATACATTATTTCACAAAATAATTTGAGCAAAATAAATAATTCAATATTATTAGATTACTGTAGAATAGCTTCTATGAAAGTATTGGAAAGAACAGACTTCTGTGAAGTCAGTTCTGGTACTTAGATTAATTCATGGAGGTCAGGAAGAAAAGTCTATCTGCTTGGATAGTACATCATGCTTGCACACTACAGAAGAGTCTTTGAAGAAATGGGTGCTGAGCACAAAGGTTTAATACTTCTATGTTCTTTCAAATACAGATCAGTGTCAGTTTGACTATTTGAATGTACCTGTACCTGTAGTTGTTCTGCCTAGCAATGTATGAAAGTATGTAAGACTAAAGTAGATTAGAAGAAACAGTCTGTAACTTTCATGCTACCCTATGTCCTGAGCAACCTGTTCCAGTTGTGGGGCATCCCTGCCCATGACAGGAAGGTTAGAACTGAATGATCTTTAAGTTCTCCTCCAAACCAAAGCATTATATGGTACTATTCCATACCATAGGAATGTCAATCCAAGCAAGATAGCTTGAATTTCTGTGAAATTTACTATAAACCAAAAAGTGTAAGGTTTATACCTACTATTTCCTTTATATCCAGGTTGCAAAAATTAATTCCTCAGGAAACAGTGACATTGCATATCAGCTCTGTTCTGCCTCAGTGTAGAATACTTTCTAAAAATAGCACAGTGAACTACAACATAGTATCAAAATTATATATTCTAGTACCTAATTTCTCTCTTCCAAGATAAGCGAAAGCAAGACTGATAGAAGGTGCTGCTTTAGCAAAGTACCAATGTCAGCAGCAGGAAACATGCTCAAGGGAAAGAATAATTTTTGATTTCATAAGAAGCATTAAAAAATTAAGTTGAATTTTTTAAAGATATTTCTGTAATGTGATGGAGATGCTTTGGTTAGTCAGAATATGTTACTTAGATTCATAGCTGGTTTTATTGAACAATTTTTAATGCCTTTTTTTCCATATAGTTCTTTGTTTCAGTTGTGCAGTTGGTGATTTTTAGTGAATCAGAGTGCTGGAACATCCATGACAGAACAAGTAAAAAGATGTCAAAATGACATAGACCCCTAAACCTTTCTGAGTACTCAGCTCTATTTAGCTCTCATTCCAAATGCATACAAATAAAGAAAATGTAAAATACAACCATCCCATGGGTTAGGAATATTTTTTTTTCTCTTTTGTAACATTTTAACTTAACAGTGCATAAAAATCTCGCTAATAATGCTGAGTGTTTTATTCACACTCAATATCCTTAGCCTAATAAAATATACTGTCCCATGTTTTTAAAGGAAGTTTGTCTGCTTTAACATGGATATTGAATTAAAGAGCCCTAAATGGAGGCTGTTTGAAAGGGTAGACAATTACTCTTTCTGAGAACTGGTCTTCTTTTGCATGCCTCTGATTTACTAGTCATATTAAGAAAAACTTAACCCCGGGTCTCTAAATGTTTTCAGAACGAGGGTTGCTGATTCCAATATCTATGTTTATTAATCCTAGCTATGATTATTAGCCCCATATAAGGTAAGCATTTTCAGATTATGATTTTAATAATAGTAATTCTGGGTGAAGCTTTAGCTAAACTGTCCAACTGAAATCAGGGTTATGATCCTTTCATGGCTGAGGTTAATATTGTAAATACCAGTTATGACCCTTGCTGAAGGACTGCATCAGTAATTCACTGGAGTGAAATTACCTCAGTCTCTGCAAATGAAGATCCTCTAAAGATTCTGGCAAGAAAGCATATAAAGCAATAATCGGGAGTCAGTGCCACAGAATGGGATAATATAATCAGTCTTACTTAATTTTGAGAATATAAAGATTTCTTTCTTTCTAAAAATTCAGATTAAAGGGAGAAATAAATTTTGCAATTTACACTTCTGACATTAAGCTGAAAAACAGCACTGCAGACACCTGCTTCAGAATTGTCA
This sequence comes from Anthoscopus minutus, assembly GCA_013399455.1. Classification (NCBI taxonomy): domain Eukaryota; kingdom Metazoa; phylum Chordata; class Aves; order Passeriformes; family Paridae; genus Anthoscopus; species Anthoscopus minutus. The sequence goes on from VWYI01024997.1 coordinate 72,551, forward strand.
TTGTTTCCATGGTGCTACTTTCCATCACCTATTTTTAATAGTTTACACAACAAGATCAAGGGTGTCCCAGCTGTTACTGCCACTGTTGCTAAGCAACCTTTAAATCAGAGTTCAAGAAGACAAAGAATCATGCTTGAAAAATTTCTCAAGTGTCTGCTTTCCCCTTTCTTCTTCTATCTACACTATTTTTCAGATGCCATGTTTTCTGTTCCTTTTTTTTCCCTTTTCAAAACCTGTGTGAATCAATTGTAGTCTCCAAAAAGAATAAACCACCTTCTAGCTACAACAGCTACTGTTTTATGCCAGAGAGGAAGCTGTAGCATTAAACAAAGGGCTTCATTTTTTTTCTTTTCAATTAAATCCAAATATTTTTAAAGCTCTGCAACCTGCTGCTGCTGTTGTGTAACATCTGTGCATGACTGCATCATGGACTGACACACCGATCAATGGAGAGAGATTCGAAGCTTGCAGGGAATTTCAATGCCCCCCCTGTGCCTTCTGGAATCTTAATGCCGACACCTGCAAAAGCCTCAGAGGTCAAAAACACTCAGCAAGAAGGAAAAGTTAGCATGGGTGAATCTGGAGAAGTCTGAGACTGGATCTCTGTCCTGGAATGTCTTTATTTTTCAAACTTTTTTGGTCAGCCATTAGCATCCCTCCCCCTGTGCTACTAATTGTATGTCAGACAGCAGAATGTCTTTTTAGTTAGATACATTAGCTGTGCTAATGTTAGAAGTAAAGCAGTGCTGTGGAATGTATGGATCAAGGAAAATCCTGTATTTCATTTAAATTCTTTGTGTGGTTCAATAGCCTTCCTGTTACTTAATCCATCCAAACTTTCATGTATCTATCTAATTTGTTTCCTGTTGTTTTATCCTGTTGTTTTAAAAGATCCTTCCTTTTCTGCTCTTGAAATTTTAAATGCTTCATCCTTCCCTGCACCTCTCACTACAAGCCACTAGGGCAATGTTTATTCTTTCTCACCTTCTTCTCTTGTAAATTTATTCTACAGGGATTATTTTCTTTGCAAAACACTGTCTTTAAAAATTCTCTTTCAAATTCTGTAGATGAGATACACTTTCTGTAACTGCTCATTACCTGTTCACACTTACAAAGCCACCATTGTCACAAACTATGCTGTTTCTGGGTTTTTAAACTTCCTACTAGTATATGGTTTTCCAATCAGGTAAACAATTTGTTAATGTCATAGAAGCATTTCAAATAGCTCTTTTCAATCACTTACCATTTTTTTTCTGCTCAGTTTCCAGTTTGAAAAAAAAATCCTTGCAAATTCAATGTTTATAAAAGTTTGTTGGTCATAGAGGCAGAGCTGTGAGCACCTCCATCACCTTTCCCGTCACACTCAAAACCAACAATCAACTTCAGAAGCTGCCTAAAGGTAAAACAGCTTTTTCTGTGTGTTTCTTCAGTCCTCAGCCTTACTGTCTGACACGCTTATAGAGACTTCCTCATCATGATTGCCAGTTGTGATGGGAGTACTTTATTTATTTTTGTTTATTTGCCTGCTTATTTTCAGGATACAAGAACACAGGGAGAACACCTTAAAGAGATGTTGCTTATCTGCCAGATGATGCAGCCTTTGGTGTCTCTCTTCTTGGCCAGACAAAGAAGCTGCCACAGTTAAATAAATGACTCAATTTGTGAAAGTATTTGACCTTTATTTTCATTTCATCTACGTTGGTGTAAATTAGGAGGAACAGTCTCATAACAGTTACAGAATGTCCAGAAATGTAAAATTGCTGTAAGTAGAAGAGTTGACATTTAGTTTTATCCAAAAAATAACTCCACTGCCAGTGTTTAATGTGCTCTCCAAAGTTGGTACCACTATTCTGAGTAAATTACAGGATTGTGCTCCAGATTTATTTCATTGATTTCTCTGCATCCTGCCAAGGAAAGATATTTTCTTAAAACTCCTAGGTAGAAATTTACAGATGGCAATATATCTGTCTTCACTAATACTCTGAAAATACTTTATGATTTTGTCTGGATCCTAAACTCTAGATTTTGCTATCCCAAAATTCTAAAGGAATATACTCTATTTAAATGAATGCAGTTGCAATATTATTTCCTATATGAAGCCCAAAGCTGTGAATAGGAAATTCTCTGGCAGGCTCGTTTGGAAGTTGTGAAGTGGCCTTTTTGAAGACAAAATAGGGGACTCAAAGCTCCTTGTTATCATTCTGCAAGGTGTTTTAGCACCTTTGCAGTTAAAAATCTTCTTCAGATTTTCTGTATTTAGCAGAATTTTCTTTACAACCATTTAATGAACAAGCTACGAATAGCAGAAGAATGCAAGCCCAGGTCTGCACCCTTGGCATCTGACTTAGGGGCTGAAGGCATACCAGCCCTGAGGACCGAGGAAGAAAGGTTAAGAGTGTGATTAACACACACTTGCTGCAAGAGTCTGTGCCTTGGCTTACCCCCCCAGAGGCAAGCAGATTTTTACAGTGTGCAGCTGGATGTCAGCATTGAAAGCAACAGCAGCTGCCACCCCTGCCAGAGCAGGAGCCTCTCCAGCAGCAGCACAGTGCAGCAGGCACAGAATTGCTCCTGAACAGCTCCCAAGAGCTGTCAGTGTGGTCATCTCGATAGTCAGCTGCATGGCAGTAATTCCTCAGGATTCAAATTATTGATCAGGGCCTCTCTGGGCTAAGCACTGTGCAAGCACACAATGGGAGCAGGGCTGGTTTTTTCCCTGAATAGCTGTATAGGTTCCTGCAACACAATCATATGAGCATTTCACACTCTGAGGGAACATTCCCTCACGCTAACAAGAGGTCACAGGGAATATTGCTGCAAATATGTGTGCTTTCCTTTCCTGCGTGAATTAGGATCCAAATCATGTAATGAGAGATTAAATTTACAGTGCAGCACAAGATAAACAAATGAATCAAGGGTGATTTAATCAAATACTGCACCATTTTACATGTTCAATGCAGTTCAGCATAGCTATCTCTCCTGGTATTTCAATTTCTGTCACTGTGTAAGGCTAAATCAATATTAACAATGCTGGCATAATACGCATGATAATAGCTTCAAATTCATATTTTCCTCCCAGAATTAAAATTTGGTCTAATGATTTGGATTGGAAAAGTTCTTCCTAGAATCTATTAGTTGTACTATGTGACAGAAAATACTTTTCAACTCCTACTGTTTCCATGGTAATGCCAAAAAAAATAAAATCATTATATCAGAATACAGGTTTATCTCAAAAGCAATTCAGATATCAAGACAAAGAATCTGAAGACTTCAGACCTCTCATGGGTCAAATACTTATTAATATTGATAAGTCTGTAAATTCATTGATGGGCTTCAGCTTTTTTCATTTAGCAAGTCTTCTGTTATGAAACCATCAAAGAGTAATTTATAAACATTTGCTCAACTCTTCATAAATCACAAGCCATCACCTTAAAGAACTCTGTAAAAGATATTTTTATGACTAGACAGTATTGCAATATAATTAGGAGAATCAAAGCCTTCTTATAGCAGCTCTGAAGTAACCAAAAGACAGCTAGCACAAATAAGTGGAGAAATCTTAAAACAGTAAAGAAGAAACAATTACTTGCTCTTTTCAAAGATGTCATATTACATTCTTTATTCTAGTTCTGGAAAACAAGCCACTGATGACCAGGAACAATGGATTTTCCTTCGTAGCTGTTTTCTAATTACTTTTGAACACTGAAAATTCCAGGGCCATCACTCAGTTGTACAAGTAACCCCTTCAATTTGTTTTCTTATTCCAGCAAGTGTCCTGCTGTCCTGCTACCCACAAGTGTATCAAAGGTCTGGGGTGCTCTCATTGCAGTGCTGCCTTTTAGGTATGCTGAATGAGTCAGACATTGTGCATTGCAACAGACTGCAATGAAAAGCATGATCCATTAGCACAGATGCACTTGCAGGACTTTTTATTTCCTGAACCATCTGGATCAGTGTTCCTAAGTTGCAGGTGTCATTCATTAACTTACAATAGCTTCAGCTTACTATATATTCATATGAGTATACACACACACACACACCTATGTGCTTTACAGAGACAAAAGCACACGTGCATTAATACCTATATATGCTGTAAGGTCAAGGATTCACAAATCACGTTAAGAAGGTCTGAAGGAATCTGATCACTTGGTATTCCAAATACTTTTTAAGTAAATCATGCAAAAAATTGACTATGAGGGCCACACCTAAGTACCGAAAAGGAACCTTAGAGCTACTATGGACTTCTTAAGGTATTATATTCAATTAGAAAATAAGGGCAGCAAGGAGGGTTGTTCAGTTCTGCATTTTTCTCACTTGTGTCTCTCTAATTCTGGAAATTCAACAACTATTTTCTGCTCAGAGGTCTTTCACCCTTTTAGTCAAGTAGAGAGTAATGCCATATCTATGCAGCTTCATATGTACTGTATTTTATGTTCTATATGCTAATCCTGATTCTGCCAAGAAAATTCTAATTTTATTTTGACCTACTTCTACAACCTTTAACTTAGACAGAAATACCTGATGAATTAGATAGAAATGTAAAGACTAAGATCTCATTTTATAGTAAACTATTCCTGAAATCTTGAAGAGGCAGCTTCAAGCAGATCCTCAAAAGCTTGGTCTTCCCTAAGCAGATTTCCTACAGTTCAGGAATGCTGAGTTGGGGTGAAGGTTGAGGCACATCATTTTGAAGCCCAGGGATCAGCTGGATTGAGACGAGGAAGGACCTGCCAAAGAAAAGGATTCTTAGAGCTTTATTCTATTAATTCTTCTTGAAAAGAAGAAACTAATGTATTTTAATCAGCTAATGAGCAATTCTATTGCTCATGAACACAACGCTAAGTGCTAAATGTTTTGTGAAATTTTGGATATAAATACAATTACTGTATTACTTGTTGATCCATAACAGAGGAAAGGTTCAAGCAGCCATGTTCTTTTTTTCTTCTACAAACAAGGAATAAAACTGTTATCAGAAATGTTAAGTTGTGGTAGATGCTGAGATTTTTTTAATACCAGGTGATTACTATTGTTAACAATTTTGCAGAAACTCCCTCTTTCCCTAGGTTCTATGTAAGTTTAAGAGAATTTGATGTCCAACTTCCTACAAAATTCAGGATTTAATAGATTTGACTTAAAATTTAGCAGTAACTTTATGCTTTGTTTGACTCTCTTTCCTTTTTTTTTCTAGGGATAAGCATACCTCCAAATGCAGTTCCTAACTCACCGTGTGAAGTAATGTTCTACTTCAATCCTTATTCCATATGATATGAGGTACTTTGACAGCATTTTTAATTTCTTGTAGTCTTCTGTAGTCTCTAAATGCTGATCTTGTTTCTCTTCAACCATACGGTTCAAATAAAAGCATGCATTTCAGTCAAGGGAAATTTTTTTTGTTTTTAGTCCTGGTTGGAATAGAGAAGATTGTCTATCTTTCCAAAAAAGAAGGCTTTCTTTCAGAAGACAACAGAGTGTTTTGGTTTCTATCCCTATTGCCTGCTTCAATTGAATTTTATTTCTTTTTACCTGTCTTTCTTTGGAACCAAAGATAGACCAGAAAGTTCCAAGGATCCGAACATCTATTTTGTTACCTGAATCTGCTGTATTTAATGACCATGGGTCTGGAAGCTCTGATACCTCTCTCATTTGGCCACACCCAGCAGCTGCTTTGAGTCTGATGGGATCAGCCAGCTAAAAGTGAAGGTGGAACTGGAGTCTATCTGAATATGGAGATAAATTAAACTGAATGTGACTGCAAACCTCTAAAGGAGAGCTAGAAGAATTTGAATCAAGTATTCCAGATTAATGTTGCAGTAGGAGCTTTGAACAAGACCTTTAAAATCAGATCCTAGACTGGTACATGGATTAAAGTAAAGCCTTAAATGAAATGAGTTCAGAATGCAGCTACTGAATGCAATGAATTTCAATTTCTAATGAGTAGAAAAATGACAAACCTGGTTAATTCAAAGTGACTATTTGATATTGGCCACAATACTCTATAGAGAAGACTGAAGTTGTAACTTTGTTCTGTGTCACAAATATCTCTACTTCAATCCTTTTCCCTTCATGATCATTCTGAGTCCTACAGTGAGTCACAAATATTTCAATCATCTAACTATGATTATTTTTAAAGCCATTGCTGAAACAGAAATTAGTATCTCTCAGCACTGTGTATTCCTATCAGGCTCTTATAAACAGGATGATCGCTTAATTAGCATATTTATTTCCACTAGGGTATACCAATTAAGAGATATAACCACAATGGTCTACATTCCTATTAATGCTTTTTTACATTTAAAGCAAGATCATACATTTCAGCAGGTGTAGCTTTTAATGGTAACAGAAGATTTTCCAAAGGATATTGAGCTATTTTGCCATCTGTTTCTTATGCTGGTATTCTTAAATTACTAGAAAGTAGACATTAGGTCTAGGGGGGGTTTAGAGCTTCCAGAATATTAACATTATTTTATAGTTTTCACAGATGCATTCAACCTAATATTTTAATAAAAATACAGCTGTCCTGACAAATGATTTCTCAGAAGCACTACTTCCACAGATCTGACATCCCATCATTTTGTGCGCATATTGTGCTAGGTAGTTGCAGTAGAAATATGTTTTCTGAAAAATTAATATGTTGCATCCTTTGCTTCTCCCTACTCTGAAAAATAAGGTCTTCTGCCTTTTCTATTTTTAATGCTGCAAAACACGCTTGATTCTGTTCATTATGACCTTGCTAAAAAAGGAGACAAATAATGCAAAGTTTACATTTATTTCTAATGAATATTGAGCCAAGTTATCTAAAATTGTTATGCTGTCTTCATTACTATTTAAAGTTATTGTGTCCTTCCTATATCTCACTTTAAAATCTGTTTCATACTGTGAGACTTGGTTCTCTTCTAGAAGGACAAAATTTCAAAAAAGGAGGCTTTAAACATTCTGCAGCATTTCATACATAAAATATTCACAAAAATGTCTATTAACAATGTCTAATTATTCTGAAATTTGCATTAACAAAAGTAACAGGAACATATTTAAAAATTGCTTTTAAATATGTGTGTACATTTTCCCAGTGTAGTGCTATAAAGGATATCCACAATTTTCAACTAGATTTCTGCTAATTGCTCTGTTATACACCTAATTAATTCATTTAGAATTATTAAGTCTGCAGAAGACACTATTAAAAACACAATATTTCAAGTCTCAAGCACAGTTTACTTATGCAATGCAATGCAATATCTGGGTATCTTATGTCTCCCATTTTAGGTCTGAGCCTTGAGAAATCACAGTATGTTTTATAGTCTTATTTTTTAGCAATTGCAGTGTCTAAACTGTTAGAAGGCTTTATAAACTATTCTCTTCAGTAGTAACAGCTTAATTAGGGGGAAGTTCTGATCACTCTTCTGTTTCTGTAGTGGACGTGATGCTGAGTTAAAGGTAGTAGCCATTTTCACAAATTCACAACTCCAAGAGTTGATATTTTAAGAAGAAACATGAAATAAAGAATAGTGTGACACAACTGATTCTGTTTCTCTTTCCATAGTACCTTTCAACTGAAACAGATTTATAAAAATTAAATTCCCTCTTCCATTCAATTTCCCAATAGCTTTTGATTTATTCTTTTTGTGAAGTACATATATGTACTGAGGACTATATAGTCATTTTTCTGTAAAGCCTGTCACTGCAAAATTGTTTTCACTCGCTGTTTTGCCAGACTAAAAGTATTAATTTTGGACCAGGAGAAGTTTTCCCTTAAACTTGGCTTACATTGATTCCTTCTAGATATATAAAAAAGGAATGTTATTTCTCAGAACAAAATAGAGTGAATGATTTTTGGGGTTTTTTGGAGTGGGTTGTGGACTTCTGTTTTTTTTGGTTTGGTTTCTTTTGTACAAGAATTCCACTAAAACATTCTAGTACAGATTTAGAAGCAAAGACTTACTGTTTGGTTGGGAGGAATATTAAAACCAAGGTGTGCCTTCTGCATTAGGTCTGACTTCAAACGGAGAGGGGTTTTCTTTCCAAAATATTCATATGTGAATGCTCACTATGGCCTTGACACAAGTAGCCTTACTCCAGGAGGTTTTTTTTTTATCAGGAGTTCAGTCTCAGGGCTACAAGACCTGGATAAGGCTTTACTTACAGATAAGCTCAGACAGTCAATCTTCTGTCTACTTCCCAATCCCTGACTCTATGTAGAAAATATTTTGGGACACAATGAATAAATTAGTATGAATCAAAAAGATTTCACCTTTACACATTTAATCTAAACAGACTGTTAGTTCAGGGAAATAGTGATTTGGATTGGTTTTAATTTCTAGATTAAGAATCCTAAACATAGGCATTTTTGGTAAGGATCCACAGGTGCAGTAAGTGGTTGACCTTCAATCAACAGAATTAGCAGCAATCTAGGGTTCAGCTCAGTTGCTTAGACATCGTAAACTAGTGCTAATAGAAGCAGTCCCCACTATCCCAATGAGCATCCAAATCTCACAACCACAGAACTACGAAACTTTCTCAAATCCTGTGTTATCACTCTCATCCCCACATCAAATATTGTCAATTAAATGGTGCCCCTGGTATTTATGTGTGTCAGAACATGAGGAGTGATTCAGGTAACCCTAAAGCCGAGACCAATAAGCAACTTGTTTAAGCTCAGGCTTGGTTTAGTTCTTGGGTTTTACTTCTCCAGGCTACATTGTCATGCAAATAATTCTATTTTAAACAACCAGCATAGAATCCTTTATAATTATGCCTCGTTCAATTGCTGCTTGTCATGTCAAACACAGGCCAAAAAATGTGGGATAACAGACACTAAATGGGAAAGAGCCAGCATATATTTTCTAGGAAGAATGGATTCAGTAGCATGCACAGTGAAAAAAAAAAAAGAAAAAAAAAAAGGCCTAGAGCACCATCCTTGCAGACAAATTGTTATAGGCTTATAGTGATAATTTTTTGGTTCTGCAACTTTTTGAGAATGGTTTTAAAATGCAGTTTGTAATGAAAATAACACAAGTTATCTTAATTCTGATGGTTTCAAGGTGCATCCTTTTCTGAAGTTCTCAGAAATCATACATATTACAGCCTTCAAAAATGCCCAAACCAAAGCCACACAGATAAGGCATACTGGAGCACAGAATAGTTTCTATTATTTGATAAACCATAGGAAAGAAACACAAGTGGCTTCTATTCATAAAATAAATGAGAATCTGAGTTCTACAGCTTCAGTTTCCCACAAGTCTAATTCCTCTCATTACAAAATTTTTGAGATGAGAGACTCAATATGAGCAGAAGTAATATATGGAATGTAAGATAATATCTCCAACTAAAGACTGAAACTGAAAGATTGATACAAAGATTCAGTGTGGACATACTGTGTTGGAAAATTCTCCAACCATCTTTATCCTGCTCTGGTGTGACTTTGCTCTCATAAAAAGCACCAGTATCTTCATTGTCAGAAATATCTGAGGAGTCTATGCTTAAAGGTAAGACCAAAAAATGTAAGAGAATACAATATTTTAGAAGATAAGGTACCAGAAGAAGAGAGGTCCCGGCTGATTTGGGAGCTGGCAAACACTGTCCCAATTTTAAAGAAGGGAAAGAAGGAGGATGCCAGAAACTACAGGCCTGTTATATTCAGTTCAGTGCCTGGTAAACTCATGGAAAACATTATTTTGAGGGTATTGAAAAGCACCTGTACAGCAATACAGTCACCAGTCACAGCCAGCACACCACTGGGGGAAAAATCCTATTTGTCAAACCTGATTTTTTCTACAACAGAGTAACCCACCTGGTTGATCTAGGAAAGTCAGTAGATGCCATGTCTTTCCACTTCAGTAAAGCTTTCAATACTGTCATAGGATCCTTCTGGACAACGTGTCCTGCCCTCGGAGGAATAACCATGTTATGTAATGGATGAGCAACTGGCTCACAGGTTGGGCACCCAGGATTATAGAGAATGGGGTGACATCAGACTGGTGACCTGTCACTGGGGTTCTGCATGGTTCTATCCTTGTGTTCTTCAGCATCTTCTTTAATGACTGGGATGCAGAACTTGAAAGAATACTATGCAAGTTTGTCAACAACACTAAATTGGGAGTGGCTGTCAACTCCCTCAAAGAGGCCGTGACATATCAGACACATGGGCAGTCACCAACTGTATCAGTTTTAAGAAGGGCTAATGCTGGGTTCTGAACCTGGGATGGGGTGACCATGGACGTACAGACAGTCTGGGGAATGGGATGCTGGAGAGTAGTGCTGCAGAGGAACCTGGGGGTCCTGGTCCATGGCAAGTTGACTCTGAATCGTGCCCTGGCGGCCAGGAGGGCCAGCCCTGTCCTGGGAAGCATCAGGCACAGCCAGGCAAGGGAGGGGATTGTCCCACTCTGCTCTGCACTGGAGCGGCCTCACCCCCCATTCTGGGGGCAGCTTTGGGTGCTACATTATAAAAAAGACATTGAACTATAAGTGTCCAAAGCAGGGCCTAGAAGATGGTGAAGGTCCTTAAGAGGAAGCCATATGAGGAGTAGCTGGGGTCACTTGATTTGTCCAGCTTGGAAAAGAGGAGACTTAGGGGAAACCTCATTGCAGTCTACAGTTTCCTTGTGGGAGAAAAAGGAGGGGCAGACACTGATCTCTTCACTGTTGTGACCAGTGGCAGGATGGAGCAACAGCATGAAGCTGAGTCAGGGGAGGTTTAGGTTGAGTATCAGGAAAATGTTCTTCCTCAAGTGGGTGGTTGGGCATTGGAACAGGGAAGTGGTCATGGCCCCAAGCCTGTGAGAATTCAAGGAGCATTTGAACAATGCTCTTGGACACATGATGTGATAGTTGGATGTCCTGTGCAGAGGCAGGAGTTGGAGTCAATGACCCTGATGGGTTCCTTCCAACCCAGAATACTCTGTAACTCTATGATAATGTCTCCAAAACTGGGACCTTCAGTATTTCTACTAACAAACACGTGAACAAGGACAGCCTGTCTGATTGACAAAAATTGCTATGCTATCATATGATGATATTTTTTGAGGAGTCATTTATAGTGAACTATTGCTCCGTATGAAGTCACATTGTTTCAGTAAGGATTTATAACCTGAAATTAAATATTCACAGGATACGAGGATGATCCATCTCTGTAGCTGTTAATTCTTAGAAAAGAAACTTTGGAAATTTCCTCAAGGATTTTTAAAGCAATTCATAGTAGTGTAGAAATGTAGTTTTTCTTACTTTTTCAACAGAGATGAATTTAAAAACTGATATTTTCACCTACTTACTATAACAAAACATCCAGCAAGTATTCATCTGCTTAATTAATTCTGCTGAGAATTCACAAATTTATGCCTTTCAATAAGTTTAAAATTGCTTGTTGATTTTAAGTTTGCCACCATCAACTCCAGCATTTATATGAGTTACAGAAGTTTACCTTAAAGATTATTTGTGTTTGGCTTTTTAGGTAACTTTGGTTTCTATTTCTTCAATAAGGAACAACATTAGTATCTGCCCAGACAGAATATTTCAAGCAGATTATGAGGAAGAAAAGGAAAGAAAATAGATGGAACTGAACCAAGACAGAAGTTATCTATTCTAAGACAATTCCTACTTAGAATAACTATGATTCCAACAACACCTATTAAATATTTTGCCTTATTTCTTATTTGAATGGCTGGTTTCAGCTTCTAGGTACTAATTCTGGATATAAGAAAAGCAAACGCCTTCATCCATTAAGGAACCTGATAGTCCCTGTCATTCTTTTTCCTACAGAAATACAGCTACACTGTAATCAGCTGATGTCTCCATCTTCTTCTTACAAGCCCTGAAGCCTGCTTTGCAAAAGCTTGAAGAATTGCACTGTTCACAGGGGGATTTTTTGTGACACTTTGCTGAATTCTGTGCAAATGGTTCAGCTTTGCACCATTACTTCAAGAAGTGGGAACACAGGAATTGTGAATGGCATTCCAATATTAAAACCTCTTTAAATCTTACAAGAAAAATTTCAGTGTCTTGCAACTGCTCTTGCTATTAGTCTTTTTCCACAGCATCTCACTGACAAGAGACATTAAGTCATTTGTCCACTGTGGCTCTTATTTCTTCTCTGATTTCTACTAGACAGATCTGTCTTCTGTATAAATTTCCCACACCACTTGCTATGAGACACTTGACTTCTTATTTGATTCTGTTGAATCTTGCTATGTGTAAATGGTCCCATTTTACTCAGAAGTCATGCATCAACTCTATTTCTGCATCTTCATCTTTATTACTAATTACTACAATCTGTTCAACATCCATCAGTTTCATCCATGATTTCTGTCTTATTCTGAACCATTTCTAGGTATGCTGCATAAGAGTTGGATGTCAAATATCCTAATATTTGTGGAGTTCCACTGGAAAACATAGTGCTTGTTCCCTCCTCATTGACACATACTCTCTTGAGATGAATCTGTTGCATTTTCTGATGGGATCTGTTTATATTGTGTAGTGCTAATCAGAGTTCTAGGTCACACTGTGTCATGCCTATCATGGTCAGAGTATAAAATATCTGTGCTTTTACTTTTTCTAGACTAATTTTATATTCATCAAACACTAGAATCAGGTTATTTGACTAGATTTAAGTTATGTAAAATTATTTTGGCTAGCATTAATTGTATTCCTTTCACTGAATTTCTTATCGGTGAATTTTATATCAGTGTTTCCACTATTGCTTAGGACTGATTCAAGGCATACCAGCTACTGTCTATGACAGATTTACAATTCTTCAAGCTGCTGGAATTTTCGTGTTTGGAGATTTATTAAAATGAACATCAGAGAAGCAGACATTTCCTCAGACAATTTTTAAGGACTCTTGAATATTATCTTAATTGAATATATTTATTCATGGTAGATGATGCTTGAAGTTTAGCAGCATGAAGTGCTGTGATTTTCCATCACTTTTATATCTTAAAATGTAAAATATGCTCTCATTTTTTTTTCCTGAGAAATGAAGTCACTGCCTCACAAGGAGACAAGATAAAGGCATCAGGTCCTCTCAGCAGGAACTAGGCTCTGTTTCTGCCACAAAGATGAGAATTTAACTTGACTGGAGTAGGACATCAGTTTTAATTTACTCTGAAATGATCTCTGGAAACAACAAGAAGTCTCAGTTTTTCAGCAGTATCTTGTTCAGTATTTCCATTTTCTGGAGTTTGGAACCATAACCTCACCCTCTTTCCTCACTTGGCTCTTTCTGAATTGATTATAGACAGTCCCTGACATTTCATTATCACTACAGAGCTAGTTTATCCTTCATTTTTCATGTTTCATTTTCATGGTTGGTATACTAAGCAGGAATATTTAGGAATACTATAAGGAATATATTCTCTTTCATTTATTGAATAACTCCTAGTAACAATTTTGTCAAACCTAGGTTACAATGAATATTACTTTAAGATGGTTATCTTAGTCAAAGAATTATTCTAGTGTCCTTACATTTCCTTATCTGTTTTCAAAATCTCATCCTTTCTAATTATTATTTTGCTGGTTATTTTCTTTACTTATCTATGTTTCTCACTTATATCATAAATACATGTATAGATAAAATCATATTTAGATACATCTAGTATCTTAGGTCTATGAAAGATGATACATGATGGATGGATGGATGGATGGATGGATAGATAGATAGATAGATAGATAGATAGATTGATTGATTGATAGATAGATTGATAGATTGATAGATAGTTTCTGTTTCTGCCTCCTATCTTGCTTTGTTTTGCTAATGAAATTTTACAAAACATTGTTCTTCATTTTTATGGAACCATACATTTTGTGCATCTACTTATCCTTTTAAAAACTACCTATCTTAATTTATATTTATTTCACAGTCTGTCTTCTCTTACTTCCTTACAGACAGGTCCTATCATACTTCTCTTCAAAAAATAATTTTGAGAGTCTGACAGAAGATCTTGAATGCTGAAAGGTGAGCATATCATAACTCTAGTACTACTAATAGTATGAACTATTATTTTCTCTGGTGTACAGTTCCCAAGATCATTTAACGTATTATTTCTGATGAAAACCCCCAAAACACAATTTGAGGGAAATTTGAGGGAAAGATATTTTCCTCCTTTTGTAAGTTTATGTGTAAAATAATAAATGAATGAATAGACAATTATTTTGGACTGGGAACCCCAAGCAACCAGGACTTTATTTCAGTTTTATGACATGAGGCAGACCCTGATGAGCTACTTTCACTCTGACTTCTCTAATACATAGCACATCAAATGATAAAGGCATAAGCACAAGGACTCAACAACACCCAGTTTTGCAAAAAAATCTAAATATTGATTTTTTCCAAGTTTTAACAATTGGAGGAGGAAAATATTATGGAAAGTAGTAAAAAGTGACACTAGATGCACATTAATAAAATGTATGGATTTGGAAAACTAAGCTGTTTTACTCTTTTTGTCAATGTATTGCCAACTGAGAAAAAAATTTGATATGGACTGTCCTCTCTTTGAGGGGCTGATTCTAATAAGAGAAATTAGTTTAGTTTTTGGGAAATATTTTGATGTTGAGTAATTAGTTTACATTTTCTTCAGGTAATAAAGAAATCCATTTTACATGAGATTGTGCAAATATATTTAGAATAGAATAGAATGTATAACCTTGACGGTTATTTAGGAAAATGTAATCAAGTTGTTACATTCAGATAATTTTCTGTACTGAATTGATGGATCAGTAGATAAAGCTTCAATTACAGTCACAGAATTATAATTTTAATTGGAAAATTACTTAGGCAATATTCACTATGACCAGAAAAAATTAGACTAATGAAAGCATCAACGAAGCCATTTTTGAGATTATGCACATGCATTAATTAAAGAAAGCATCTTTTTCATTATAGCTGTTAAAACATCTTTCAGGGGCTGCATTATAAAGACTGCCTTCTGATGGTCTGGGAAATACAACCTAGAGGCAGGAAGCTAACATTTGGCCCTCATACTGGGTTGTATCTATTATTTGACATGGGAATCAGCTAGTGAGCATGACTGCTTGAGTTAGATGCTTTACAAATTTAGGAGAGCAGAACCTTTATGCCTTACTGCAATAATAATTGTTTGAACACTGTAGAGGTAAAAAAAAGGTTTAGATTTTCCAAATTGCCAAAGTATTTTGTAAACCAGCTCCCGTAAAAGTTGATGGCCCTAGGCAGCTTTGAAGGATACCCAGCACAGTAGCAGTATTATGTATTTTAGAACTTTTAGGAGAAACTGAGACACACTAAAAC
Organism: Anthoscopus minutus; assembly: GCA_013399455.1. NCBI lineage: Eukaryota > Metazoa > Chordata > Aves > Passeriformes > Paridae > Anthoscopus > Anthoscopus minutus. The sequence continues at coordinate 87,801 of VWYI01024997.1, forward strand.
AGGCAAGATCTACTTACGCCATGTGAGTCAGTTACCTGTGCTCACAGGCTTAGCCTAGCCCAAGTACATCAAGACCCTTTGCATTCTTTAAGTTTTGGCACTTTCGTAGTTTTAGCACCTACAGTAAAAATAAAATTGAAGCTTGGGAATCTTTAAATTTTGGCAATTTGATCTAAAATTATATAAGATATAGGTGGCTTTGGTGACCTCATTCAATGTAAATCAAGGGCAAATTACACTGTCTGTGGTGAAACAGTTACACGTATGTATTATATATAATATATGTATATAATTATATAATGTTGATATGTCAAATCATACTCCTAAACTTGGAGTCTGGGAGAAGAGATGAAAATAAGATGTATGGTATTTCCATTTGGAAACCTTTATGTTTTGGGAATATTTTCATTTAAGAAAAAATCTGAAATACTAACAGAAGATTAATTAAAAATGGCAAACGCATCTTAAAATCGGGACACCCAATGAGACTTTCTCCCTAAAAAGGAGATAAGGAACTCTGAACAGTACCTCTCTGTTGCTACCATGTTAGCTTCATAGTTAATGTTATAAATTGAGTTGTGTGATCAACTACCTACTTTTTCTTGCTCAGATTGAGGCTGTATCTGGCTATAGAAGGTAAAATAAGGTTGTGATCCATAGAGCATCTAGTTACTCTCTGTTCATTTTCAACACTGCAAAAGTGTCTACAGACCTGTATGTATCTGCTTTTTAACACACAAACAATGTGAGCAACAGGGTGTAGACAGTAAGTTAATGATAATTGTAGCAGTAAAGGTGTTTAATATTAAAATGTTCCTGGGAAAGAGATTCCTTTGTCATATCAAAACACTACTAAATGGATGTCCAGGAGGATACAGAGTGGTAAGAGGCAGGTTTTCCATCACAAAAAAATGTGAAGAATGCATTCCTTGTGTTTTTGCAGTAAGAGAAAGAAGGTTCTGCTTTTATGAGTTTCTGTGAAAACAGCTTCTTTCTGCATGCTTCTCATTCCAGTTCTACTTATCACTTATGACAACAAACATAATGGACCTTGTAAGCTCATGATTTTCCTTTTTAAAATTCTGTTTTCTACATCCTGGAATTCATGAAGCTCCTGTTGGAAATAGAGTATTTGTACTTTTTAATTTTCTCTTCTTTTCGTCAGCCCAACAGTTCTACCTCTGTTCCCTGTGATATTTTAGAATTGCTATGAGTAGGACTTTGTCATAGGAATTCTTCCCTTTACATTACTTATTGTGCAAACAGAAAGCAAGAATTCTAGGAAAAGAAAGTATGATTTATGGTTTAGACAACTAGAACTGACTACAGGAAATTAATTTACCCCCATCTACATGAGAATGTCCTAACATAGTTTTAGATAAGTCACCTAGAGCTTCCAAATGACTGCATTATTTTTAGTCTCCACAAAAATTTCATATCTGTTTTTCAGAAACACCATGTTCCTATGTCTGTTATTCAATTGCACACAATTTATGCTTTGGATAAGTACTGCTGGAATGCAACAAGCTGTGAAACAAATCAGGCCATCTTCAGTTGGGCATTCAAAATTACAAAGATATTTCTTAAAAAAAAACATGGGCCTTACCTCCTTGTCTACTAAAAGAGAATAATTATATTTCATGTCACAAAAATACCAAGAAGATTAATAAATTATTCCTTTGATACAGTAAAACACAATAGCAGTGTCATGGAAAAACACATGAGAATATTAATAATTCTGTATTCAGAGACTCAGTTAAATCATATGCAGTAAACAAAGCATGGTGCTGAACCCTGAACAAAGGGAGTGCAATGAGAGTCTGAGCTGTTTCTCATATACTGAGCATGAGCTTTCCCAAGTAATAAAAAATCCGGGAGATGGTCGGAAATAGTGCAGTGTTTAATGAACAAATATGTATATCCTGCATAAAGTATTTTCAGCATTAATTCTGACATTTCCTAAGTTTAGACTTCTTGGCTTTTAACCCCAGTCTTCTCTAAGTTAATTTTGGATGCATTCTAGCAGAAGTTATCTTTAATTCTTTAGTCAGTGTAGTTCAATTGTTTCTGGCTGCACTGAGACAATGACCACCCTTAAGATTTTTTCTGTATAAATAGGTGCAGTTTTCTGAGTGCTTTACATATTTAGGATTTTTTAAAATAAGAACAATGTTTGTTGGTTTTTTTTCCTCTTGCTAAGGCTTTCAAAGTGGCATAGAGATGAGGACAGCCAAGTGTCTCCACCAAAACAGCTTTCTAAAGTATTGGCTTACAGTGGGGTTCTCAGCCACAGGTCAGGGTGTTACAGCTACCTTGCCCTATCATGTTGCAGAAAGGGAAATGAGTTTCCTCTAAATCCTAGATAGTCAGGGCAGGCTCCTGACAGTGGAAGGGAAGGTTCTGGTATAAAAAAGATTGTGATTTTCTGACCTATAAACAATTGGATCTCACATGTTTTAGTGCAGACATTTGAGTGTTGCTGAAGAACTATTTTCTGTAGGATTCAGGAATTCCACCTAGCCTTTACAGACGTCCCTTAGCTGAATATTTTGTGCACACAAACTGAGCAGATTTATTCTTGCTGATTGATTTTCAAATTGATATTGACTTTCCAATTCACATTCCCCTCACTGAGTACCTTCTATTCATCCATCTATTGTGTTTCTAGCATGCTCATCACTGTAGCCTGTCAAGGCCTTACATAAATCATCTGAGGCATAATCATATGTCAGATACCTATGCAAATGATCATACTGTTTGCCAGTCCCTATAATCTAGTAACTTTCAAAAGCACAAAAAACTGTAATTCCTTCCTTTCTCTTGGCACTTTGCTATACAATCTATTCATCTTGATCTATTTGCTTATTTTAACCTTCCTGTTTTCTTTACTGGGAATAAAAGTCATACTTTAGCTGAAACAGAGCTGATGGACATTATAACAACCCTCATGAAATCCAAAGCAAAACATCATGTGTTACAATACTGAACTGCAGAGCAATATATAGAACAGTGCATCTTGACTGAATTTATGTAATTCAGCTTAAAATATGCTTTTGTAAAAAACCAAACAAACCCCAAATAAAACAACAAAACATCTTACCAATTCTATTCAACTTTCAGTTAATAATTTTTCCTGTAAGAATGAATTAAACTTGCAATGAAAAAATGTCATGTTATTGCAGTATTTGTGATAAATTGCTACAAAGTCAGTTTCGAGATGAAAACATAAAAGATACAAGGAAAACATTCATGACTGATTTTGAATTATGGTGTATCTCTTACATTGGAATGACATTAAAAAATGGATTTAAGTATTTTCTGGTGTGGAAGAATCTTCCCAAGCATTTTTCTGTTTATGAACTAAAAAGAATAAATAAAAAAATTCATTTGAAAAATAAAAAGAACTAGTTAAGAAAATATATTTTTTCTCAATATGATAGGTAGCCATGAATATTTTGTATTTTTCCTGTTTCTTTTAAGAAAAAAGTGTTACATTTTAATACAGATTTTTTGTTTTACAATGTAATTTTTTTCTTTTGAAGAAAAAAGAAGTGTTTCCCAATGATTTGGTTTTCCCATTTTTGGCAGAATTTTTACATCAAATTGTTCACATTTTAAATTTCAATTAGTATGTATTTTAAATTATTTTCCTGACCCAGTAGGTACTCATGAGTATTTCCTACTACAAGGAATTTTAAAAACATTTCAGAAAACTCAGTGCATTTTTCCAAACAGGAACAAAGACACACTTGCAAAAAAGAAAACATGTAGATTTTAACATTACCATTAAAAATTTTGTTGTATTCTCTCATCTTTACAAAAGCAGCACATCTTAAAAATAAAATAAGCTATAGTCATGATAGTTTTAGTAGTCAACACAGAAGCTAATTGAAATTAAATTTAATAATCACCTAAGCTTGAGGGAAAAAAGGTAGTAAGAAAGAAGAGAAAGGAGAGAAAACACATAATATCTATTTAATTATTTTCATTGTTAAATTTACTGACAAGAAACAACCAAAATATCTACAGATGTCTGGAAACTGATTCTTTGGTCAGAACATGAAAGCCCAAAAATTCCTTCATTTTTTAACTGTTCGTCAAGTTTGTAGCAAAAGGTGGTGGTTTTTTGCCATCAAATAACCTTTTTGTAACCCAATAGTAGAACACTTGAAGCATTGTTAAAAATTTTATTTTCCATCACAGACAGAAATACCTAGTCTGATATATGTTTTTCTGTTTCAATTAAAGGTAGAGTCATTCTTGTGTTATATACATAAAGACGCCCTGTCTTCAGAGGATGCGTGGAGGACCCTGGTTGCATGGGTCCCAGACAGAGATACAGTAAAAAGTCATTGTCTAATTACCAAATTCTACAGCAACAAAAGGATCACAGCTTCTCTTTGTGCTTTGCCTTTCACCAAACTCTAACTGGATCATGCTTCTGCCTCTCAGATGGGCTGGGGTGTGTGGGAAAGTGCCTGCCCCTGTAGAAGAGAAGAACCTCTTCCTAAGAAGGGTCAGTTTCTAGCCTGGGAATTATCCCTGATTGCTTTAATCTGCCAATTGCCAGCCCCAACAGGAGCCAATGGGAAGGGAAACCTGTCCTCTGTGGGACATCTATTGTTTTTCTCTTCATTTGTGAAACAGAATGAACCCTGACTTGGCTTCTCATCCTGAACTGGAAAAATTCCCTCTTCCCCTATGTTTCTGAAAAATTTTAACCCAAAGAACTGGGTTAAACTCAGAAAGGACCTGTTGGTTGAGGAACTGAGGCATGAAAGTTTCAGACATTTCTTCTTAGAGCTGTTTCATCTGGGAAAGTTCAAACTTGCCTTCTGCTCAGCAACATGATCTTTCCATTCCTGATTTTAGGTGTATAATTTCTCTTGTACTTTTTTCAAGGAGGTATATAAGTCTTCACAGGGGTCTTGGGTCCTATCTCAAGTCGGATACCTTTACTTGAGTTAGGTACTGTTACTTGAGTAGACCTTAGCTGTACATAAAACCAGTGATGGATAAAGTGTCCTTATGACAGCCATATTTATTTACTTTGAATAATAGTATTCATTTAACTACAGTCTGTCTTTCCTGACTACCCTGTGGGACTTCTCTGAGGGTGTACTTAGGGCTTTGCAAGATCAGGGCTCAGACCTTCAGGAAATGAATGAAATTTTTATGCTGATGACACAGGGCAATTTTTGGATAATATTATGTTAGTTGCAAGTTCAAGTATTTTTATTTCTGTCTTGGAGCATTTTTAATATTTGTCACTTTCATTCCAGTTGAAGGACACTTCTTCAATGATGTTGTTAAACTTGTTAGGTAGGTGCATTTTTTTATATGTGGTATTCTTGTGTATAATAGATTTGTCTATATTCAGTGTGGATTTCTGACATGCAGCGTCACAGATACTGACAAATGATTGATTAGATCTGACAGAGGAAAATGAAGTATACTTGACATAAAGCATCTATACTGCATTGTCAATACTTTTTTGTGCAGATGGGAAGATAATTTATCTATTTTCAACCTTCTTCATTTATTTCCCATTTACAATTATAAATAAACTTCAAATGTTTCTCTTTGTTTTAGTTCACCTTGCTCCGTTCCTACTGTTGCTGCCCTACCATGCTCTGCACTGCAGTTTTTGAAATATGTGTTCAGGAGCACTCAGAATTTACTCTTTGCCCAAAATTTATTCCGTTACACATAGAAAACATTTAGTTAAGCTCTAAAATACTCAACATTTCATGAATAAAGAAAAAACAGTCTAGCTGAAAAAAAAATTCACAATATTTGTAAGTATCCTACCTAAATGAGCAAAAGCATCTGTATTGTACACATTGATGAATAAACATTAACTTTGCATAAGACCCTGCCCAATATTACTCTTACAGAAAGAAACTCCTTGAGACATTTGTTTAGATTACACCCAATATTAACAGGCAAAGAGTGCATGGGCAGTAGGAACTTAAATTACATTGTATTTCTCTCTGAATTTCCCAAGTTTATTGCAATAACAGTACCTCACACCTTGTTTTATTGGCAAGTTCTGTTGCAGAGCATAATTAAATCAATTAGTATATGGGCATGACACAGTGTTCTGGTAAGTTTCAAGCTGAGGAAATGTAAATTAACTACAAGCAGTTTGCAGAAAAATAGAAAACTTTTCTTAAGAATATAGCTCTCATAGCCTAAAAAGCTATTACCAAGTTTATCTTGGGCTATGGATGGATGCATCTGTAATGGTTTGCTAGCTTCAAAAAAGATCCTGAGGTTTAGATTTCTGACTATAAATATTTAAAACAGAACCTTTCCCATTTTTGCATCATAATAAATAGGTTTAGGGGTTTTTTCTATTTCTTTTTTTTTTAATTGTTCAGTTGTAAGGCCTTGTTTCCCTTTTTTCTTCTTTTTTCTTTTGGTTCATCTTTGCTTTCTTTTTTTTTTTAATGCATATAATCTTTCATGAGATATTTCTTGGGCATGATACAACAAGATTTAAATGCAGAACTGCCGCTAAGCTAGTGGGAATTGCCAATTAAATCTAAGGCATAATATTGAGAGTCTATGTATCTAAGCAGAGCTTCAAGTGTTTCCATATGGTGGAAAACCCTCCCTGAACCTGAGTGATATTTAAATTTCTACAATATAGCACTAGGAAAATACAGATAAAACTTTGTTGCTTTATATAGAACATCATTATCCCCAGCAGGATGGCTGCCTCTTCTCTTGGGACCAGAGTTTAAGATCAAGTCTGAGCATTCAGCTTTCCTAGGTAAACGGAGCTCATGTATAATTGATGTTGATAGCATTAAATGAAGCACTCATTGTCTTTTTTTTTACTACCTGACTTCAGAATCATGCTGACTGCAAACAACGAGAAAATTGAGAAACCATCTCCTCTAGATTGGTTAACTGCTTCAAAGGAGGATGTGAATGGAAAAGTAAAGGCACTTCCAGTGGCATCAACAAATCTAATGTGGGTTGGCACCAACTGGAAATAGCAATTTGACAAAATGAAGACTTTGTCACTGTAAAAGCAAAAGTTTGATAGGCTCTTTCCATAACAAAACTACTGAAATTTGCAGTTGACTTGGATTTCTGTGAAAACCAAAAAATGCTTACATTCTTTTTTGCTGCATATATTCCAGGGCATCAGGTAAAGTAGCTGATAACCCTAAAGAAAAGCAATTTTGAATTAGCTTCTTTTATTCCCGGTTTTTGGAATTGTCAAAAAGTTTCATTTGACAGGTTTAAAAAGGAATTCTGATTTTCCCTTTTTTGGAAACAATTTTACCTTAGAAACTGTGGTATAACCATTTATAAAAAGTGGTGGGGAATAAAGTGTTTCAGAATTATTTAGATTCTGACAAAAAAAATATTTTTTACTTTCCATTATACCTCAGTTAGAAAATGTTCCAAAACCCTTTTTTTGCTGGGTGGAAAATTGTGTCCTTGTAGTGACAGCAACTGAATATAAACTAAAAGCATTATCAAAAAATGTTACATTACCTTCAAATCAGCATTTCCAGTCCCTATTAATGGTAAAACCATAAATATGCATTATCAGCTGTAATCTAACTTAAGCATTATTCAATAAGAAACTGTGCTAAGTCCAAGAGGACTATAAAGATGAGGCTTTTTTGACATATCACAGCATAAAATGAAACTGAGAAAGCCTCTTCAGGTTTTCATGTAAAAAGAATCATTAAATAGAAAATCATTGAGGAGTTTCTTCTACCAGCCATTCCTACTTGAACACTAAAATAAGAAAATTTTCTTCTAAATCCCTACATACTTCATGCATAGTGTACCAGTGTAGGAAGTAAATCTTACATCTTGTACTGCAGAGAATTCCTGTTAATTACACAGAGTTCAAGTGTTAATTGAAGTACTTTAGTGCTTCATTTGTACTCTAGAGTCTCTGACTGCGGCCATTTGAACACCCTGTCTACTTAAGTGGAAGCATTGAAGCTTTCAATGAAAACTAGAAGTCTAGAGGTAAGACTAGAATTAAGTAGTAAAGAAAAAGAAAAGAGGGGGATGGGGTGAAGGAAAATGAAAGACTAAAAAAAAAGTTCTCTGGTTTCCTTATTTTTTGCAAACTTTGGAATCTGTCAGTGGCTAGAAAGTTAAACTTCAAACTCTGATCATGACATATCAAAGCAGGAAAGTTACCACTCAAGATACCACAATGAAATAATTGTATTCTCAAGTGTAATTAATAATACTTTCAATTAGACTGAAAAGAATAGATGGAAAAAATGTACAACGTTTTGAGAAAACTTCTTTGATTTGCCTCTTCTTCCAGTTATACCAACAGATTTAATAAAAAACAAAAAATTACCTCCACCTAAATGCTTTGCCTTGACTCTGTTCTTTGACTACCACAGCTACAAACACACTGCTACTACTGAAGGATAGCAGGAAGAAAAGGGAGCCAAGACTCCCCATAATTCCAGTGGTACCACTTATAATAATAAGAACAAGATATTAAAAATGCAACTATATCAGAAGTTCAGAAAATCAGTTTTATTTAAATGTAAATTAAAAAACTCTTTCCTCCAATCTAGCAGAATTGCATAGTCCACTGATTTTAATTAAGATGGGAAAAGTGTTTTGATAAAAGAAGAAATGACCCCAACATGTGCCCAAAACTTCAAATGAAACTACATATGAAGTGAATAGAAGAGAAAAATTATAACTGAAGTTACCTTTTCCTCTATGCTGCTTTTATACTTTTCTCTCTTTCTTTCATTTCTTCATTTTTTTTCTTTTGATACTTATTGATATTTGGAAAAGCCCAAACTTCTCTAAATCTCCTTCTATGAGTATGAATGTTGAAAGTATAAGTATACAAAACCATAGAAAGATTAATTGTAGATAAAGAAGGTTTTCTGATTATTTTGAATAAACATTTCATTCAAAATCACACTTAACCCATACAAAAAAAACCCCAAAACAACAAAGACACTCCTTATTGTAATCTAGCCATTTCTGTTTAAGAGCTCTAAATAAT
>VWYI01025007.1:0-21616 GCA_013399455.1 Anthoscopus minutus
AATTCATTTTGGACCAGAATATATTTTTTCCTCCAATTACACTGCCTGAGTAGTTGCTTAGTTTTCTTTTTCATTCTCTCAGAACATGTAGCAGAGGTCATTTTTTAACATCAAGTGCATGCTTCCAGTGGGACCAATTTCTAGAAGCTGAAATGTTTGGATACTGATTGGGTGCTCTCACTTCTTCTTTATTTCTGAGTAGCTAATAACAATTTTCTGCTTTGAGCCAGACAGTCAAACTTTTGCTAACCCTACAACTTGTTCCACATTTCTGTGATGTCAGAAAATAGAGGAAGGGAGAATAGATCCTCTTTTTTAAACTTTTTTTTAATTTTTATTATTTAGTTGTTTAGAAACAGTAATAACAGCTTGCCTCTGTTGAAAAATTATTCCTAGTCAAGAAAAAAACAGATAGTGTTTGCTCTGGCTGCAGAGTAAAGCAAAATTAAAGATCGAATACATTGCCCAAGAGCCAGGCTTTCTTTTCCATGGTTTGAAAGGCTTTAGATTTCTTAAATTTCCCATGTTAGTCACAAACACTTAAGCTGACACTTCGGGCCCAATTTATTCCTGTGTCACATGAGAAATATTAATAGTGGAAGTAAAAACTTGCTTCCACTGGAGTTGCTTTATAGCCTTCCAGTCACCACAAAAATTATGTGCACATTTAAAAGTATTACTTTAGAAAGCCTTCCAAGCAGTTTTAAAGGCTTTAGCAGAATAGTGGAATGGCTGAGGTTGAAAGAGACCTCTGGAAATCATCTAGTTCAACCCCCTGCTAAAACAGGTTCACCTAGAGCATTGCACAGGATTATGTTGGAGTGGGTTTTTAAGTCTAGAGGAGACTCCACAAGCACTCTAGGCAGCCTCTTCTAGTTCTCTGTAAGCCTCAAAGTAAAGAAGATTTTCCTCATAGGCAGATGGAACTTGCTGTGTTTCAGTCTGTTGCCACTGCCATTTCTCCTGACGCTGGGCACCACTGAAAAGAGTTTGGCCCAACCCTCTCGACACCACCTTGAGTGCATTGAGGGTCCCCCTTGGTCATCTCCTCTCAAGGCTAAACAGGCCCAGAGCCCTCAGCCTTTCCTCATAAGAGAGATGCTCCTGTCCCCTAAACATATCTGTAGCCTTCACTGACCCCATTCCATTAATTCCTTGTCTTTCTTGAACTGTGGAGCTTCCTCACAGATTTTTCTGGCACTTAATTTTGTTTTAAACATTTAGAGATTTCTCTTTCTGTGCTCTTAGATTGTCGTCCTTTTATTTCCAAGATTTGCCATCAATTACAAAATTGATAATATTGCAAAAGTTGAGCTAGAAAAATAATGTTTGAAAAGAATACTAAAAAAGAGAGTGCATGATTTTGGCTCTAACAAGAACTCAGATACTAATTCTGCATACATGTATGCTAGCATCATCCTGGGTTGCATTAGGTGATCTCTCCCCTTGGCCTTAGGTCCTTGCCATCGACCTAAGGGCAGAGAGTGACAGCTGCCTTCTCTCTGCTGGGCTGCTGGGTTCAGCCCAATGTCCCTGGCACTTTTGACATGCTATTTCATGACAAGTTTCTTGAGGTTTGGTGCATTAATATTTATTTTAGTCACTACTTGGACCATGCACTCACCCAGAGAGTGTTTGATGACACCAGCAACACAATGAACTCTGATTACGAAATTATTTCTGACAGGAATGAAAAGACATTTGAAGCAGGTATTCCTGCCCTCATCCTCTGGTGTTTCTTCTCAATTTCACATCTTGTTCACATACTTGCCAGAAGTCAGTACATAATAAAGTCTCAAAGTGCTATGTTATAATTCCTGTTAGAAATCAGGGCCTCTCCGATATTTAATTACTCTGAACTGAAATTATGCAGGAGGTTTGTCCCTTTTTCAATAACTTTTTGGAATGCTTTAAACCATAAATAAAAATTCAATTTCCCCTTTCTTCTTACTCTCAGTAGGATTAAATAATGCTATAAAAGATAAATCAAATTCCAACTTCTTAAGCTTCTTTCATTGCTCTAGATTTATTTGTAATTTCCAAAATAAATCACATTTTAACTGAAACATCTCTGCCCCTTAGCCATGATCCTTTTGTCCTTCAATATTACCTCCATCTAAGTAACACTGGGGGAACAAAATATAGGTTATTGCTTTGGCACCACAATTTTTATCTAAGTTCTCTACTGGGACCATGTGATGGACCTAAAATATTGTCTCTTTCCTTATTAGGAAAACTCATACTTCTGTTTAATTAGATTTTTAAAATTTTGAGTGTCAAGGAGTAAAGATCAAGTTGGTAGTGATAGGGAGAAGAAAAAGAATTCAAAACTTGAGAAAGAAAAGGGGAAATTCTAAGGACAATGAGGACAGTCAAAAGACTCCATGCCTTCAATAGAGACAAATGTCACCCTAGGTTACTGTTCAGAAAATATCCAGATGGCTTCCTCTGCCTTTCTTTATGACTTTCTATCAGGTCATCCTCAAATAGATTCACTCCTCTATTTTTAGTTCATTCATTATTCCTCTTCATCTCCCTCTGTGGTGATGAAGGGACAGGTCTGGTGTCAGTGGAAGCAATTTGAAATGAATAGATGTGCTAACTGACCCCTTCACAGCTACATCACAGAAAAACATTTCATACTGCTATTTATGGTCTACACAGACAATTCAAGCTCTTAAATTACTTCAAAACAAAAGTATCATTTGGAGGTTATTGCCACAGTTTGTCCTACACAATTACTCTCTAGGCTAGAAAACTGTTTCCTGGTCACCAAAAAGTGGATTTTGGTTTTCAGTAATTGCCAATCATAAATAATAGCAAGATTTGCAGGTATAATTAACAAGAGCTAAACTTGGATGTAAGATATTGTCTCAAACATTACTTAGAAAAACAATCTAAATATATACCTAAATATATATCTAAATATATATAATCTATATTTTGGTAGCTAAATTTAATCTATCAACTACAATATAATTTGACTTTTAATCAGTATAATACAATAAACAGCATATTGTATCACATATTTATATTTAGAAAATAGGCTACTATATTCAGTAATTCAACTAGGTCTGCCAATCATCTGGACTCATTGACAAGTAAAACTAAAAGTTTGTAGAAGTTTCAAATTGAAAGGAGATCTTTCTATCTGTTGTCCTTAGGGCACATATTCAGTGAACTCTTCTTCTATTGTATAATTTAATACTTCTTAGTGTACTTTTACTGCATCTTTCAGGCTGCTTATCCAGTTTGCCTATTTTTTTACATTTTTCAATTTATTTTATTTTTTCTTTTTATTCTTCCTGAGTTTCACAAAGTTCCTTGCACTTCTCTATTTCTGTACTTTTCCTGTAATGGATATTAAAGTCTGTATGTTAGCTCAGATATATATTATCCACATTACATAGGTTTTGAAGAAAATGTTCAGATGGAAACTGAACCTTGTTCTATCTGATAGATGCGCAAAGAAATCAGTACTTGATATGGATTGCATCCAGATTGCATTGCAACTGAGAAATCACACACAGGTCAGGAGACAAATTTAGAGGTACATGTCCCAGGAAAAATCTAAGTATCTGACAGAAGACACAAACATAATAGACATGAGAACAAAAAATCAGTGAGATCTCAATTTATCTTTTAATAATTGAATGACAGCTTTCCAAGCAAGTGAAGGTTGGCCAAAAAGGAGCTGATAAAGAATGGACAGTAGCATTGTAATTTGACAAGGTGATTTTGACTGGGAGTTTCAGACTGCCAAAAAAAACCCAGCAGACAACTTGTAAAATGATGCAAAACCAAGAAGGTAGAAAAGGTATATAGTATTTTTACCAAAGTTATATCAGAACCAGGAGATTCTAGCAAATTGACAATTACACTACATTTAATCTAAATTCAATGGAAGGACACACATAGCCAGAAAGGAATTCCAGCTATTCGATTTAGGCAATGATTATACATGGGCCAAGTCTCTCTCCAGCTTTGTTTACCTCTCTTATTTGACACAGGAGCTACACTAACTATTTCAGTTTAAAAACTCATATGGCTAAATTAGAAGAAGAGGAATCCTACTCACTCTAACAAATAAAGTACATGTCTGCAGCAAAGATTGATTTTCACAAACATGAATGAATGACATTGCACTACTCTTCTGTCTCATTAGAATTAGAACAGCTGGCAACGACATTCTACAGTTATTGAAAACAGTTCACCTTTTACAAGTGAAGTTAGTCAAGTTTATCCTTTTTTTATGGGAAGAAGATCTGTCAGCAGCCAACTACTATAGTAGAAATGGTCCAAGTATCATGACATCAAAGAGTTTAAATAATAGTACTTTATTCTGTCTTTTAGTAATATTTCAAGGTAATATACAGTTAATGAAAGGCCATTCTGAAGTAACTGTATTGAGAGCTTTGTTCAATTTTTAAAATTATTTATTTACTGGTATAAAAAAGTGCATATCAAAAAGCATTTCATATAAAACATTAGTTTTACTTGGGGAAAGTAAGTATAGAAATTGTGTCATTGAGTTGCTTCACTTTGCAAAGAAAGTCTGGAGCCAGGGATGAAAAGAAATTGAGAGATGACCATAATCTACTAGGTAACAGCACTGAAATTCAGGCCATTTTTATAACTACAGACTCAAAACAATTCCTGAATATCAAAAAAGAACTTTCTTTGTACAAGGATTCAGAATTCTGTGCTAATTAAGCTAAAACTGGAATTTTTCATGTAGTATTTCTGCACAAATAAACTATGGTTTCTATACACATATATTTCCAGGGACCTCCTTCTACCCAGAGGCCTCCTCCTACACAGGAGGCAGCTCCTCTGCTGGGACACATCACTGTGCAGTCCAACTTCTCGTGAAAGAAGTTGTATGTAGTCACATTTATTAATTATAGCTCTCTTATTTAATTTTTTCAACATTGCTGTCGTGCTGGGCATTTTCTCCCTCTTTTCTCATTTGAAAAAACAACAATAAAAAGGGGATTATTATGTCCCAGTCATGTACAGTGAAACTGTATCATGAAACAGTGAAAAAGTACCATATCCAGCTGTGCTTTAAATGTTACACAGGTTTTGCAAATGCGTAGTTTGAGGACTCACCTGCTGAGTTAATACAAACAAAAAAAAATCATATTGTGCAGAACTTCTAGAGGGAAAACTATGAGAATATATTATAAAGCATAAAACCAGGAAGGAACAACAGTATACAAAACAAGTTATTTGAAAAGTACACTAATAATGTCATAAAAATGTAATTAACTGAATACATTGATTTCATTAGGCAGTATTAGGACCAGTCCAACTCCTTCTCCTTGATTTCTTAATATAGTATAAATATGAAACTTAAGAAAGATGTAAAGACAACCGTGACATTGATTTTGGTTCATTTTTTTGTTCTGAAATGGGAATATGACAAAGGAGTTGAGATTATGGAACCATCACAGACATAGTGTAGCAGTCTGCATATTTATATTATTTATATTAACATAAATAGCAGATAAAATCTCTTTTCATTTTATGGCTTTATTTTTTGACTTGAATCAATATTGCTTTGTATTCACATTTCTAGAATTACTGACACCTATTCCTGTTTTCCATCAACCAAGGAAGAATCTTTGTACCAGGAATCTCTGCTAACTGAAGGAAAACAAGGATGAATCTCTGCTAATTTGAGTAGAAACCAGTTTACCCTTCAAGTGATTATGAGATTTGGAAAGATATGTTTTAAGCAGTTTTTTGCATGACTCTTTGTCTTCTATTGATCATTGTTTTCCTCTCCTTTGCCATTCAATACTTTGTAGTAATGTACACATTTTCTTGCATTTCTTTTCCATAACATTAGAAATAAAAACTCAGAGGATGATGTTATCATGCACTGTTATTATGGCAATTTCTTTTGCAACTCCTAAAAATGCCAAGGTGTTCTTCAATTTGCTTCATGGTGGAAAGTTCAAAGAAGCAGAAAGAACAGTGATGTGATGGATATAGGATGCAGCTAAAAGGATCTTGCAAGATTCTGATGCTTAGACAAATGGAAGAAGAGAGAGTGATTCTTTTTTTCTTCCTAATTTTCCTATAATTTAATTTGAGCTATTGCTTTTCACTCAATGGTGTTACCAGTTTTCAAAATTAGCCTTCCATGCACTTGCAGGGCCACTGATCCACTCAAGAAACAGGAAGCTGAATTCCTGGATTCTTCTGCCTTAGCAAGTTAGACAGCATTTAGATTTAGATATCCGCTATAATTTAAATCTTTGGGTTCAATTCTATAGGAAAGAGCAACAGCTGGAATATAAAACTTCTGTAAGAGGGAACTGCGGTCAGGATTCATATCTCCTAATTTTAGCTTTCAAAAAAAAAAGAATATCTATTATTGGTTGGTCATCAAGGCTATCTTATAAAACTAGTGGAGAAGGAGAGGATTTGTCAAGAGTCCATTTTTGGCTCTTTAATATCTCTGAAGCCAATGGAAAGGCAGAGGCTCCTCTGCAGCCTAACCTGGATGCTCTGAATCATTTTCTAGAGGAGTCTCTAGCTCATCATGAAGTACTGTGAGATCTGCTGGGTTTTTAGTTACATTACAGAATATCCCCTGGGGCACACCTATAGATCACACTGTCATTTCTCTTACCTTAGTGCTCTGTTTTAAGACAGAATTAATTATCTGCTGGAGTGCCTTTCTCTTTTCTGTGAGTGTAAGATCTGAGTCCAGCTACCTTAGGCTAGACCATGCCTTTTAGGTGAACTAAACTTGAAAAGATCAGTACAACTCCACACATAAAATATAAATGTTCTAAAGAGAATCTGAACTGGAACTTCATTTAAGCTGATAATTCAATTTCACGAGAGGATCTAATCTGTGATTTTAAATCAGGACTCCTTTGTATTAACTCTTCAGTACATTACAATATCCTTCATGATTCAGAAGAATTTTTGCAATTATTACAATAGTAGTTACCTCAGCTTCCTCTCCAAAAATTGTTAAACCACAAGGTAAAAGTGAGTTATAAAACTTGTTTATTAATATTCAACTCCTGAAACTGTACTTAGATAATGGTTTTGAAAGACTAAGAAAGCATACAGCAGAAAACATGATTATTCCACTGTAACAGGATTGGATTAGTTGTACCCAAAGTATGTGAAACACATACTTTTCTGTACATTTTCTGTAGCTCTCTGATATTTGCTCTCTCATAAGTGAAGCTCTAACAAAATTAAAAACACAACACCTTAGTCAGTTTTAATGCTGGTTATACAGGTAATGCTATATAAAGGAGTTGAAGTAGCAGGAATTGCAAAAAGCATGTCTTTCAGGTACATTTAAAGACAAATTTCCTCTTCTGTTATTTTCAAAGGAAAACATAGCTGTTCACAAGTCTCATCCAGAGCTTTTGAGTCTACAAAATTCCATAAATTTGTTTTTTTAATTGCAGAAAGCAAGTTATTAGAACAAATGGTGCAAGTAAGAGTTCCATTTACTTTCTTTATATATTCCTCCATATCATTAATTTCTTTCTTATTGAGCTAATGGAACTCTAGGGGTGGTACCCTAAAGCTGATGTCAATGTGATGAATTTCATCTTTAGGACCTCCTGGTTCATTAAACATCTCATTCATTAAGACTATTACATATTTTATGAGATTTTGATTATCTGTATTTGCAGATTCTTCTTAAGGCCAAATGCATGCAAGCAGCTATTCTTTTATTTTAGACTTCATAGAATTCTCAGTCTTAATATGGATTTAGAGGGGAAACTGCTGTAGTAGTGTCCTTCATGTGCACCATCCTTTTTAAACTTATTTTTACACTTTGCATAAATTTGTTCACTTTATTAAACAAATAAACATGCAAATAGAAAAAATGAGTTATAAATACAGCATTTGGATCTATCAAGAAGGAAAGTATTCTGCAATGAAGGAGTCTAACATAGGTGGTCCTGTGTTAAAAGTTATCCAGAGTGTGTAATTATGAATAGTTTAGACTAGGTTTCATTAGATTAGATTAGATAATGGTGCATGAAAAAATTGCTACTTTGATTCTTTTCTCCATGTCTGCTTCTATAATAGTGCATAATGATATTATACTAGATGTAAAGATTTTTATATTTTATTTAATTTACATAAATCCTAAATTATTGCTATTATGATAAGAAAGAGTGATTTAAGACTTTAACAAGTGTTAATTCTTTAAAACCTATCATTTAATGAATTTATCTGTTGTCCTTTACCAGAACCAAAAGTGTTTCACAATTTAGTGGAACAAAAATATTCAAAAATAAATGTATTTTTCTATTGCATATAGAAATTATGAGATTCAGATTTCCCATAATTTTCCATTAAAAATTTTTTTAATTATCATAAACTATAATACATTTTATTTTATGTTCATGGAAAAACAATGCAATGCCTGCTGTGTGAATGCTGTTGGCTCATGGTCCCCAAAAACTTCTTGGTTGCACTATGATTCCACAGAAAAATTGATTACATATCAATGCAAAATTAACTATTATTTGACACTTGTTACAGCTCCTGACAATGATTTAGTTCAAGTCTGCTAGAAGGGTGAAGCTATGTGGTCATGACCATTGGAGAATTGTGGGCAAAGATTAGCTAAGACATCACCTTACTCTTAAAATTTTTACCTATATAGCTCCAACAGTTGGAAAGTGGGAAAAAACTTTTTCTAAGTCTGATAACTCATCCAGCATGCAATATTTGTGATTCTCTCAGAAGTAATAACTTTTTTGGTTTAATAGTACATAATTAAAGTGACTGTCCTCATTATGCCCTTACCAAGCTTAGCTCATGGAGTCATCTTTTAGTGTGTGAACCAAGATGAAGAGGTGTAGCCCAGGAAGTTAAAAAAAATGCAATTTCAGACCAGCATGGAACATACTGTACATCATCAGACCTCAGATGTGGACAAACAGACTTTTTACCCTATCCTAAGGTTCAGCTATTAAAATATTTGAACAGATACTGTTTAATAGAATGGCACACATATATTCATACACTCAGATATCATAGGGACAAGGGTAAAAGCATGTTTAGTGAGATAATGCAAGTTAGGAACCATACAAATCTCAGTACAAGGACAACCTAGTGCAGAATTTATGCTAGAGTGGTGAGAAGGATCATGATTTTTCTGAATCATCAAGACAATGGGAATGCAATGATATTGAGGAGCAGTTTAGAAAGGCTGTTATGTCACTCCCAGTCTATGTTTACTCCATCTAACAAGAGTAGAAAGGAAATATCATCACATCATCTTTCCAAATTAAAAAAAAAATAATTGTTTTAACCTTAAGGAGTGTGAATTGCCAGAAAAGAATATTGTATACATTGTACTTTTAGGCTTCTCAAATATGTGAAAGTACCTTTTGAATGGTAGGATTTTATAGTAAATTTTTCTTCCTGGGATAAAAAATGGAGGAAGAAGTAGTTAAGGTTTTTTTTTTTCTTTATAAAGAGAAGATTAAAGGACTACTCAGATTAAATTTTCACTCATTTTTTTATCTTTGCTTCTTTCTTTTACCAGAAAGAAAAAATAAGATCATGTTATCTAGATTTTAAATGTGTAACAGTCCTTTAAATCCTCATTATTCTGATGATTATAAAGATTACTAGTCCATACAATATTTCCTGAAAAAGAAGGAAGGAATTCACAGAGCAATGACAGTAAGCAAGGATCAAAATGAAGGACAAATAATTCTTTATTTCAAACACTGAAAGAAAAAAGAGAAAAGACACATACTATTGGCTGTCTTTCTGCCATTCTGTCCTCAAAGCTTTTTGATAGAGATGAACATGAATTAGAGAGAACAGCCTAAAAAGACTGTAAGTAGGTTTCTTAATGCAAAATATGCTAATCTGCAGAGAACAGAATCCACTGTATTTCTGAAGGTGCTCAGTATTGGAAATATATAAAGAAAAGAGCATATGAAAGTTAAAATCCTGCTTAGAAAACAATGTGCAAGCGCTGCATTCCAAACACCCACTTTGAAATTCTGCCTTTTCCAGTTTTACTTATGCAATTTATGATCATTTGTGGTCAACTTCTGCTTTTGTTTCATACCACAGACAAGCCACACACCACTGTTGTTTCTTTTTGTCCAAGGGTATTTACAAATTTTATTTGGAAGCAGTGGATTCTTGATGCCTGATTTATTAAGAAAATTAAGTATATTAAGTTGCTCTGACTGTGTGTCTCCCTGTATAATTTAATAGGGAAATTTCAAAGCAAATCAAGGGGTAGAAATCTCAGAGACAAAGATTTTGACACAGTTTGTGGAAATTTCAAGTAAGTAGAGGATGGAGACCAAAATAAGGAAAAGCAGGTATGAATTTGGCCCACTGAATAATTTCAAGAAAATCAACATATGTATTCTCTCAGGTACCAGTAATGCATCCTGATAGAGGAACACTAAAAAATAAAAGACACAGCTAGCTAGCCCAGGATTGTACCATGGGACTTATTAAGGAGACCTAAAAATAGTGTGTAGGAAATCAGCTGTCACTCATTTTGTATCTCATGGGACTACCTTGGCTTTAAATAATTTTTCTACTTGAAATTGTAAAGAAAGTAATCATTCTACTACACTCACTAGTGCTTTCTACAGAGACTTCTAGCACTGATGATTTTGTGTCTGTCAAAATTTATTGCTGATTTATATGTTTACAAAATCATGACACTACTTAAAATTAAAATAATTTATTTGAGATTTTAGAAATTCCATAGATATGACAGGTGAAGTATGAAGTCAGTTTACTTTACCTTTTGTTAAAAAATGTGATCAAACTTAAAAGTTTCTTCCTCTGTGATTTATTTATTGTAAGTGTGTATTGTATATATAAGTGTGACAGAATGTTTGCTATCTATATTTTCCAGATTTTAGTATTGCAAAGAATTTTTATGGAAGAACTTAGAATTTTTGTTCTAATGAGTTTTTAATAGATTACACGATAGATTCTAATATATGCATACTATCTTTCCTTTTTTTATTTGCGTACATTCTGTATATAAAATGTTTTCATTGGGGCATGGAAGGATTTCCACTGAGGCTGTTTGCCTGTTTCCTATTTTTCTCCGGGGTTGGAGTGATTATTAGCAGAGAGCTAATAGCAAAACCTTTTTGTTACTTATGAAATTTCAGCCCCTAATCTCTATGACTAAGCTGGAAGCAGAAACAGGGTTTTCTCTGTGAAGATTATGTGGAAGCAACAGAACACCTGCTGAAAGACTTCAAGTCTTTCAAGTATGCCAATAATTATTGACTGAGAAATCCAAAACTTTACAAAAGGAAAGCCTTTGCAGTGATACTTGTATAAAGAAAAGAAAGTAGAAGGAAGGACTCTACAAAGATACAAAGATTTTGAAAGGACTGAATAAAATTTAAAGTAATGGAGGTGTTTTGAGACTGGATTTTGAGTGGAAACTTTTATTGCTTTTCCAAAAGGCAGTGTACTTTCTGAGCTTCTATATGAGTTATCTGTGCTTGTTTAGATATCTTTTGACTACTATGGTCTTATCTTTTTTTCATTGCTGTCTTGTCCCTGAGAGTATTAAAAAAAAAAAAAAATATCTTCATAATCACATCTTGGTGGAGCTCTGGAAGCAGGAGAGAACTACTTACTTTGCAGCAGAACTGGCAGAGGAGGAGATGGCATCAGGATGTAGATGGCTGACATAGAGAGTCCCATCTGTCTGGAACAGGTGCTTGACAGTGACTCTGCAGACCATGATGGTGCCCATGAGCCTGCAGATGCCCAGCCCTGGTAAGTTAGCACAGGCCAGCTTGATCGGGTATGTATTTAGACAGCTGATTCAGTATTATGGTATCACAAATTTCATGGTAAATATGTACCATCTATTTCAATATTTCCTCTAAATATTTTCAAAAATCTTAAAATTTTGAACGAAAAACATTGTTTGAATAAAATAAATCTGTCTTTACTATCTGAGTACCCTGTAATTAGGTTCCTTCCTACTCCTTTAAACGTCAGAATTCAATTTATTGTTACAGTTTATGCAGAAATTTATTCCAGCACATGCTTCTTTTTTCTTGCTGTAAGAGACCTGCTGTATTTGTGAGTTCTTCAGTAATGATCCTTATTCCTTTTTCAGATGCATAATAATTACATGTTCTGCTGGAAGGGGCAAGGTGTTTTGTTGACATGTTGAGAGGGTTTTTTTCCAACCTGCATTTAATTCTCTTTAATGGAAATTAAAGCTTTATTTGATTTTAGAGGAATTTTTAGAACACATTCCTCTTGGATGTATGTCAAAAATACTTACAAAAGCAACATGCAGAATGATGAGTAACAGAACTTAAATGATGACCATTACCAAAATAATACAAATTCCATTATCAAATTACTATCTCTAATTTAACAGCATAGCAGATACTCATTAAAATACATTTTCTTCTTCCTTTTCAGGAGTGAACAAAACACCACTACAAAGTGCCAAACCGACAGCGGTGGAATTAATTCTGTCTGCCTGGCAGACAAAGCATAGCAAGCAAGCTGGGTTTCTTTAAATTTTAGTATGTTTGTCAGGCTTGTCTTTTTTCTCTGCTCAATGCAACAGCTCTTTGTCCACTGACATTAATTGTACCATTTCCATTTACTCCAAAGACCTTTAGTTCAGCTCTCAAACACAGGAACTAACTGCATGCTAATTACCATTTCAGTAGCATGTAAATATGCTAAACTATATGTTTGTCAAAATAAAAAGAAGTAGGAGAAAAAGAAAGGACATTGTTTCAGGTTATTGGCTAAAACAAGTCCTGTTCTTGAATCTTCCGCTTACTGGCAGCAATTCTAAGTACTTCAGGGAACATTATTTTTGAATAGCTACTACTAAGAACTAGGAAGTACAACCCATTAAAATAACTTGGGTCTTGCAATAGTGGGTAGGAGAATGATTAACTACATTGACATCAAGGATGGAAAATCTGTGTAAGGGCAAATCTAGCCCATCTGTGACTAGGAAAGGTTTCTAGGATGACAATTATTTTATTCTTTCCATTTTTCAGGGAAGGGGTTGAATTATTTTAGATGTAGGAGTGACTCCCTGGAGAGCTTTATACTAGCTAAGAGTGATTGGGAGGGAGGGAGAGAAGAAAGGAAAGGAGTTCACATTTTTTCCCCATTCTCTGATGTAAAAAAGATAAATCCTTCAATAATTTTAGAAAGTACATTACAAGAATAAGATGTTTTTATAATTTAATTGTATTAAAATATAAACTTTAATTGAATAAAAATGTTACGATCTAAAAGAACTAACCAATTCCAGATAACTCAGATGCAAACACTGTGCAGCCTTCACAAACACACTAAGACAGACATTCTCCCTTTCCTGTTAAATCCACATATGGATGGATTGACATCACAAAGTTGAGTGGAGTAATTGCTACAACCAAAGGACAGGAAGTCATCCAGAGGGACCTAGACTAGCTCCAGAAGTGGGCCAATGGAAACCTCAGGGGGTCCAATGAGGCCATGCACAAGGTCACAAAACCTTTTGTTTTGCATTGCCAGGTTTAACTTCACTCCTTATTTCCAATCCCTCTCTTTGTCCCTGAAGGTTGCCCTCAGTCCCTTCAGCAAGCAAAAAGTGAGGAAGGGCACCCTATGGTCTATACTTAGCCATTTTTCTCCGGCATTCCTGTCTTCTCACACCTTTCCTCTTTCCAGTGGGAGTCCTGGTTTAGGACAAATTTGGGAGAAAACCTCCAAAGGGGCCTCTCCAGGCAGCAAACCCACACGGCCCCTCCCCCCAATCAGTTCGAGAAGGACTCCTTGGGGAGAAGTGGAAAGAACCTGTTTACTGAACAGGCGAGGCACCCCCAGCACACAAAATGAACAACACCAGATAACAACGCTCTGAAAAGATGACAAACTCAGAAAGTCTCTCCCGGGAGTGGTCGCTCTGTTACCNAGCCAGTCTTGAAGACACAGAACATAATATCCAGCGTAAACAGAATACATGATTGGGGATACAAGCACTGTAACATCACCCTAGGATATCCGGCATTCCTGTCTTCTCACACCTTTCCTCTTTCTAGTGGGAGTTCTTCCACTGACTGCAATGCTTCAGGAAAATCTTCTCTAGAACAGGTTTTCCTTGAGTGGAAGCCAATATCTGCTCTGCCATGGAGCAGCTTCTCGCCCCCCTCATCTGACTTCGGTGTTTCTCCTGCTGTTTTGCACTACTTTTATTCCTTCCTCCCATCTCCATTTGGTGCTCTGCCCTTTCTCAAATTAAGTATCCCAGAGGAGCTGTCACTGTGGCTAAGAGGCTCTGCTGTGCCTGTGTGTGTTGACTGGAGCCATCCATGTCCTCCCTGGGCAGCCTCAGCCTCTCTTCACAGAGACCACCCTGCAGCCCCTGGCCAGCATCTCACCACACACATCCAATACAAAGAGGTGCACAAACTCCTTGAGAAGTTGCAAAGAGCCTTGTCTCAGAATTCTGGGAGAAGTCAAAACCCCATTATTGGCATGATTCCTTTCAATATGAATACAAGAAACTTGTTTTGAACTGGATTTGCTGTACTTTATTTGCAGTTAAGTTACACTGTCTATTGTCATGAAGAGCAGAAAATTAGTTTATTGTTGTATTGTGTAACAACACTTGACATATCCGTTCAAATCAGATAATAGAAAGATGGTGGTGTTCAATGAAAACTTTTTTCACAATATGTAACGAAAACATTCAGCTGCTTACAGATTTTCTGCAAATGTGCCTGTTCAGATTTGTGTAAAATTGGATGTGTAGCAGAGTTAACAATTTTTTTTTCAGAGAGGGAAACTGAACAAAATACAGAAGATGGTATCTCTTTCTTAAGTGCAATGCTGAGCAATGGCTTGAAAAATGAGGCAATTAAGGCTTGCTTATGAACAATTAGCTGTGAGATCATGAACTGCTCAGATGAGCAAAAAAGTAAATTAGGTACTTGTATAGAGGATATAAGGAAAATAATAGATTTTTGAGCCAAGGAAGGATAATTATATAGGAAATTATCCTGAAAAATCAAAATATGTTAATATTCCTATATGATTAAACTAACACAAAAATAGCTGAAACCAACCAACAGTTTGAAGAAGGACTTCAAATGTTCATGATCATTTCAAACATTAAACATGTTGTGAGATTGTTTTAAGAACTTCCTTTCAGTGAAGTTCTTGGTTCCTCCAGGCTGCTTAGACTTCATCAGTCTATGTTCATGCAGCTCTGTGAAGGTATGTACCAAACCAAATGAAATTCAATTTCATTTGAATATATTTGCTACTGTAATGATATATAATTCTTTGAGTTCTTCTTACAGAACTGGTTCTCTTGGGCTCTCAAGACATCTTTGGGATCTGAGTTTGTTCAGAGGATTCCATACAGTCTCTGCTTTTCCCATATAATCTGTTGTAATCGTTGCACATACAACTTAAACCAGCTGTATGGATGAACATAGTCATTTGTAATATTTGAGTTGAAGTCTCATATATTATTAAGAATTTTCATTCATCTACTGGGAAACAAATGATATCGAATGATACAGGCTTTTTTCCAAAAAAAATATATATTTCAAAATAATGGAAGTAAACTGGGAAATAATTGACTTCTACTTAAATTATATTAGTTCTCCATAACCTGGGAAAAAATGTGGAAAATGTAGCAAAATATAGTCTCTCATCATCACAATTCAAAGACTGGTGTTCTTATTCAATAATAATATCATTACAAGTTGAACTGACTTATGCTGAAAAATGATCTAAATGAAAGACTTTCTCTCCCTCCTTGTGTTACAGAGGCACAGACGGTCTTTAGGATGGGCTTAAAAGGAACAGATGAAAAGGGTTTTTGAGTGCCAAGTAAGACTTCATTCCAAAATGTACTGCTAAAATAAGAAACAAAATAAATTTTAACAACTCTCTTAATGCAAATCCAGAGTTGAAACACTATTATTTTTGTTACTAACTTTCTTTGCCTTAGGGGACAAAATGGTTAGGTGAACAATGCAACCACAATTAACTGGCCTATTAAAAGCAAAACCAATTTAAACATACAAGCAATAAACAAAATTATTTCATTACAATACTGTTCTTATGTCCAAACAGTGGCAAGGCTGAAGATGTGTTACAAGCAGATGTATACACACTCAGAGCCCATATATATCCTACATATGCATTCATACATACATATCTACATACAAGGATATATCTGCAGAACACCCACATGAACACAGGGTGCACCAACACCCTCCTTTCCTCTCTGGCTGGACAGGATGCAGGTTCAGAGATGAGAAATATATATCCATATGTACCATGTGGTCTCTCCAGCAGCTGCACTTACTTGGCCTGCCCAGGGTCGACATCTGATTA
Organism: Anthoscopus minutus; assembly: GCA_013399455.1. Classification (NCBI taxonomy): domain Eukaryota; kingdom Metazoa; phylum Chordata; class Aves; order Passeriformes; family Paridae; genus Anthoscopus; species Anthoscopus minutus. The sequence goes on from VWYI01025007.1 coordinate 16,393, forward strand.
CTGAAATTTTTAAAGTGATGACTCTTCCTGAATTAAGTTGCAAACAAGACTATATGCCAAAGACAATAGTATGAACTTTATTTAACAGTAAACGTGAAAGAGAGGGAGAATCTGTGTGAAAGACATAGAAAAGATGTGGGGAAGGTAAAGGTAGTGACAGAGACAGATCAAGTAGAAAATATCACCACTCTGTGGACCCTAAGAGCATCCTATTGATCATCTCCAACAGGTCTTGGTGGCATGGGTCTCTCCCCAAAATCAGAGTCCAATGAATTAATATACATTTGGGCAAGGTGGGAATGCTCAGGCACCTCCCCTGGGTGGGGAGCAGTTTTACATGGTCTCTTGTAACAGACTCTCGTTCTGTTGCATCGCTTTGCATCATTGCACCTTTGCTCTGGTGCAAGGCCTCAGGAATGAGTCTGGAGATTACTCAGGGGGGCTCTTTGATGGGTTATGACACCTCCTCAGCTGCCCCTCATATCCTGGAATGTGGCCTTCCCAGGGTGGCAGGGCCTTACAGCTGAATCACTTTGTTTAGGGGAGGATGGGTGTTCACTCCCTCTGACCAGAGGTTATGCCGCACACCCAAAACTCTCCTCCTCTCTCCTAGGTTGTGGGGGAGTGTATGAACACGTGGCCTCAGCAGATGGGCCTGTGGGCTGTGGCCCCCTCCACCTTGAACCCAGCCAGGAATGACATTCAGGACAGCTGCTAGGTTCAGTTTTCTGTGGATGTATTCTTCTCCCTCAGCCTTGTTTCCTTCTCCCTAGACCTGAGATGATTGAACAATAGTATCACTTTTAGCTTATCTCAAGTTCCCTTAAGTAGCTTAATTCATAATCCAACCTTTCAATCAGGAGGCATCTTGTGGGAGAGGTGGGCTTTGGTGGTTGCAGCTTCTTTATACAGCTTTGCCACAAAGGACAAAAGTCCTTCTTAACAATGTTTGAGCCGTGAACCATAACATTTCAGTCTCTGACAACCCTTAGCTGACCCTGGGTTTCAATCTTTCCAGTTGTCAGCACCTGGACATACATTTCCGAAGTCACTGCTCCAGTCACTGGTCACAGCAAAACAGCTGGCCTAAATGAATTTTTTAGTGGAATATCAGCCTTGCATCAAGACTAGTGAGCTCCACTGATTGCAGGCAACCTAAAATGTTTAACTGTTAACAGTTTAAACCAACTGCAAATCAGAAAAAGACCTTTATTTTGCTGATATCATCCCCAAGTTCCCCATACCAATACTCAGAATTGCTCCTCTGTGCACAACACAGCAATTTACCTCACACCTGAACCTGATCAGAGTTAGATACACATACTAGAGTTTCTTGGCTCAGGTTTCTTGAGGGAACTGACCTGTTGAACATCCTCTGAGTACAAGCAGTAAACATGGATGAAATTGCAGTAGGTGTTCTCGAGAAAAACGTGTGTGTGTGTGGCATCAGTCTTTTATATATGACTGTGGCTAGCTCATCTTCTCAAGAAACAACAAGCTAAGATTCCAGCTAAGAAAGTCTAGTCCTGTCCTACAGCTATGATAAAAGGCTTATTCCTTCTTTGCAATTATTTCTTCTTTGTAATACCATAAGAAAAGAAATTAATTTAAAATTCACTGAGTCAGAGGTGGTATGAGTTGTTAAACAAGTAATTTGGATTCCTTGAAAGGGATAGTGAATCATGGGCACAAATTTCTACATAACCTGGCTTCTGGATTTTATCCAGTGACTCATTAACATGAAACAACAATTGTAAGGCTGGGGGTTAAATGGTGGGTTTTAGCTGCTCTACAAGTCTTTATTATATCCAGTTATTAGTTCTCTGAATAAAAGAATATCTCAAGTCACTTTTCAAGAATGTTGTGAGACATGAACCCACAGATATTTCAGAAAGCTTTTCACCCTGCTATCCATTTTTCTAAATTTTCAATTGCACCAGACTCTAACAGTATATGTTTCAGTGAATACAGCAGTTGTTGACTGCTTGCCACATGCTGTACAACACTAAACCTGGCCAGTCACCACTCACCTCTGTGAAGCAAGATATAAGTGTCCACAACTGTATGACTGTTAGATTTCCTGTCCACTTTGTATGCCTACTCAGGACTTTGTGATTAACCATCTAGCATGTTCTTCTGCCTGATGTTTCTTATTTGTCAGAGTACTTTTATATTACACTTCTGATGAATTGCTAAAATTTTTCGTCTTTTAGGAATAACTTTTAAGGTTTGTTAATCTTGTCCTAATGGTGTTAATATTTTCATTTACAGTTAACATTTTCAAAGGTGCACTGATTTCATCATGTATTGGTAAGATGTTGGTACCCCATTTTGGAACAATGTTTTGCTACAAACTCTCTGTATAGTAATTTTAAGGAAAATAATGAACATTTTTGCTATACCCCTCTCAATTCTGAAATCTCTGTCTTTAAATATTTTGCTTTTTTTTTACCTTCTCTCTCCCATTTCCCAGTGTTAGCAGGGAGGTAGTTTTGCATCAGATTCTAAATATATCTGTCCTGGCTAAAAGTTTATTTCTTTGATGGCAGTAAAGATGAAATAGAAACTGTATGTAATTACTTTGGAGTTTTTAACAGTGTCATGAGAGGCAAAAATGTGGTACCCATCTACTGAAAGCAAAAAATAGAAGGATCTGGGTATTTATAAGTCTGCAGCTGAACTTGAGCTCCTACAAAACATACTAGTATAAATTATCAAACAATTCAGTAAACTCCTACAAGGTGCTGAGAAAGAGCATACACAGATCTGCTGAAATCAGGAAGTGTCAAACCTATCTTGTTTTTGTGACAGGATAACAATCATTGTGAATCCCGGAAGAACAGTGGATGTCAAATACCTTGATGTAAGTAAAGGCTTTTGACATTGTTTCACGTGCCTTTTCATAAAAAAAAATTAGGAATTGTTTTCAGAAAAAATGGATGGAAACTGTTAGGAAAGACAAGGATTATAAGGTACATTCAGGCAGGGATTATCAAAGAGAATAGCAGGTTACCACAACAATCTGCTCTAATTTTCAGCACTACTTTAAAATTTCTGTTTTAGATAATAAGAATTTAAGAAGAGGGGCTGGAATTTTGCAGAACAATTGTATGATAAATTCTAGAGAATAGGCTGGAATATGGAATATTTTCAAAAAACTGAGATATGGTCTTAAAAAGATTGGATGCTGTTCAAATAAGGACAAGCACAAGATCCCTTACAAACAATAAGAAACAAATCTGACTATTCTAATAGATCAGACTGTGAAAACATATATGGCAAGAGACATCACAGACAGCATCCAGGAAAGGCATTTTCACATGAGGCAAGTGTAAAAAAAAGTATATGTGGAAAGCACTGGTGATGTATGCAGTACTGGCTACCCATGTTCTGAAAATATTTACTCATACTGGAGTATATTTGACATAATGCTTCTAAAAACATGTGGGGAAAAGTCTGACTATTTTGAAGAAGAAAAATGGGCTTCCTTCTTTTTCCTGAAAAACAAAGGGTAAGAAAAGATATAACTGAAGTGATAAATCACTTTCCCACAGCCTACATTATATGCGTAAACTTCAGGGTAAAAAAAAAAAGCCTTATTTTAGGTAAAGGATGATGTTGACATAAGAAAATGATAAATTTAATCTGCCCATAAATTAAATTAGGTTGTAAATTATAACAGTTCTAACCATCAGAGCAGTGACATTTAGGGGATAGAGGGGAGGGAGAGAGGAGGGGAGGGGAGGGGAGAGGAGAAGTGGGGAGGGAATTCAAACCTAAAGCTGATTAAGTTCTGTCTTGAAGCTAGTTAAAGGAATTGTGGTGAAGCAATTGCCTGATATAACAGCTGGGACTGGTTTTCATGCTTCAGGAGAGCTCTTCCTGTTCCAAATTCTTCATCTTACATCTAAATTTAAAGTGTCCACAATAACTCAAACTTCTTTTATCAGTATGCATCTATATGCCCTTGGTAAAAGAGATCTGTATTCTTTGCTACTCCCTAACACCACTCTGTGAGAGCAGTCTGGAATCAGACCTCTGGCAGGGAATAGCATCCTTTGGCATCTCACCACCACCCTGTGCTGACTTCAGCAGCACTGAGTCAGGGGGCTGCTCTGGCCCCCTGTGCACTCCAGCCCATAATTATCCCTGCATTAATTGCCTAGCATGAGTTGTCAGGTCTGATGGCTCTCCTGATTGTGCATGCTCCCTGGACATGAGTTAAAGAGGAAGTCAGGTATGAATCTGCTAGGTCTAGCTGGGAGAGGCTTGTTCAGTACCTACTGGCTCAGCAGAATGTTTCTCACACAATATTTTGGTTCCAGCAGCAGCTGACTGGGTCCAGCTGCTTTCTGCTGTGCTGTGGGCCGAGGTGCCTGAGTGTGCCCTCCTGGGCATAGATTGCACACCATGGAGATCTGTGCTACTGCAGTTGGACTGGTTTTGGTGAGCAGGACATGCAGACTAAAAGTTAGGAAGTGAAGGGTATCATAAAGAAAGCTGCTTATTGATAATGTGACCTGATCCTCTCAGCTTACATCTATGCTGTGGAGTTAGCTGAACAATAGAGAGGCTTGGAACAAATTGCTATTGCAATTAAGGAGGAGGTCCTTCAGCTGTTCCTTCAGGTCAGAAATTTACAGTCAAGTTTTTGTTACTTTTGATTTTGAGGAAAGTGTCTTATACAAAAAGTATTTTTTCTTTTCAGTTTAAGAGGCATTAGAAAGTTCTGAGAGATATGACACTTTTGAAGTCTGAGAACTTTCTGAACATTAAAGCATAATTAGTTTCTCAAATGATATACATTTTTAAGAAGCATTGATTGTTAAGTTTCTACAATTAAAATATTAACTCTCCTTGTTATACCAAAATGCAAAACTTCTTACTAGATACATAACTTTCAAATGTACAACTCAAAAATATGTTCTTAACGATATAAGTAAACAAAATGGAAGTATATTGGACATAACCAGAACAAGTTCAATATAGGCTGTCTTTAAAAACAAAGACATTTAAATAAAAAATAATATTCAATAAAATATTCCTGAAGTATTTTGGAGAAATTTAAACTAATGTGACTCAAAGTGGAGGACGCTATTTGTTGCTTCTGAGATTACAGTTAGAAATTATTCATTCTTATATTCTATACCTCAAGTACTGCAAAATTTAAATTGCAGATTTATCACTATTTCATGAAAAGTTATTCCCAGTAATGAAAAAAAAA
>VWYI01025050.1:2247-13369 GCA_013399455.1 Anthoscopus minutus
ACGCTGAAAAGCCGAGTTCCGGAGCAGAGCTACCGGAGGGCGTAAAGCACCCCGATAACGTCCCTTGAAAATTAGAACTTGAGGTTCTCAGGCCAATGGAGGGTACATTGAAAGTGGGGATCTGTAGGAGTTTCAAGCCATTGGAGTACTGGGAACAGCTCAGGTGAACATCCAGACCTGAGGATGTGGAGCTATGCCCAAGTATGCACCTTTGCCTGAGTCCTATCATAAGTGTGGTTCATGGTGTGTTTCACTGAGAAGTCAAAAACTCGGCATCCTAAGCCTAGAGTGAGGATTTTTCCAGACAAGTTTTCAAAGCCTTCATTGTTTATGTTGACTTAGACCTTCATTATTTGTTTGATGTTATGGTGGAAAGCAGTAGAAGGGGAACTTCTTGGTCAAGCCTGAGAGATTGTAACTCTTGAGGCTGCAAGTCCAGGACCTACAGGCACTCACTCACCTGAAGGTGCTGCTGCTTATATGCCAGACTCATAAAAAAGGCTCAGCAGGGTCCCAAAGTCAAAACCCATGGCTTATTTGGACAGGTGGCACCCACACAATACAGTTCCAATGAACATTGGATGCATTCTTTCAGCATTTCCATTGGAAGATACCAGGGTATCACTTCATAGATCAGATATTGGAGTATATAAAATATTCTAGAAAATATATCTTTATCTCCTTGTAATAAAATTAATTGATGTTATCAGAACTGCACGGTGTAAAACACAGTAGCTGTGGAAATAAAAGCATGTCTTTGAAAATCTCCAGTACAATTACCTTTGCACAATAGTTTTTTCAGGGAAGTACAGTAATTACCAAACAGAAATATGTGCTCATTATTATAATCCAATTACCTTTCAGGAATTGGAACAATGATTCTTTCTGCTACTGATTTCCAGATTTTAGCTTTATTTTAAATGTGGTAAAAGCCATAAGAATTCTTTTGTAACATCTGCTTTTGGCTTTGATACAGATGATAACAAAAAATTATAATAGAAGTTTTTTAAATTCTTACAGGATATGTAACAGGTTCGGCCGTGTCATTGGTCAAATAGTGACATATGCTTTCTTCTTCTAAAGCAGCAAAATGCCTCTAACTTATATCAATGTTACAAAAAATTACCTGCAGCAGGCAAGCTTTTCCCAACAAGAATAGATAACCCTTTTCAATTCTGAATACTCTTTTTAATGTTATATACTTAGCCCAGGAGGAACTTAGATAAGTGGTTGTATGAATGCACATATATTTAAATTAAAAATCACAATAAAATGTCACATCATTACTGTAGCAGAAAAATAATTCAGATACGTAATGCTGCAATGTAGTTATAAAACAGAAAGGAAACGTGTATATATATATCTGCAGGCATATATAACAAATACAGCACAATATATTATAATACAACCTACAAGTATGTACTGTAATGGTTTCTATAAAATTTACTTGAGTTTTTTGAATCTCAGAATTGTTGAGAATTACATGCTTTAATGAATGTAACTTCAGCTGAACTCTTCATAGAAAGCAGAAGACCCTGATTAATTTATTCATTTATGCATCTTTCTAATATCTCTCAATGCATTTTGTGAAATGAGGGATAGTTTGGAATAGCTACATTTCTTGACTTAACAACACTTCCTCTTCTAGCATTTTCTGCTTCAGCCATAACTAGAAGGTCATCAGCCAGATAAACAATATAATCAACCTCTGTGTTGTTACAAACAGCTTCAGCAGTTCCGCTCCACTTTGAGTGAGAGAAAATGTTATTTTAGGACGCAGAAATGGAATTACTCAGTGTGTATTACTGAGTATATTGAATTATAGCCTAAAATCTGTGAACTGAAGGTGTGCAACTCTTAAGAGGGTTTTTCCCTGGGGAAGAAAGAATCCCTGGGTGAATCAAATATACATTTATCATAAATTTAAATACTTATCTTTAGATGCAGTCTCAAATTTTTTCTCAATATCTCAAACTGCCTGCAAGTCTGATGCTGTCACTGACTTCTTGAATTTTCTTCTTTCTCTATATATGCATATAGTTTTCTTCTGGAAATGCAAAATAAAGGGTTTATTTAAGCAAAGCAAACATCCTTCTCCACTAGAAAAAAATCCTTAACATAGAAATTAGAAAGAGGAGGATTTTTTTCCATATTATCCGAAAGTTTAATCAAGTATAAAAATTATATGCCTTGGAAATGAAAATGGAACATTTTCTGTACATTGTGTCTTCATTGAACAGTGCAGTAAACAAAAGAAAACATCACTAATTGCAGCAGTGATTATGAAGTCATTCTGTTGTATAGAGTTATATGGCAGATAATGACATAAGTTTAGGTCCAAGACATTAACACTTTTGTTTTATTTTGAGAAAACAGTGCAAATAATCTATTTTTTTAATTTGGCACTTCTGCGTGAAGTTCAGGACAGAGTTACTCTGCTTGAAGACAAAGTGCTAATAAAGTGCTCAGAGTCCAGGATTTTTGTAGGCTTGTGCAGGTCATCAGTAGAAAAGGAGAATTTTAGCCCAAATGCTATGTACCTAGAGAGCCACAGTCTAAAAACACCACTAGATGATGTAGCTGGTTTCTGTTATGATAAAGTTTTTGGTACTATGAAGTCAGTGGAGAGCTACAATTCACAAACAACTTCGGTTCATGTTCATTAATTGTTAGTTATTTCTTATTAAAACAGTGATTGTCAAAGAGTACACTGGTCTGTCATTCAAACACATTAGAGAAGATCCTTGCAGGATATAGTGCCTATATATTGTTCATTCTTTATTTTGAAAAATGTGTTCCTGTGTTTTCCAGACATTTTAGCAGACTTTTATATGTAATTTCTTCTCTAGTCTAGACAGGTCTACTGCTTTTATTACCAGTTACAATTTACAGCAATGGGTCTCAATATTTTTCTACTTGAACTCAGAAGACCACTTCATGTCCTAGTTACATTCTTTTGACCCTGAGAATGTTGTTTCTTTAACTCAGTGGGAGATGTGATGTGAAAATCTGCAGAGCTACATGCAATTTGGTTCTATTTGTTAAGACTTAGTGTCCTCTTTATTGTAATGATATCTTGGCTTCTTCATCAAGAAGCACGATATTCTTCATTGACTTCATATTCTTCATTCAGATTTGTGTCTGTTATGTTTTTCTTCTGGTTGTCTGCATGTGATTCAGCCATTTGACAATTCTGCTTGGTTTGTTTTATACCATAGCCTACTGTTAGATTCCTTCAAAAATTCTGCAGAGCATTAGTCAGCTTTTGGTCTTCTGTTTTTATACAAGAAAAATCTTTATATTGAAAGAACCCATAAATCAGCAAACATTCGAGAAAGAAGGCAAGCTAGTTTATTGGGAGAAGTTGGTTTAAGAAAACTTTGGTTTTTTAGACTCAGCTGTTTTGAGGAGAGTGAATAGCTTAGAAATACTCACTTTAATATAATATTTCAGACCATCATTAATTTTTAACTTCTTAACTTTTAACCACTGTCTTTTCAGATCTGAAGATGAAATGAATGATTCAATCATTCATTGAATTGGCCATGAATGATTCTGTAAACCATTGCTGGCTTCCAACTGTGGTGTTCTGTAAATAATCACTCTTGCGATCAGTGTTATGCTACTTAGAATCTGAAAGGTGTTCAGGGGCTTTGTATACAGAGTGCTTCAAATACATATGGAAATATGTAAGCAGACATACTGTGCTTAGTAATATTAAGAGGATTTTCATTATATTGTATATAGATTTGGGGCATTATTCTTCTTGAATGACAAGCTATTCTAGCTCTCTGTTTTGTGCTCAGTTTCTGTCTGTGACTGGAGGATAATGTTTGCTGTGTTCTACACACAGTTCAGTAACCTGTTCTCACAAATAATTATATTCACTTGTATAAGCTTTAGTAAGAGAATGGCTCACAAAATGTTACTCGCATGTAAGTGTTTCTAGGAATAACTTATGGGAAAGACTGAGTGTAAAAATAGTCTTTCTACAACGAAAACAAAACTGGAAAAAACTATAAACTGGCTTTAGCGTTTTGGTTTCAACTGTCTTAAAATTCATCGTGGGGAAGACTACTTCTTAGTATTTGACAGGTTCTCTCTGTTCTAATGAGACAGCTAGTAGGTGTTATTTTGCTTCTTTGTGCTAGCCAACAAATCTAACTGCTAATGCTGCTTTTTCTATTATGTAGTGTTAACTATATTTCTATACTATTTTCACAGGTACTAAAAGTGAAGTATACCTTTTGCCGTTTACACTATGGTAGGAAACAAGTGTTGGAGGCATAAGGAGATGTTGTGTTGTAACTCTGCCATATATTTTCCCCTTTTCTCATTTTTTTTTTAATTAAAATTCAGATGAAAGTCTTTTCAACTAAAAAGATAACCTTTTGAAGTCATTCATTATTCCCTATCAAAGTAGGAAAGTGTGAATATGATAAAAGCTCTCCAAAATGAAAGATAAAAAAGTATTCAGTTTGAAATTGTAGAACAGAATGTCTCGTTTGCATGGAGAATGTAATTTCCTCATACACTGTATATTTGGTATGTATAACCATGATGATGTATTTACCTTTCGTATATGATCTAGTCTGGCCTTCTCTTTTGTAGAAGTCAGTAAACATCAAGGTTAAGCAGCCATATTTTTAAAATGCTACTTCTTTCTCAAAATATTACTCTGAAAGAGTAGGCTTGAAAAATGAATTAGGTATCATGGCAAATAGCATTAAATTTATATCAAAGTACAGCAATAATATCAGGGACAAGCATATTGACTATGTAAGTTTATTCAGCTTAAGAATGTTTGTAATGCTGTGTGTATTTCGTATAGGCCTTTATACTGGATCTGTTTTAACTTGTCATTTGAGAATGCCTCATTTACTACATGATATTCCTTATCATACCATATAAATTTTGACAGATCTCAGGCTTCAAGAAAGTATACACACTTCAAGGAAAGTCTTTAAAACTTCTAAGCTTAAGTTTACTTAGGTACCTATTTAATTTCAAAGATACTTTCCAATGATGTCTTTTAAATCCGACTTAGAGAACTCAGTTGTGGAAAAAAAGAAGAAAACGCTTGCTCTGAAGACACAGCCTTTTCAACCATCAAAGATACCCTTCACCAAATTACTTCTTAAGAAAAGTGCTCTTCTTTTGAAATGAGGAATGGCCGCAGTCCTCCTGGACTATCTAAAGGAATTTTTGCCAGTGTGTATGTTGCCTGTTCTTTCACAACTTATCTGGTGTCTGTCAAGCTCTTTTGCAGATCAAAGTACCCCTTAACTGTCAGATGCTGATAGCTGTGAGAATGATACACTCAGTCTGTAGCTGTCTTATCTCTTGGTGTGTGCCCACGTTCCACCTTTCTTCACAGACCTTAGCTGAACGAAAAAGTACAGGTCTCAGAAAGGAGTGAAGATGTCTGGAACAATATCTTAAAGACAGAATTTTCCTCAGATTGTGAGTACTAGTTTTGTTTAGTCATCTGCATGTGTAGCAATTTAACCAAATAGGTTAATAACCTGTTAACCAAACGGTGTGTGGATCAAGCATTATCTCTCAGAGCTAGGCAGTTAAAACTGAATTCATCAGTGTATAAACTGTAACTGCTTAACCTTTTGTACATTTAGATAATATTTACATCTAGTTTAAAATAGCTTGTATCAGGGTTGCTTAAAGACGTGTTCTCCTCTTTCCATTGTTTCTAGCTGAACTTAACAACAGTAGCTCAGTAGTTAACATATAATGTAGTATAGTGCAAAATTTAAAATCTCCACGACCCAGTTGCTAATTACAACTAAGTATGAATGTGGGATTTAATCTTAGATATGCCCTGCAAGAAGTCCTAGGACGACGTAGGATTAGGGACAGTACTTCCCGTGATGACTACTGTCAGGGAGCAGTAAATCTGTTAGGTCTGGTTTTGCCATATCCTGGGACTCAGTTGTTTCAACTGACTCTAGCTGTTTACCCCAGCATGTGGAACATCATATTCTGGCTTCAATAGATTCATACTTTGACCTCTGAATGCATTTCTGCCTCAGGTGCTCTCTTTTGCCGTATTTGCTGGATTCTCTATCATGTCTGCAAGTCTCAGAGGACTGTCTGCAGACCATGGCTTTGTCTGGTCTTTGTAACTCTCTCTGCTAGACAAATTCTGATAACTGATCAAGAGTTAAATCTGAGTCTTACATTAATTTCTCCTTTAGGCTGTTTTGTTCCAGATTCCAATCATGATCTAATATTATCAAGGATTCAGTTTATCCCTGGATTGCTACATTAGCTCTTCACACATGAGCACTTCTATGTTTTCAGGTTTTTGTGCTCTCTGCTTAGAAATGCATTGCTGATGTGTTTCATTTTTATGTAATGAGCAGCACTTCTCAAATCTCTGTATTAAATCTCTGCAATTAGTCTGCTCTGCCTGAGCCTCATCTACCTGAATTATCTGCAAAATACTACAAACACTTAAGTGATTCAAGACCAGCTGTTACCAGCAGTTTCCTCAGTCTTCTCAGGGTAACTATGGCTTGAAGAAACCTAATGATTCATTGCTTTTTAAATCTTTCTGTTTTCATCTCCCTTTTCAGGAATGTCAGTTTTAACAGTAGCTTTTAACTACTCCATCAGAGACCAAGTGATCTTAGAGGGATCAGTTGTTTCTATGGCACATAAATTGATCTTTGTAGCTTGAGTGTCTTATCATTGCATGGTCCTGGTCTCCTAACAATCCAAAACTGAAACTTTGTGCAACTGCAGTGATTCAGAAACTCAATTCCTTTTTATTTTGAACATCTAAATTTATTTTGTATGAAAAATAGATGGGGAGAAGGGTGGATGTGTTAGGATATTTCAATGACTCTGAGCTGAATACGTTCTCAGGGCAGGGTTGGATGTCACCATTAGTCCTGGGCATTACCGGTACTCAAGGTCTTGCTGTGAGCCTCTCTGAAACATAACAACAGCACTTTTTAGTGGTTCTGGTTTGGTTATGTCATGACTTTGAACATCAGAAATACTCTATTACAATGCAAGAGTGATGCTTCTTTTATAATACTATATTTGAGACAAACCTATAACTTCTACAACACTTAAGTCCCTGCATTCTGTATAATTTCCTCCTTTTCATATGAGATTTACCTTTCATAGGATTTTTTTTCCTCTGGGGATGCTTTAATGACTGACTAATTTGGGCAGGGTCATACTACAGCAACCCTTCAGCAATCCTTTTAACAGTTGGCACTGATTTGCTTTGTTCTTTTTTATCCCATGAGGTAAATACCTGTTTCATTTGAGTTCCTCCTTTCTTAGAATAATGACAGATTCATATATCTTTCATCTGCTAATTTTATATTTCTGCTTTATATCACTCTTTTCTTTCTCTGGCCATGAGACTTGTCTAGTATGAAGCAAAATATTATTTGACCTGAGTTTTATTTTTCTGCATTCTCAAACCATCCCACGCTGTCAGTGAACTGCAGATGGAAGAGGTCATCCTTTCAAGCTTGAGTTTGTATTCTGTGTGTTATGAAGCTGTCTTCCAGACAATGAAGTTCTTTTTCCCTCCTCTATTTCACGTTACCTAAGTAATTAAACTTATCTGTTACTCTAACATTCAACAGTCTCAAGAGTTCTTCTGGTAATGGCATGTACTTGTCAAATTCTACTTTAAGTGGCAGATAGCCGTTGCTGTTCAAAGATTAGATGATCTTGTAAAAGTTTTTCTTCCTCAATTAGTTTGGAATTTAAAAGTTTTCAGAAGTTTCAGGTAATAGGTTTTAGGTGGCAATGATTATAACTATTCTGTTGGGATATGTGGGCTAGGGAATGCAGGAAAAGCTGATGAATTTCCTACTCAGACTCCATTCTAATGTCCAAAAGATGCTAGCTTCTGCTGCCAGAACCATGTTGTCCACTGGAAATGACATACCAAGGAAAACTGAAAACAGACTGTCCTTTCCATTCGGAGTTTGTCTACAATGGAAAAAGACATTACCTCTAAAAAAAACCCCTGAATATCTTAATTGTTTTTTCTTCTGTAAAGAGAGTGAAAAATGAATATGTTTTGTCTACATTTTTGGATGCATCTTTTGTCACTGTTCCAAGATAAGGTTGTATCCTTGTATCGTTACTATGCAGGAGTTCCTATGAATTAATCAGTCTTGAAGAATATTTACTGAATTGGGCTGTGGAGGTAAGAGGACTAGGAAAATGCATAATCTGTGCATGGGTACTAGTATTGCCATCTGAACTAGCTGCTGCTTCACATATGGTGCTCTATCTAGAATAGAATTAAATTCCTTCTTTTCTATTTTTGGTGTCCCTGGAATCCATTTTTGTTACATAGCTTAAAGGTGACCGAGGGATGAATAACTGACAGAGGTTTGACCACTGGTGGGCCTGTGCACTACTGTTGAGTCTCACGCTTTTTTGTGGAATGTTTTGAATCAAGGTTTTGGACATAGATTTCTAAAATGGTTTTGAACGTTACTATCAGCATCATAAATGAGGAGAACACAAAGGTTTTTAAGACACAACCAGACAATTTTTATGTCCAGCAACATCTACAAATGTTAGGCAATTCTGATCCTTCTTGTGGTGCCTTTTTTTTTATGTTGAACTCAGTAATATTATTTTGGATTGAAAAATAGCATGTAGATCTAAAGATGAGAATACCTACTTGGTGTAGCTGTGTCAATGAAGAGATGATTATTTAATAATAAGATAAACAATAGACAAATAAATATTTTTGTTCATTAGGTTAACAAAATCCACACGGCCCGTGTTACTGTGGGAGAATGACAAGGAAATAATTGCATCTAACATTTATAACATGGGACACAAGCAGCTGTGTGTCATTCATATAGTGATAGTAACTTAAATGATTAAGATAAATCAGCTGGGTAAAAATTCATGAAAATTAATTGTTCAGTAATTGAAAACCACTATTTTGATTTAAGTCTCCTCAGATATGACTATGTTGTCTGAGGCTTGTCACCACCATAAAGAGTTACATATATGATGCACCATGCCATGGATCTAATATTAAATTAAGCTAATGGTTTAAAGTTTTTGAGTGTGTTGGGATATTTTATCTTAAAGGAGGTAGTATTTAATACAATCAATATAAATAATGACTGAGCACTCTACCTGAAACAGTAAAGAGAAGGTCTGAGTCCCAGATGCAAGAGCCAATGGACAGACCTTGTCTGAAATAGCCAGCCACTTCCTATGAATATTAGGCTAGTAGATCTGTAACTAACTTTGTAATCCACTAACTGTGAACGTGAGATCCACCTGTAAACTCTATTTCTATGCTAGGTACCCTAACTAGACTCCTTTTCTAGTGTATGTAAAGAAAGATTCAATTTATCTCATTCTAATGTAGAGGTTTCAATTAGTTGTGATGAACTGCCTTCTAAAAGCATTATTTTTCACAATATCCCAAGAAGAGTGTAAATAAGTAAGTGTCTTGTGCAGGGTGAAACCATTCTGCCATAGTCATGATTAATAAACAAAGACAAGATATTTGTCATCATTTTCCAGTAGCTGGAATTTATTTCAGAAATAACCAAAGAGAGCAGTCATCCCTGTTACTGTAAGCCAGTGCAGGATAGGCAGAGCTACAACTTCATCAGAGAAGCCAATTGGTATGCCATGAAGAAGGGCAGAAGAAAGGAAGAAATTTTCCTGTGATTAAATCACTGAAAACATCCTCAATATATATCTTTGGCTCCAAAATGTCTTGTATCTTTTTAGCAACACGCTCAGACACATTTCCCTGTTTGTAGAGTTTTACTTTCCTTTTCATAAGTTTTACCTGTCTTCTCTCCTGTGACTTTTAAATTGTTAAGGATGGGGCAGCTGATCCCAGCTGATCCCAAGGGTGTGTGGTCAGACAGAGTCTTGCCCCACAGAGCCTCAAGAAACAGGTGTAATGCAAATGTAAATTAATAAATAATGGTACAGAAATACCTCTTGTGAGCACAGAGATCAGGAAGCACAGGCTCAGTTGTGGGGCTGTGCATAAACTGCTTAACTCAGAACTTCATTAATAAAAATAATAAAAGACGAGTCATGCTGTGTTTTGTAGCTCATCATGCTATTTTCAAAACTAACTGATGAAGCTGGAGAGATGCTTCAGTCTAGATCTGGAAAGGTTTTGCAGCATTGAAGGGCATTGTGAAAAAAATTAGAGAGCTATGCAAACTGAATTATTAGGTAATACAGCTGAAGGAAGAATACATTTTGATAAGAATACTAGCAAAATGGCCATTTGGAGTGCTCAGAATGTTGATCCTCACATTTAATGGAAGCATAGAACATTTTAGGTTTGAAGGGACCTTTGTAGACCCTCTAGTCCAACTTCCCCCTCAAAGTGGTGCTGGTTTTGTAGTTATATCAGGTTGCTCAGGACCCTGAACTCTAGATGGACATTAATAAACATCCCACAGCAACTAGTTTCATTCCTGTGCTTAAACATTCTTAAAATTACATTTGTTTCACTTGTATTCAGTGAGAACTCTTTTGCTTCAACTTAGGATCTTGGTCTATTTTTTTTCATGATGCATCTCTGTGAAGGGTGTGCCACAACCTCTTCTGTAGCTCATCTTTATGTAGTTAAAAAGAACAGTAAGATCTTCCCTAAGTGTTTTCTGTTTTAGTTTAGACAAATTCAGGTTTCTCAACTTTTGCTGACATATCATGTACTCCAGTTCCCTACGCATTCCAGTGCTGTGTTGTTGGATTATCTTCACTTGGTCAATATGTCTTTTAAATCAAAGGGCTCAACAATAGATAAAGACAGATGTGGACTAGAGGTGCTAAATAGATGACAATTACTTTCCTTGACCTGCTGACAACTCTACCTACTACTACATGACATTTCATCACTATAAAGATGTTTTCATCACTTGTTTAATGCTAAATAATAGCCTTCATTTATTTAAATTATTGCAAAGAGTAAATAGTCGTGATAATAGAAAATACAAGAGGAAGAATATGTAAAACAAAATCTCTTCTTTGCCGAAGGCTTCAGAAATCATAGTATTCTCTGATGATTAGAGTGTAACTCTTAATGAGGTGAAGAGTAGGACATTCTTGCTGGTTGTGCTGGTTT
>VWYI01025059.1:0-16656 GCA_013399455.1 Anthoscopus minutus
AACCAAACCAAAAAAACCCAAAAAACCCCCTCATTTAAACAGTGTTTCCTTTGGGAGGGAATTAATTTGGAGAGGTTGAATGGAGCGACATAATTAAGGATGTGATTAAGTTCCCCATTGCCTTATATTTTCCCCTATATCACTTCCAGTGAAAAAGCTGGAATTTCTAAGTGTGTATCTTGCTAGTACCTCTCTCAGGATTAATTCAGTTTTTATGTCATCATCTCTTCCAAATCAGAGAATCTCAGGCAGGCTGCTTCCCTCAAACTCTGACTTAAGGATGGCTTTACTGTTTTGTTGCTTCCTGCAGGACCTTTTCAACTGCAATATTATTTTTCTTCCAGGTAGGTATGTGACACAATCCCATCAATTCTGGGATAATAATGTATTTCATGGTAAAAAATGCAGTTCCACGTTAGAGTGACCAATTTGCTTTTCAATGCATTATCATTCAATTCATCAGCAGACAAATATTTTCAGAAGGAATGTCAATGTTAATTTAAGAAACCCATTTGTTTCTATTGCCTGTGAAATATTTTGGTCAGAGCTGGCTGGAAAATTTTTATCACAATTTCTCAGTTGAAACAGCCTTGCACTACTGCTGAAACAGCTAAAACAGTGTGCAAATCATTCCTGTTTTGGTGTGCAGGGAGATTTGCTTCAGAATTAAAGTTTTCAAGACAGGTAAATCTGTAGTTTGAATTTTAGCACTGTACTTGCATTTTTTGTCACAATTCTCTTCTGCCAAAATGTTTTTGTATCAATGCAGGACAGAAGGACAGAAACTCCAGGAACTGTCTCCTAATTCTGTATTGTTACCCCTCAGTGCTAATTTTGGTTGGCTACTTCCCTTCCAAAAACATTTAGTATTTCATGCTTTTCAGCTTTGATGAAGGTTTGTATTGCTGTGCTGTTTGCAAGCAGCATATTAACATGAGCACTAGCAGAAGATATCAACCTTGGCTTTCACTTCTAAAAATGACATGAAAATTAATAGTAGATGTTTGTCTTTCTCTGGCTTTCAAACTTTGCATCCCAAATTTGTACTCCTGCTAAATGACTTAAGATAATAAATCGCGTAATAGTAATCAGTGGAAGCAAATTCTATAAGTAACTCTTATAGACATTTCTGCTCCTAGGATTTATTCTATTTATATGTCAAAAGAACAGAAATATCTACAATATCTGAATGATATATATGTGTGTGTGTGTGCCATTTTGTACCCTCTCACACTCTTTTAGCAAAAAAATCCAAACCAAACAAAAAAAAAACCTTCTAAGTGTTTAATCTTAATTTTGTTTTGTTTTTTCCTCATTGTTGCTAAATGCATTGGGTTTTAGTAATATGTACAGGGAGTTGTGAATGGGGAAGCTAAAACAACAGATTGATGGAGTAGGAAAAATAATATACTGGCTAAAGAGCAAAAGACATCTGCCAATTACTTAGGAGAATAAAAACTTTCCTCTGATGACAGACTTCTTCTCTGTTAGATATACAATTGTATGTACAATGTTCCCATGGGTTTGATTGCAGTAGGCATTTAAATTTCACTTTTGACGTTATTCCTGGCTGGTTTAGACCAAGCTAAACTGTAAGAAGGGGATCTTTTGAAAATGTAATTGACATTGTAATACAAGAGCTAAGCCTTTTGGGGAAAAAATGTTTTCTGCTCGTGCAGCTTTTTACTGTAATCCTGTAAAGCGTAAACAGAATGTAACTGTTTAAATTAAATTACAGTCAGAAAGGTGTAATTCTGCATCTGTCCTCTGGTTTGAGTACTTTTCCTGTCCATTACATACAATTTACTCATCTGCTAAGGTAAATCTTTCACATTGCTTTATGAAGAAATTCCCATTAAGGGTTTATCAAAGCATTGTATCAGTATAACATTGATCAGTATATAAATAGTGTTACTCCATTGAAATAATTAAGTAATGTAAATTAGCACTACTTGAGAACTAAGAATCAGTGGAGCTATGTAGATGAAATCCAGCTCAGTGTATGTCAGATCCCTGGAATATTTTTGCTTTTGATTAAATTGTATTATACCAGTGCTCGCAATCTGTCTTCATTCTGGAAAGCCATGAATTCTACTAGGCTCACTTATGTAGTTTACTTAAAACTGTAGATGCACAAAAGTGCTAGGTTTTGCTTATGGAACTGAGAATAAAATTTCTGGTAGGTGAGTTGTGAGTTGCCTGACTTCATAGATTTCACCTTAAATTTTTGCTCTGAATTTGCTTCCATGAACTTAGAAAAGTGAAGAATGAATGATTTTGAGTAAATTTCCAAAAGCAACTTGTTCAGCTCAGGTTTGCTTCAAATGAAAAATTCTAATGTTATTTCATTGAACATAGCTAATGTTTAGATTGGTTAAAAAAAATAAAAGAGCTATTCTTGGTAAGAAAGTATAGTTTTCTATTTCATTTTTCTCTTTTTATATAAATCCTTCATTGCTCAAAATTTGAACTTCATTCAAACCAGGCAGCTTTAGAACCTTAAAAATGTTTACTTAAAATTATTTCAAAGCAATATGGTACATTGGTAAGATTATGCTGACTTGTCTTTTTTCATTCTCAGGTGTTTTAATTTTGGGATTTCTTTTGTTTTGGCTTAGATTTTGTTTTGGTTAGTTTGTTTGTACCAATTTTTTTAATCTCCTGGAGGGAAATTATTTTACTTGTCAGCATTATATAATGCAATATCATAACAGTGTTGTGTTACAGTTTTAAGACTGTCAGACGATAGGTTTGAAAAGCAGTATTTTTTTTTTCCTTACTAGGACTTATATGTTTTTAATTACAGAGGAGAAGTTCAACGTTGTCAATTTTCTGACTTTTTCTCAAAGATGTAAATCCTAAAATCTCCTTTGAAAGAAACCAAACATTTCCATGAATTTAGTATATGCATACTCTTTATGGTGTGGAGTAAAACTTAGATAACTCTAAAAGATTGAAGCTGAAACTTTCCTATACATTCAGAAATACTTGACTTTTAAACACTTATCTGTAGCTTATGCTACCAGCTAAACTCTGAAGGCATGAGTTTCATTTTGCTCCACTTTTTCTTGCAGAAGAAACATAAGTGCAAGTGTCTGGCAGGCATGGGAGGTGTCATCCAGAGCAGAGAGCCACATGAAACAAAACCTAGAATCAATGGGACTTGGAAGTGTATATCTTTTTCATAAAAGTGTCAAAGCTTCCAGTGCAGTCTGCAGTAATACTTGGTGCATGTCTAGCTCAGGACAGTACCAGATTCCATCTTTTCTGGTGCAGAGACAGAGTCAACCTTGCCCATGTACATCAGCAGAAACTGCATCTTGGAAACTTCATTTTTTTGTTTTCCACCACTGCACTGGACCTTAGATTGTACAATGTTAGGCCATTTGTTTTAAGGACTAATTCACACTTATTTCTGAGCATAGTGAAAGCTTGGTTTCCCATGCTAATTATTTGTTTGGTTTGGTTTGGTTATATTCTAGGCTTCTATAAGCACTTCTACAACCATTACCAGCAGAGTATAAGGCAAAGGTAATTATCATGCAAGTGTTGCTGTATCTTGCCATATTAGCCTTCATTACAGCAAATTCTTCAAGAATATTTGAGATGCTTAGGTACTAAATGTGTATTAAATGTGTATTAAATATATGTATTAAACTTGTAGCTACCATCAGTGAATGGCTTTGCCATGCTGACTCCCCTCTGCCAAAGTTCTGTCTTTGAGACAGAACTTTGAGAGATGACTCTGCCAAAGTTCTGTCTCCCCTCTCCATGCAGTTTTTCCTTTATTTAACCATAGTACTATCACTTATTCCAGACAGTGCCCTAATTATTTCAAATACATGTTAAAATATGTCAGATGCTGTGGGATCCTGCAGAGTGCCTTATATAAGTAATAAATGGCATTACACTGTTATTATTAATATTTTCCATGTCAGATAGTGATTTCTTATGGTGTTTCTGCTCCAATGACAATGTACCAAAACCCTGATTTTATTACAAAGACAGCAGAAGAGTTAGTGAATCACTGGAGTACGTCATCTTTGGAGATATTTCTTGAAATTTCATGAATTTCTGGTTGAATTTGTTTGTGTGTGAATGACTTCCAAAGACTTCAGCCAAGTCTATCGGAGCTTAGCCTGCTCTTTTCACTGTTTTCATAGACCTTGGACATCAAAAGGGAAAGGCAATAAAGCTAATATGGCACAAGTAAAATATGAAAAGAGGAATACACAAATAAAGTGTAATGGTAACAGAACAGTATGGTTTTCTCTGCTTATGGGCCTTGAGCTGGGCTCAGTTTGATGTCTGGTTAGCCTTTATCCTCTCTCCAGCTGCCTGTTTTCATGACCTTGCTAAGGAATTTTCCAAGACCTCTACTCCTTCACAAAAATCAGCCAGCAATTTCAAAAGTTATTAGTGGGGGAGAGGAAGGACATAAAACCAGAATATACTGTCACAGAGACATAATTTCCTTGGATACCAAGTTAACAAAATAGAGTAAATATTTATACACAGCAGCTGTTAATGATGAGCATTTAATGAAAATACAAGAAACTGAACAGATTTGCTGAAAGCAGAGGAATTAAAATTTTCCTCTAAAAGAAATGTAGTTACTGAAAGCCTGAGGTAAAAGCTTTTGTGGGTCTTACATAGGCTTTAAGAAATTAATATGATTTTAATATAATCTTCAAGGTCAGAAATACTTATGCTTAATTAATGTTTAGGAAGAAAACAATAATTTGCTTTATTTCCATCTTGTTCACATGTTTTTGATGCTTTCAGTGAATGTTTTGTGTCTTTGGTTTCTTTAGAAAAGTCAAGGAAATTTGCAAGAAGAAAAAAAAGAAATCTGTCAGAATGTAAAGTACACCCTGGCCTTTGGGAAGGCTGCAATGGTAAAAATATGTATCTCTTTCCAGAATCTGTTAATGCCACTGCAATGACCAACATGGGATGTAAAAGGCAGCAACATAGGGAAAGGATACACAACAATTCCACACTGCTGAATGAATCCAGAAGACAAGTGTTTTGACTGGATGCCCGTGAAATCGCTATTAAAAGGTGTTTCAAGGACAATGAAATCACCAGGCATAGTCATTGTGGGTTCATAAAGAGAAAGTCCTGCCTAATTAATTTGATACCCATCTAGAATATGGTTACTTCTTGATTTTAGTAATATTTAGTAAGATTTTAGTAAGATTTTTGATGCTGTCCCTCTATGTATTCTTCTGGACAAGCTGTTGTACTGACCAGGTACACAGTGTACTGGATGAAGAACTGGCTGAATATCAGAACTTCAGGGGTTTTAGTGTGTAGGGCTACATCTGCTTGGCAAGTAATCACCAGTGGTGTTCCTCAGAAATTCGTTGGAAGATGAGTTCTGGTCAACAAGTGACCTGGATGCAGGACTTGAATGCACCATTAGCAAGTGTGCTGATGATACCAAACTGGGAGGTGCAGCTGACTTTCTTGAGGGACAAGAGCCTTACAGAGGGATCTGGAATAGATTGGAGCACTGGGTAACTACCAGTGGCACGAAACTTAATGAGAACAAATACAGATTCTGCCCCAGGGATGCAGAGGCATCCAAGCTGGCACAAGTATAAGCTGGGAGAGGAGTGTGTGCAGAGCAGCCCNCTTTTCTCTGCCCTGGACATTAGGAAGCATCTCCCTACTGACAGAATGGTGAAACACTGTCACAGGCTTCTAAGAAAGGTGGTGGATGCCCCGTGCCTGTCAGTGCATCTGAACAATGCCTTTCATTGGGTTTTAACTCTTTGTCAGCCCTGAAGTGGTCTGGCGGCTAAACTACATTCTTTCTTCAAGTCCTTTCCAACTGTTCTAGTTAATGCTATTTAATCATACTACGCTAGTTTATGCCATTTAATCAGATGCTTTTCTGTTAATTAAAAATCAGTAATTTTCATGTATCTTTTAATTTTGCACGTTTATTTGACTTATGCATTTCAAAAAGTATTTCTAAAACAGCATGAAGATAGCAAGGACTCTATCAATAAATAATTGAGATTTTTTTGCCGGTGTGAGAGACAGTCTCTGTGATCTTTACCACACAGATGCAAGAGAAATCACAAAATGTATCCTGCTGGCTCCAGAAATTCCTGCCTGCTACACTAAAGTTAAATAACATCAATGGATAGCACAACATAGACCTATATTATAGCACCATTTAGGTCAATAACTTTCTGCCCATGTCTCTTATTATAAATCACAAACGATTTATAATGATTGAGCTGAGATCTCTGAACTGAAATAATGAAAATTGCAATCACATAAAATGGTATGTATCTTTCCTGCAGCATAATCAGATTTGACCCAGATCTGCAAGCAGTTGTTAAAAAATCACTTTACTCACATGGGTTCCTACGACTTGGCTCTGCCATTGAACTCAATGAAACTGTTGATACACTTACGTTCTTTCATGTCATAATTGGAAATAAAACTATTACTTGAATATTATCAACCAATGCAGAAAACATCTGGAAATAAAAAAAGACATCTATGCTGGACATTTTGGTATTGCTGGTTTGAGGAATAAAAGGAATAAAAATGGTTTGTTCATCACTCCATAAAAGCTGTGTTTTCAAGTGATTATATTCTTCTAAGTGTTATATTTGTGCAGGTGTGCAGCAAATAAATACAGAATACAAGATCTGTTAGATACTTCATGTATACCAAAAGCCGTTGAAGCTCCTGGGGGAAATGCACATTGAATAGGAGACACAAATGTGGAATGTAGGGTTTGTGTTTGTCATTAGTTGGAGTACCAATTTCTCCACATATGTATGTGCTCAATCAATACATTCTCCAATACAGCATGAATGCAGCACATGTCTCTTTCTCAGCTTATCCACTCCAAACACATCCTGAGGCCTTGTGCCCAGGCAGCTCTCTGCACATTTGACTTACATGTGTTAGCAGTCCCTGCAGGGTGAAGTAGCTCCTACAGAGCAGCAACTGCTCCTATTCTGCTTGAGTCACTGGGGGTCACTTAGGGATTCAGTCACAGCAGAACCAAACCTGAGGACTCCCTTACCTGCATCTTGTAACAATCCCAACAATATAGCTACAAATTCCCTTATTTAATCTCTAATCTTCACAAAAGTTACCTAACTCATGTTAAAGAACACGCTTTCACCCTTCCTACAATAACAATTTTTTTTCACTGGAAGCAAATGTTTATCTGATATACAGGGACCCTAGTAACACAGAAGCACCATTGGTACAGGCACAGTTTAGCGAGTAAGAGGCTTGTTTTGCACAGTTTCCAAGTCCTGCAATCTGTGACAAATGACAATTCCATATTTCTCGTCTCACACTGTTTTATGGTTGTGCATTCTGTGTGGGTCTTACCTGCTGTTGAGTTGAGAGCTGGGTAATCAGCTTAGTGTTGGTTTGTTCCTATTGAGGACAGAAAGATACTGTTACTTATTGCTGCTCTTGCATGGTCAGTCTGTAAAGCATCTTTGTTTGACCTTTCAGCTCAGGCAGACGATGTGATTCATGGGGTATCCTGTACATGGCCACGAGTTGGACTCAATAATTCTCATCAGTCTTGTCCAGCTCAGCATATTCTAAGATTCTATGATCCTGTGATTCTATTCGCATAGTATTAGGTCAGATCTTGCTCACTTCCAATCTTTTAATGGTAAATTGGAAGTGATATCTCTAATGATAAATGATAAATTAATCTAAGTCTGCAAGAAGAGGTTTCTCTTCCTTTGACTTCTCAGAGAAATTCGTTAGTGGATCAGCCACCAGTGTGCCAGCTTGGAGGAGAGGCAATCATACCTCCCTCTTTATTTTGTAGACCATGTCTTCTCTCTTACTGCTGAATAACATAAAAGTTATATTATCTGCGCTTGCTCTAATTTATATTGTCTGTGTTTGCTCTTGGACCTGGTTGACAGGGAAATGGAAACACAAGGGAAGAGTCTCAGTTCTTCCCAGTGCTCCCTACCTCTGGAGTAGGTGGAGGAGCAGACCAGCAAGTCGAGCCTTCTGCTGCTCCCACAGAACCCATAGTACGGACTTTTCTCTTTTGTGATAAAACATTGCTAGTAACCACAAAACCACACACTCAAGCAGTGGCTCTTCATGGAAAGATTCAATATTACCCCTATTTGTAGTGTGGGAAGAAGAAGTGCAGAGAGGTGAAGCACCTGCCCCAAGCCACCCAGAGGAGAGAGGATCACCTCAAGACAAACGCTGTTCACCTCTCGTCAGCCCCATTGTCCAAGGAGCCTATGACTTCTAAAGAGACTCATGGCTCAGAAAGTCACATGTCTTCAAATTAAGTAGCAAAAATAATGGCTATCCACCTATAGCCAAAATTTGCTGGGCTTATGTGGCTATATCTTGACTCCACTAAACCCGTGAGTTTGATGAAAAGCTGCCATGCATGCCTTAATGGAGGGTTGTACCTGCTTTTCCCAGGGTCACTGGATAAGGGAATTACAGAATGGTTTCTACTGGGAAAAAAACGTTAAATGTTGTTTACTCCAACACCTCTGCCATGAGCAGAGGCACCTTTGACTAGAACAGATTGCTCAGGACCCCATCCAGCCTGGCCACAAACGCTTCCAAGGTTGGGACATCCATCGCTTCTTTGGGCAACATGTTACAGTGTTTCACCAGCCCCAGAGTGAAGAAACTATTCCTTATATATAATGTTAGTCTACCCTCTTTCAGTTAAAACCAATGCTTTTTGTCCTGTCACTACAGACACTGATAAAAAGTCTATCTTTTATTAGACTCCCTTGTCTACAGGAAGGATGCAATGAGGTTTCCCCTAAGCCTTCTTTTCTCCAGACTGAACAGCCCCAACGCTCTAAGCCTATCTTCTTAGGAGGGGTGCTCCCACCCTCTATTACTGTGGCTCTCCTCAGGACCTCAGGCTCCAACAGGTTCATGTCTTTCTCCTACTGGAGGCTCCAGAGTGGGATGCAGCACTCTGCATGCACTGCTCCTCTGTTCTCGTGAAAACAGAGGACAGAATCCCCTCCCTCGCCCTGCTGTGTGTGCTTCTTTGGATGCTGCCCAGAGTATGGTTGGCTTTCTGGGATGCAAGAATGTGTTGCCAGTTCATATGTAATTCTAGTATGTCCAAGCACTCCATAAGGCTGTTCTCAATGCATTTATCTCTCAGTCTGTAGTGATATGGGAAATTGCACAAACCTGGGTACAGGACCTTGCACATGGCCCTGTTGAACTACTTGAGTTTCATATTTACCCTTCCAAGCTTCACAAGGTCCCTTCCTTCATGTGTCGACTGTACCACTCCGCTTGGTGCAATTCACAGGCTTGCTGAGGATGCACTGGACCCCTTTCACTATATCACTGACTAGTAATAGTCCCAAATGACAGGATCCTGGGAAATTTTGTGACCTTATCAGCCAGAAGAAGAACTCCATGTGGGAGTTCAGCTCCCACAGGGATGTTTCAGCTTCTTAGGGCTACTTCAACAACTATCTATATATAGTATATCAATTTTGGCCCCAACCAAAGTCATGCTCTAGAAAAAATCCTGAAAACTTCATGTGGATCCTGTGGCAATGGGTTCAGGTCATTGGAAAGACCACCATCAATTCCAGTTCCCCTCAGATCTGGCACTTTCATGGAAGAAGGCCTTTGTTCCTGGCTATCTTCTTTATGGGCTGGGTGCCAGGGATGTTGAGTGACAATTTTGTTTGGGCATGTAAGACAATCACCCAACTAGTGGCACGGCAAAAGTGAAAGGCACAGAATGGCAGGCCCTTCGAGAGTATACTGTAGATCCAGTAATTCCCAAAGAGGGCTTATTTCCTGATTTTTCTGCAAAAAACTAAATCTAGACTGTTTTTCTGAGCAACAAGCAGAAGAGCAGATGAGAGATAGAAGGAAGAGCACTGGAACTGTGGAAAGAAGAAACTGGGTCAGAAATGAAGTGTTGTGCACAAAGCAAAATATTTAAAGGATTTTTCTCTTACACACTCACACTGGTTACATTTCCCTGCTTATCTCTGTGAGCACGTGTGTGCAAAGTCACCTACGTGATTCCACAATGTTAGTGGCTTGAGTCACCTTGAAGTTAGTCTTCAATAAGAACCACCAAAAAATCAAAAATGTTGGAGAAAGTCAGACCTTTTTGTCCTTGAGGATCCATTCAGGATCATTTCAGTGCAAGTGTTCACTAGGGGTTATGAATGTGTAGTATGCAGGTCAGTATAGAGTTGACTGAGGGTTTTGCTGGTTGAGTTTTCTGTTTGGCTGGTTTTTTTGTTTTCTGGGGTTGTAGAGGTTGATGGTTTTTTTGTTGTTTTGTTTGTTTGCTTCCTTTTATTTTATTTATGGTTTTGATGTTGTTTGAGTTTTTGTTTCATTTTGTTTTGGGATTTTTGAGGATTTGTTGTTGGGTTTTTTTTGGTTTTTTTTTTTACTTTTGACTGTTTTTCTGTTTGTGTCATTAGGTTTTTCCCCCCTCAAATCACTATTTTTTGAGTAAAGCTAAAACAGTTTACAGATATAGGATGCAAACTTCAAATCTTTGACTCACACAGATTTCAATTATTACATTACTCATATGCTCAGGCAAAGAAGAAAATCAGTCCAGAAAAGAAATCCCTCCAGTTAGTGCAAGACTACTAGATTAAGGAAAAGAAGAACTATGCAGTGCAGGATTGCTTTTAAAAAATTGCTTTTTAAAAAATGTTGTATTCAATCAGTGGATTACATTAGCAGTTGAGTCAAAGCTTTACTTTCACAAAGATTGGAGCTTCAAATCTGTCTAGACAAGTAATTTACGGCAAGGGAAAAATCTAAACCATTGAATCCTAATGTTGTAAACAGCCTGTTATCAAGACTGGTAATACAGACAGGGCTCTACTTTCCTCAAGGACCACCCACAAGAGAAAGAATTTGATATGGCAACTTGCCTGAAAAATTTATTTATGATATCCCAGTATGTGGTAGCTGCATGAAAGGGCTGTATGTGTGAGGAGTGCTTTGCTGAGGGAGCAGCTGAAGGGATTGGCCTTGACAGTGACTGCACTATGCACCTTAGAAATGTCAGTCCTAAAACACAGAATAAAAACAGAGAGTCTTCAAATAGTTTCTTGACTATTCTGCTCTGTCCTTTGGTCTTTCCAGCATTATGGCATTTCAAGGATCCCAAATTAATCAGAACATGTGTAAAGGGACAGTTTTCATTCCCCCTGTCCTCTTTATTTTTAAAAAGCCTGCTTGGTTAAGAGCCTACTTGCAGACCTCCTGTATGGTCTTTAAGCCACAGTAGCATATATCCTGGTACATATGGGTTTCTGAAGGTGAAGGCAGAGTTCAGCCTTACAACCCAGAGTTTTCCAAAGTGAGACACACTATTAGTCACTGTCGGCTGTTGCAGCAGGAGCATGGAGACATCTGGTATAAACTGCCCCTTGACATTCCCTAGGATCTCCTGGGACAGCTGTAGGACAATGAGAGCTTTCTAAATCCCATTTTCAGTCTTTGATATTAAAACAGGATAGCAGCATCCACTTAACACATTTAGGTCCCCATTTTAGAATAGTCTGTGTGACCTACATTGAAATTGCTTACTGGGCGGCTTCAGAGAGTGATGGCAAATTACACTTCTGAGTTAAGTCTCCTAGAATGATTTTAGTGTATTCCAGCCTTTCAGAAATTATTAAAACCAAGAGTGACTGAAATGTTATATAAAGCATATTTTGAACTAAAGCGATCTAAATTTTTCCATTGTTTCAAAAGCTGAATCTGGGCATTTGTCATGAAAAACGGAGATATTCACACCAAAAAGGAGAACACCTGTAAAACAGGTCTGCCCCTTCCTCAATGTTTTGAGGTTTTGATTTTAGTGGATTTGGTTGGGGAGTTTTTGTTTTGTTTTGGGTTTTTTCAGTTTGATTTGGGTTTGACAGTTTTTTGGGGGGTTGGCTGGTTGTGAATTTTTGTTGTTGTTGCCAGAAAGAAAGGTATATGAAAAAAAGACTGGTTAGTGTTCCTAGCCACTTGCTTGGTGAGGAAAACACAAAGAAGGAAGCTGGCCCAGGAGGGCTGTTACATTCTTCTCTCCCCTTCTCTTTCCTCCACTACTCTGCAAACTACAGAGTGAGTGAGTGGGGAGCAAGGTCAAACACAGCTTTACACAACAAAGTCACATCTTGATCGCTTTGCTAGCTCAAGAGGAGAATATAAAATCTACTGGAAGGTGATCTGTTGCACTGTGTACAGCCCTGAAGTATCCAGGCAGCTAGGATTGTTACTCCTTATGAACAGATTAAAAACATATTGGCTATTCCCAGGGAAACTTTTGGAAAATCTGTGTGACAAAACAATTGTTGTTACTGCTCAAGATACTAAGGGCCTGTTTCAATACAATGAGAGACTTTGATGAAACTGTGACCTAGAAGGAAATGTCCTCCTGCTGCAACACTTTGCTATGCTGTGAGCACAGTGTGAGTTTGTGCTGGGGAAATAGCTTCACTCAACAGGTCAATGAAAATTAAATCAACATCAAAGTTCTTTTCACTGTCTAATTTTAAAGTAATTCTCATTCTAAAATTTACTATAGAAGATAATAGTGGAAAGAAACAGTGACAAAAATGTATTTGTGCAAAAGTTCTTGACAAAGGAAAGGAAGAAGCCAAAATCAACTGTTTTGATGTAGACTAAAGCCTATTTGGCCTTTCCCTAGAAGGGAGGGGAAGATGGCTGGCTACCATGCCTGAGCTGGAGCAGTAGAAGATGAAGTGATCTAGGCTGAGAACTGATGCTGTTTCAGAGCCCAGAAGGAGGTCTGTGATTATTAAGAGCTCTGGATCAAAGTGTTTCTCTATGGAGACAAGAACATTTATCCCACATCAGAGATACTAAGATGTGAAGCCACCTTTTTGGAAGACTTATTGCAGACGTAGGGAGCCTGGTTAGTATTACTGCTGTTTAGTGGAATATGATAACACTGCAAGTATCGGGAAACTTAACTTTTTCCTGACAGATTGTACAGCCTAAAATGACTTCTGTAAGAAAATAGATGCAGCTTATACAAGGCTTATAGCTGCTTAAATTTTCATGTCCAGAGTAGGCTACCTTCTACAAGTGTGCTTTAGAAAGTACTGATCTGTCAGAATGGAAAGTAAGCAGGAGAAAGGCTTCCAGTGACCTCAGTAGGCTTTGGCTAAATCCCTACTGAGACAGAAGGAATCTGTATAAAACCAAACATCTTCTGCTCATACCAGATATTGTGTTTCAAGGAAAAGTATAATATTGTAATCTATCTACACTCAGTCCTAATAGGGTTTTTATAAATCACACCAATTTCTTGCAGGGAAGTGACCCGACTAAGTTAATCAGACCAATTGACACCTCTTGCTGAACATTTTATTGAAACTAAGAAATCAAAATATCAGATTGTAAATGCTTATGTAAGAGGGCTGAGCAGTGTCTGGGAATGAGGTGTAGATTGGCCTCACTCCTGGAACAGGCACAGCAAGGATGCTTTCTGTAGGAAAGTGAGCAGGGTGAGGGAGGTAAGTGATGCAGAGATGTGTTTGTGCTGTGGCATAAGGAACTATCACTCTTGCGTCATACTGGATAATGGAAGCGTTGCTTGGTGCCTGAAACTGTCTTCTGGGAAGCAGTAAAACAACAGCTGGCCTCGCCACTGGGATGTGCTGTGTGTGTAACCCAAACACAGCCAGCAGTGCAACTCTAGCTTGTGCGTGGAGAACAGCAATTGTGCATTGCTTAGGAGCACACTAAATTGTACAAAAAGCAGAACATGTCAGGGTTGAGAGAACAAATTAGAACCTTAGGCTTTATGTACAATGTTGTTTAAATAAAGCAAGCTTTAAAATGATAGGGAGCCATGCAGCTATCTGAACAGATACCTCTGGGGGGCACTATGACCACAAAATAAAACCCCAGCATATTTGGCTAATATTTTATTCCCCTGTTTTGTTTCTTCCAATAGCATTACAGGCTTTGTACGCTCATTCAGCTACTCTCTCCAAGATATATGCTGAAGGGTTTTTATTTACATGGGTTTTTTTTAAGGAGAAATTAAAGAACAATCAAATGCTGGTTTTTTGAGGGAGTTTTTCTTGAGACAGAACACAGTGAAACTCAGATAAAGGCATCAGTGATCTCTGTTCTGCCTCAACCATACACATACCTCAGCATGTTTCAGCTCCACACTAAGCTGGAAGGTCTGACAATCCAGCAGAAAGTCCTGCCTTTTGTACACTTCTCAATAGCACACTGTCCACATTAATAACTTCCGAAACACCTGACTGGGCATGCTCACGCCAAAAGCCCATGGATGTCAACACAGTACTGAAGAAGGATCAACACTACAAGAGATCAGCCCATGGGGCACACCTGGTTCTGGTTTATGTCTGCTCTGCCTGCAGACTTTGGTCTAAATCTCGTGTGTTGTTCCTTTCCTACCCACGGGCTAACATATGGCTGGGAGTCAGATCATCTGACTGCTTTATGGGCTCTTATCTTTCACTGCACTGCACACAAGCAGAAATACTTCTGGATCTTGCTCTGATAGAGCAAACAATTATATAAGTGACATTAGGTAAATAAAACATCTTTTTGCCTTTGAAGAACACAAAAGAATGTTATATATCTTCTCCCTGATCAAAGGTGGTTATATTGCCCCTTTTGTTGCACATACAGATTGTTGTATTTGTCTAATGTTTACAGCATGTAAGGCTGCTTTAATCTGTCACTCAGATTTCATAGTTTGTCTGCCTTTGGTTTTATCTCAGCTTTGAACAATAACAGTTTGAACACTAAACTCTGAACAGTTTAGTGAGAAAATGTAACTGGGTATTTACACCCCATTTTTATTCCAGCTTGGGTTTTCACTTACATCTTCTTTCTAATCCACTCCACCCTCTACTCTCCAGGCAGCGCTGATGATTTAATACTATAGGAAACACTTCACTTCAAACAGGATGGAAATATTTCAGATATCATCAGAAAGGTATTCTCCCTCACACACAGTGACAGAGGGACTTGAATGTGCATGTGAGAGTGGGAGAAAAATAAGAAGGCTGTAAAAGGAACTGAATTTAAGCACTGGCAGCCAGACAGTGGAGTTCTCTGGCAGATTGGCAGCTGCAAGTTGCCTGGAGGCTTTTTAGGCATGGTCAGGAGCCACAAAGGCTGTGGAGCCAGGCTTCATGGCACCCTTAACAGCCCAGCCAGACAGTCACACACAGACTTCACAGCCCCATTTTTAAGCATTCTTAAATCTAAATCACCTTGGATTATAGAGTCTAGGGCTGATATTCTAAAAATGTAAAAGAAATTCTGAGCCTATGTAAAAGTTATGAGACAAGTGAAGCTTGTAATTTCAGCTATTTAAAGTCATCTGGACATGTATCTCCTTTAAACAAGTAATTATTGATGCCCTGATATTTTAAAGTGAAGAACCCAACTCAGCTTAAACAACTGAAGTAGCTCATATCAGTGGGCTCCTCCAGGGCCTGGTGCAGCTTGATCTGTGTCTGATTCCGTCACTGATCTCTGGTACATAGGTAGGTCATGCTGTGAATTTGTCTCTTGACTTCATTAATTTGTTTTGATCCTTAGATGGGACCAATATCTGTGAAAACTAAAGCCCCTTTAAGATGAAGATTGATGCTACTTTTACTAGTGAGTGTTGAATACTTTGTAACTTCAGTCTTTTCCTAGTTTCTCTCTTCTCCACTGCTTTTTACAGAGGCAAAGTATCTGGGTCACCTGGAAAGAAAGCCTTTTGATGAATAAAGATACGCATGTTAGGAAGGCAAGTTGTGGAGAAGAAGTAAACCTAGAGATGAGATGTCTAGGGAAAGGGATGAGATTTACAGAAGTGGCCCTGTTGGCAAAAGTAGCTTGGAAAAATGTCTGCAAGGTGTGGGTTCTGGACATGACCTCCAGGGAGATAGCCAAAGGATGGCAGCTGCAGACTGAAAGACTAAGAATGTGCCGCAGTTGAGAACAAAGACCTAGGAGAGCAAAAAATGTCATGGAGGCATGAAGATGGAAATCAGCTTGTGAGGCAAATGCGTAATGCCCAAAGGCAAGTGGAGGAAGTTTCTGTAGAAGTGAAATTGAGAAAGCAGCAACAGGTAAGTAATTTGAGTTTGTCTCCTGTGCTATAAAAACAATGAAAATCTAGAAACCTTTCCATTACGTCCAATTCTGTCTGTCCCATTTCTTCTTCACAAGTCTGCAGGCTTGTGGAGTTGTTTTAGCCATTCACTCTTATTCCTAAGGGTCCTAAAACTCCTTGGTGCTACATGGCTTGAAGTGCGTGCCCATCAGATGGAAAAACCAACATCAATTCCATTTTTTCTCCCTCCTTCTCTACAATTTTGGTGTGTGACATAAGCATGACTTCAGTCATGTAATGGGGATGAGCTGGAGGTTATGTGGCCCCTGCTGCACCTGAGTTTTAAATTTATTTCTTCTAATCAGACTTCTGGGACTGTTTTCCTGCAAGATAATGTAGTACAGCCACAGACCACAGTTTTAATTAAGGCCTGAGAATTTTTTGCCAGGAAGTTCTCCAGACTACAATGACTAAAATCTTCTGACGATGTTATATGTATATCACACTGTGCTGGTTTGACCTTGGTTAGTATT
>VWYI01025074.1:0-70923 GCA_013399455.1 Anthoscopus minutus
AAAAAAGATTCCTTTTATCTTTATTGAAGAAAGACTAAGGAGTTTTCTACACACAGTGACCTTCTGATGACCTTGCAGGTATCCAGCTCTCAGCTGAAAGACTTGCCTTTATAGAAGCATCACAAAGAACTTTTTCATTTGGCATAGCCTATAAACCAAACAACAGTGCAGTTGATCATTTCTATATTTGTATTTAAATTAACTTCATTAGTTGCAAAAATATTCTGCTATTTTAGCCAAGCTCTTTGCTGAAACTTTTGCAGAGTTTTTATCGGGGTTTTTTTTATTTTGCCTTTTTGCTCTTGTCGTTTCAGCCCACCGCTGGCGTTATGCTGGCTTATAAAATCCGAGTGCATTCCACTTGAAGGTGACAAATGCCATCTTGTGGAGATCAGTGGCTCCTGCTACAACCTCAGCCACACCTTCAGGGACGCGGGGCAGTATTGCCTCAGCGTCAGGGTGGAGAACGGCGTGACTGCGCTCCAGGCTTACCACGGGATCAGAGTGCGGCCAGCAGGTGAGGGCAGGGAGTCTGAGCAGCACCGGCAGTCCCAAACAGGTTAGGGACAAAAGTGGACTAACCAGCCTGCAGATGAGGTTTCAGGGATGTGGTGTAGATCCCTAAAAGGAGAGGAATAAAAGAAATGAGAATTTATAATGTGCCTGCTGTAATTGCTCTAAGCTTCTTGTGTTCTGCTGAATCCTTAGTCCCAAGAGTGTCTTGAAGCTACTAAGTGCTCTGGGAAGGCTGTATTACTTAAATATTTTTCAGTTTAAATAGTCCAGTTTTTGTATTTAGAGAGGATAACTAGGAAAATATATGTATAACACTACCTTAATTAAGCAGTCTCAATTCTTTTTGCTTAGCTTAGTTATGGATTTTTGAGGGTAGATTTTTCTTGGTCTCCATTTCATTACAAGTCTCTGTTCCTCCTGCTGGTGATCCCAGCTGGCTCCTCCATGCACGGTCACACATGCCTCTCTTAGGACCCTAAACCATCTGGGAGAGTGGTTAGGTGGCCAAGTGAGGAGGGCAGGGGACAGCCAGGCTGTGACACAGACTGGTCACACCATGTCACTGTGAGCCAGCTTGTGCAGACAGGGCAGCTCACTCCAGAAGGCACTGGTGTGCATTCAGGGCTAAATCCTCTGTGCTGCAGGCTCTTGGCTGCTGTGCAGGTGAGTGCTCCCCATCCTCTTGGGGTACCACAAACACCCTGGGGAGTCAGGGGCTAACATATGTAGCTGGGTGGAGGTTTTTAAGCTCTTCAAGAGAAAAGAGGGCATAAAGGGAAAGACCCTTACAAATCCCTCTCCCACTCCTGAGATTTCAGAAAAAAACCTGGAGTGATCAGGGCTGAAAAGTTTATTCCTTCTTACACATGCTTCTTCTTTTTTCTAAAAATACTAAAATGAAATTAAGATAAAATTCCTTCGTTGTTTCCTTCTCACTGTTGCCTCTTTCTGGAATATTGTGCCACTCCAGGAATGTGTCCTTGTGCTTTTTTCTAGGAATCCACCCAGCTTTCTTTGTCCTGCTCTGCACTGCTCTGGTTTCAGTGATGCTGGTACTAGTGCTGTACACGACTTTTCGAAGTAACACACAACAGAAAGATCTTGTGGAGGTATTCAGTTACTCTTACTGTGAGCTGGGATAGTAATTAACTAGCTTTCAGCCATGAAAGGTATCTGATATGAAAGGTTCTTTAATCCCCAGACAAACTGAGCAGGAGGGAGAATTTCCCTGGTACCAAACAAATCCAAGCCGTGTAGGCAAATGAAGAAACAGCCATGCTTCTGGCTTGTTGCAGAGAACTCTAAATTGCCATAATAATAATGGGAACTTTGTTAATATTTCCAAGCAAGATGCTTGCATTGAAGTATCTATTCCAGAGGATTTACCTCAGAGTAGTTACATGAAAGAAAGCAAGGAGACAGTGCAAGAGGATACAGGATAATAAAAAAGGAGGGCTAAATAAAAAAGCAGCCCTAAATTGTTACCTACCCCTTGTCTCTAATATACTTTCACTTGCTATAAAAGGTGTTCACAAGAAGCATGAGTTCTTAAATCAAAAGTAGCTTTCATGGTATTTTGGAAAGTACCTAATACCCTTTACACTGTGCCATAATAGATATTATTTACCTCTAGAGACACTGCCTATAAGCCATGTGCGCAGCAGGCATAAATCACAAGTCTATTTGAAGTTAGTGACTGAGTGAAAATGGTTGAGGACCAAGTGCCATTTGTAGCCCAGTGTGTTCTTGCTGGACTTGAGCCAGAGGGAACTGAACTAAAAATTATCTTTGTGATGTTCCTTTGCCAGGTAGCTGACTTTGACTTTTCTCCACTGTCTGATGAACACCGGTCTAATCATTCCAAGTCAGGCTGTGGCCCGGTATGTTGCAGATCATGTTTTCTTCAACCATCAAAAGAAGCTGCCTGGGAGAGTCATGAACTTCTACATTCACTTTACAAGCCAGTCAAAATGTACACACTGTGAAGAACACAATTGCACTTTGGTTGCACTAACTGTCTAACTTTCTCACATAGCTAAGCCAAAAAGCCTGGTGCTGCATGAATGGTTTGGTTTTGCCAATGCAATGAGGTTCACCACGTTAAGTCCAGCACTCGAGTACTTCCTTCTCTGAACTTAAAAAGAACAAGAAACACAGTAAAAGTAGCTTTCTATTTTTAACTTATACAGGTGTGTATATTTACAGCTGTAAATGCAGCATTTTATTCTTATGAAAGATTGTTTTATGTGCGGGTTTGCTGAATTCACTACCTCTTGTAATTTCTCTGCTCTTTATGATGTCTGTTTCAAAGAAGAAAATGCCTAAGATAAACATATCTCCTTTCCTATGTACAACAAGATTACTGGAAATGGAAGTCACCTAAAATACGGTTCAATGTGTATTTCTTCTATCAAGGAACTGATGTGTCTAGGGTGAAAACAGAGGAGGTGTTTCCAATGAACCAGACTACCTAATTATGGGGTTTTTTCTGTCTTAAAAGACCCCTTTTTAAGTTGATGGACTTCTGTGAGACTGCAATGGTGGTGACCTACTCACCTGCTAGCAGTGTTTTGGTCCTAAAGAAACCTCCACATGTCCACCATTTTCTAAAATAGAACACCATTCTAATCTGTATAAAGAGCTTTTTTTTTTTTAGGCTATTTATACTTATTTTTTATCTCACATTACTCCCCAATAAGCCATAGAAGGTCCTCTTCCAAAAAAATGCAACCAGTAGCTCAAAGCTGTTCAGCAATACATATTTAATTGAAATTCCTAATCAGTGTTCAAGGTTGTATAAACTCCATGCCTGTAGCAGACTATCATCTACTATCAGCCTCCTGCTCAGCCAGGCTTTGCTCGATGGCATTTCAGAGTACCCTGGAGGCTTTTACACAGAAGTGCCTTTGTGTCCACTTCTACTTTTAAATGTGACACACCCTCCCCACCTCTGCTTAAAGCATATGGGTATTGTGGGCTTGGGGTTTTTCTTAGTTTCTCAAATGATTGCAAGGTAATTGTCTGAATGTGAGGGGATTTACCATGAGTACTCATCTCACATGTTCAACTTCTATGTTTCCTCAGAGGAGCCCAGAGCTTCAGTTCTTCTGTGAAAGAAAGTATCTGATCCTTAATTAACCTGATACATTTAAAATAGAATAGGATCATCTAAGATAACAAATCCTATAAACCCAAGTTTTTGTCAAGAGGTCCATTCCAAAGCAGAACTTCTTTCATCTTTTTTCTTCAAAGAGAAATGGTATTTCTAAGCAAGCTTGTTGATCAGGAGTGGTGTTTGTATTCTTTCTCAGTGCTCTGGTATCAAACTTATCTTCAGCCATATTCAGTTACTGCAAAGAATGTGCCTCTCTTTGCAAAGAAGCTACTGTGCCTGAGAGCTTCAGTTTTATTGTTTATTTCTGAGATCCCAGCCTTCTAAGGCTCTGGGTGTTCTAGGATGTCAGTGTGGTTTGTAAATGGCTACAGGGTCCTTGGGCACAGGAAAGAAGAGATTTCTGATATGCAAAATGCAGCGCAGAGCGACAGAGTCCTGGGACACACTGCACAGGGGTTTCTACAGCCAGAATTTAGTTTGGGCTTCTTTTATTACATTTGTGAAAGACATGTGGCCCTTGCTGTTGTAAGACACTTAAAAGACAACCCCTTGACATGCTAATGAATATGTAAAAAGCCCTTTCTTCTCCATATTGTACTGCTAGCAAAGACAGTATCTGTGAGAGCAGACTCAGTTATAGATACAGGAAACTGGATCATCTGAGTTTGAAACAGATCATGTGAAAGGAATAAGACTCATGCTTGGTCCCCTTTTGAATTAGTACCCAGGTGATCCAAAGGGTGTCATGGGGGTTAGGCCATGAATTTTGCTGCTTTGGGTTTTTGCATTTGTGTTCTCCTCAGTATGTCTGAGCTGAGATACAGCTGATCATGCCAAGCCTGGTAAAGTAGGTATCAGCCCCCTGTCAAAAAGAAATGGGACATGGAGTTAGAGGTACAAAAGACAATCCCCAGTTTCCTATTGAGAAAAAGAGAGCAAATGCCCTTCAGAAGAATATTGGCTCTTACTCTCAGCATAGAGTGAAAAGGAGTCAAATTATTCAGGAGGATAGAAAAGATAAAGTGCTGCAAAGTAGAAACTCAACACTATCAAATACTGGAAGACACTTCTTCAAGAGCAGAAAAGAATAGAGGTTAAAAAGAAAGATATCTCTGGCAAAAAATAAGCAGTGGAAAAAGTACACTTAAAAGGGTATGTCAAGAAGCAAATTAACCAAGAAAATTTGAACAGCCTTAGCAAATTGAAATATAAGTATGAGAAATATTCACACAAATATGTTCTTGAATCCAA
This sequence comes from Anthoscopus minutus, assembly GCA_013399455.1. NCBI lineage: Eukaryota > Metazoa > Chordata > Aves > Passeriformes > Paridae > Anthoscopus > Anthoscopus minutus. Next base: position 4,883 of record VWYI01025074.1, read on the forward strand.
TATGAAACTGCTTCCTGCACAAAAGACTGATCTGTGGGTTTGATAAATGCATCTGAAATTGAAGACAAAAGGTAATTGAGCAGTTCAGGATATAGCAATGAGATTAGTGGGACATAGCAAGGATCAGTAGGAGGATTCATTTTGTTAACCTTAGAAATCAATGACCTGAAAAAAGGAATGTTCAGCAAAACGATCAAACTCACTGACTCAAAACAAGAGTCCAGTGAGTGCAAAGCCAAAGAGCCATTAAATTCAGGTGATAAGCAAGACTTTGGGCAGATAAAAATTGTATGCAATGAGAATTACTTACAAGGAAATGCATTTGAGCGCAGAAAGGTTCTGGAAATGCACAGTAGAAAAACACACAGTAAGGCAGAAGAACTTCTCTTACTTTGTAATTTGTCATATAAACAATGGTGTTGGTTTGTTCAGTAATTGTGGGGACAAATCACCCTTTTATCTTAAAAGCAGAGCATAAGGCTTCGTGACTGAATGTGTCAAGGCTGAATTTTGTCTTTCATCTCTGAAAAGGAGATTACACAGCCCAAGATGTGACCACAATTTGAAGACATGGGGCCTCTATTGCGCTTGTTGGGTGCTGTAAGAACTTTTCTCAGCAAAAGGAAGGTGAAGAACTTCATATTTAAATGCTCAGTTTTATTATTAGATAATCAGCCAACACTTCACCTTGATTTTTGTGCCAGTTTCCTTGGAAACTGAAATGCCATCCTGCAGCTGAACAAAATTGTTCAGATCCTGTAGATCTCAGCTTTGACAGCACACCATGCACTACAAATGTGGATTTTAAATTGCAGCCACTTTAGTGGGGAACACTGAAGTTCCAGAAACTTCTTTCAGAGCTGGGTGTGCTCAACACCAGCACGTGTAATTCCTACAGCACTGTGCACAAAGAGAGCAGTCACAGCAGATCATGGAATTATGAAATTATAGAATGGCCTGGGTTGGAAGGGACCTTAAAGATCCTTTTGTTCCACACTCCTACCATGGTTGCACTAGACCAGGTTGCTCCAAGTTCCATCCAACCTGGTGCTGAGCATTTTCAGGGATGGGGCATCCACAGCTCTGGGTGTCCTGTGTCAGGGCCTTAACACCCTCACAGTAAACAATTTTTTTCTGGTATCTAAATTAAATACCCTTTCTATCAGTCTGAAGCCATTCTGCCTTGTCCTATCACTATATGCTCTTGGAAAAAGTCTCTCTTCACCTTTCTTGTCATCTCCTTTCAGGTAGGGGGATTAGGTCACCCCAAAGCCTTTCCTTTTCCAGGCTGAAAAATCCCAGTTCTCTCAGCCTTTCCTCGCAGCAGAGATGCTTCATTCATCTGATCACTGTGGTGGTCTCCTGTGGACTCATCCAACAGCTCCATATCCTTCCTGGTGGGTCCCAGATCTGGCGGCAGCTCTGCAGGTGGGATCTCACCTGAGCAGGGCAGTGGCAGAATCCACTGGCTCTACCTGGTGTTTTATAAAATACTGCAGTTGTACAACTGTCACAACTACAGGAGCAAATCCTACTAGAGCACTAGGAAAAGACTAGCCCAGCCAAATAATTTTCTAATGCGTTTACTCACATCAGTCTTGGGAGGCAGGGAAGTGATCTTATCACTGTTCACAGGAGGCAGAAGGGAGTCGTGCAGAGATATGGAGCTTGCTCCAGCAGAGGCAGCTGCAAATACCTGCATAAAATTCGAGATTAAAAAGATTATGACCATCTACCAAATCCTTGTCCTTCTGTTGGAAATTATACAACTTTTCTAATTTTTAATTAATGGTTTTAATTAATTTAAAATAATTTGTTTTATTTAATCATAACTAGTATTAATTATAAGCAGTGTGTTAAATCACTTTTAGCCAAAAGGAAAATTTTAGGAAAATTTAGCATGAGCAGGAATTGGGAAACATCTTGGGAAATNCCATGGTTGCACTAGACCAGGTTGCTCCAAGTTCCATCCAACCTGGTGCTGAGCATTTTCAGGGATGGGGCATCCACAGCTCTGGGTGTCCTGTGTCAGGGCCTTAACACCCTCACAGTAAACAATTTTTTTCTGGTATCTAAATTAAATACCCTTTCTATCAGTCTGAAGCCATTCTGCCTTGTCCTGTCACTATATGCTCTTGGAAAAAGTCTCTCTTCACCTTTCTTGTCATCTCCTTTCAGGTAGGGGGATTAGGTCACCCCAAAGCCTTTCCTTTTCCAGGCTGAAAAATCCCAGTTCTCTCAGCCTTTCCTCGCAGCAGAGATGCTTCATTCATCTGATCACTGTGGTGGTCTCCTGTGGACTCATCCAACAGCTCCATATCCTTCCTGGTGGGTCCCAGATCTGGCGGCAGCTCTGCAGGTGGGATCTCACCTGAGCAGGGCAGTGGCAGAATCCACTGGCTCTACCTGGTGTTTTATAAAATACTGCAGTTGTACAACTGTCACAACTACAGGAGCAAATCCTACTAGAGCACTAGGAAAAGACTAGCCCAGCCAAATAATTTTCTAATGCGTTTACTCACATCAGTCTTGGGAGGCAGGGAAGTGATCTTATCACTGTTCACAGGAGGCAGAAGGGAGTCGTGCAGAGATATGGAGCTTGCTCCAGCAGAGGCAGCTGCAAATACCTGCATAAAATTCGAGATTAAAAAGATTATGACCATCTACCAAATCCTTGTCCTTCTGTTGGAAATTATACAACTTTTCTAATTTTTAATTAATGGTTTTAATTAATTTAAAATAATTTGTTATATTTAATCATAACTAGTATTAATTATAAGCAATGTGTTAAATCACTTTTAGCCAAAAGGAAAATTTTAGGAAAATTTAGCATGAGCAGGAATTGGGAAACATCTTGGGAAATGACAGAAACTTTAAGTTTTGTTAAGCTAACTTTGGTATGCTTCAATGAGCAAGGCCTGGGAGAGAGTGATGAGTTGTTGAGATTGGATACAAGAAGTGAAGAATTTATGGACTACAAAGAAGTTTTTCAGGAACCAGAAGGTAAAGAAGATAACAAAGACTCAGTGTTACTATTTGTATTGGAAAATCCCTGCCGGAGGAAAAAAGATACTAAAAAGACTAAAAATATTACTTAGCAGGAAGAGTGAGAAATCCATACCCAAGAGAGGACAGAATACTAATTAATGAACAAATTGTGTGATTTGGAATCAATGAGCATTAACCTCTTTTTTTGCTAAATACAAACAGTTGAAGAAGTTTTGTATCAGCATCTTGTGTGGAGGCTGGAAAATTTTGTCGGCCACACAGACACACACACCCCTCTTGAGCAAGAATAAAGCAACACCCTCCTCGCTAGTACAAAAGGCGGTGTCAGAGGGTTTATCTGCCCCGGAGGGTTGAAGAGGCGCTGTTAAATGTTTATTTCCCCGNTGTGGCGCCCCGTGCAGCCCTGAGACCACACTCGGGGTCATCGCCGCCCCGAAGGTCGGGGTCATCACTATGCCGAAATGCTGTCCTGTACATACAGCACAAGTCTTGAGCCCCTCACTGGGAGGCCATGAATGGATGGATGGACTGAACATGTTGTGCACTCCTCAGAGAGAATTTTCTCTGCTTTATTTGGTGCACTGGAATGCTCCACCCCACTATCCCTTAATGGGACACACTGCATGATTAGGAACTGGAGGGACAAGGTCCATCTGTGAGCAGCGGCCACTTCACTCTCCATGGAGGACACTAGCTGTGAATTCTAGAGCTGTTGGAAACGAGATCATCGAGTCCAGCCATTCCCCCAGCACCTCCAAGGCCACCAGTGAACCACATCCCCAAGTGCACATTCACATGTCTTTTAAAGCTCTCCAGGAATGGAGAGCCTGCACTGCCTTCCCGGGCAGCCTGCTCCAGTGCTTGAAAACCTTTTGGTGGAGAAATTTTCCCTAATATCCAATCAAAACCTCCTTTGGTGTAATTTGAGGCCGTTTCCTCTTGTCCCATCACTTTTTAATTTGGAGTAGTGATGTTAGTGGTTTCAATCTACAGTGACTTAAATTAAGGAAAACAAAGAAAGCAGCCCACAAAATAAAACACAGCTGAGTTTCCATAAACATTTATGGAAATCAAATGAAGGTGCCCATGACTTCAGTGGAAGATCTTAGAAATAGAGAAGCAGAAGCCACAAACAGGCACATTCTGGTTTAATAACTCTATAAGATTAGTCCTTTGTGGTAATATAAATTAGGACTTTGTCATCTAAGGAATCTTTTCAAGCATAATTAAGATACAAAATGAGAATAGACCACAGCAATAAAAGTTCTCTTATCTGATCAAAATCATGCACTTAATAGCAAAAAAATTAATATTATGCCATAGCTTTTTAATGTCTTTTCAGCCACCCGTCCTTAATCTATTCTTCTTTCATTATTGGCAAAGCACTTACAATATTTTAAATAAAATCAAAAAGGATAAAATAATCTAAAAATCCAAATGCACTTGCTAATTAAATAGCAATGCCCTTACTTCCATTCAGGCAATCTCGATAAATTACAGTCTTCCCATACTAATTAACTTCAAGTTTAATGGATTTCTCTCACCACCACAAGCTATGTAACAAAACACAAATGCTCAGCTTTACAAAAACAAGTCAATATTGAAACTGGTCGCTTGATTCTGCTCCAGCAGAGCACTCAAACACGTGTGGAAGTGCAAACACAGGAGGAACAGCTCCTTGTGGTGGTGGAAAGTGCCCAATGGAAAGGTGAGCAGCCCTGCTTCAGAGCAAGAGCCCAGTGCTCAGGACGACCCTGAACACGTGCAGTGAGTTCATGCATGTCTGATGCAAAAAGGCACTTTTTAGCCACTATCAGATTTGAATCCAGAGTATTTTTGTGGGTCGCAGGGGACTGATTTATGACAGATGGCATGGCCTGTTCTCTGCCATTGCAGGCAAGTGCCCCATGCAGGAGCACTGCAGCTACAAATGTAGATAGATTTGCACTTCTGCACTGAGCTCCATCAATACAGAACTGTTCCTGGGAGGCTCTATTATTTGCATGTTAGAGTGGTTTTCTGTATTTAGTCAGGCTATTCAAGTGAGATATTTCTGTTACTAAATTATCTGCTTGTTGGGGAGTCCATAAAGATTAACAGAAAGTAAGTCTGAGTTACAATATTGTGAAAGCATGACAGCAGTCACCCAAGATGATATCAGAAAATGAATGGCAGCCCCTGATCCTGGGGAAGAGAGATGGGTCAGTGTAGTCTCCCTGAGCCACCAGGGAAATACTTGGAGTGAAACAGCTTGAGTTTTGAATCTGAAATTACTCCAGGTAGCTCTGCTTGTGGAATTTTGAATTCTTTGAGTGAATTTTTTTCCCTTTGATGGCAGTATATTAATGCTCTACCCTGTCAAACAACTGTGAGATTCCACTTATGGAGAAAATTATTCATACTTAGTAAATAAATGTTTCATATCACAGGTCCACCTTCACAGATTACAGGTCCACCTTCACAGCAGAAGTGAAGCATCCATTTCCCATAGATACCTCAGATAGGATCCTCATTCTGAAGGATCCCCAAGACCAATCCAGACCACACAGCTTAGATAGGGAGGGGGGAAACTCACAGCAAAAAGATTTGCAAATAGCCATTATTTTATTTAGGTACTGTTATCTGTTCTGTTCTGTTCTTTCCTTCTCTTTGGCTTGTTAATAAGTAGTGTGGAAAACCTGCTTGCAGACGGGAAGACACCGTATAATTAAAAGTAAAATACTCTATTTAATTCTGTAGGAACAACATCAATTTTCCTAATACAGAGTGTGAAACGTGAAAAATCAGGTAAGCAGTGCATACATTTTTTATTAACATGAGGACCCTGAACTATTACTAATGAAGTACAGAAAGAAAAGACAGGACTCTCAGTAGGAAAATACCATCCATTAAATGTCTCCCTGGGGATCAAATGACACTTACAATTGAAAGACATTAACTACCTCCTACATTTCAATTGGTTACCAGCAGGATGCCTATTTGTAGAGATTTGTGCTGCCTGTACTCTGTGAGTGTAAGATGCCACATTAATATTTTCTGACCTTTGCAGTAGATATTGCTCTTTTTTTTTTTTCACAGACCAGCAGCTTGATTTTACCTTTTAAAACCGTTGATCCTGTTAAAGAATGAGCACAAGAGCGATTCTGTGAGTGTGCAGGGGTCTGCTGAAGCCAATAGACCTGCTGAACATGTTCTGCATGTTTTCTGATACACGTTACCCTTTACAACAAGACTTCCAGGGTTCTTCTTGTAAAAGCGTACCTGCCTTTTACTAAATGCCTATCATCAAAGATCAAAAGGCTTTTGAAATGTTTCCCTTAAGAAAAGCGAAAAACAAGAACTTAGAAATCCATTCATTTAAAAACTGATTAATCAAAGGCAGCTCTTTGATCAGTAAAGGAAGTCCTCGGTTCCAAAACAATGAGCACTTTAATAGGGAGAGATTGCACTTCTCTGGATGTGTTGTCCTTGAGGCATGTGTTGGGCTCTCATGAGTGTCACCATCAGCACACTAAGGCACATCAACTTTTCATTATTGTACCACCTGAAAACTCAACACCTTCTTCCCATGCCTCAGTATCTGTTGCCTTCATTTAGCTTCACAGTATGTGGTAATGTTTGCATTAGAACTCCCTGTGGTTTTATTTACATAAATATATGTATATGTGTGTATTGATACGCACATTCAGGCATACACATGTATTCCTGCAATACCTACTGCCATTCAAATGAGAAATGTGCAGTGATTTCTTCCTGACGTGGATTTTATGTGCCTCCTATAAAAAAATCAAAACAAAACAAATAGAAGAGATTAATCAGCAATGTCAGGGTCTGAGAGGAGAAATTACAGATCCCACATCTGCAGATGTTTGCAGCTGCTGACAGTCCTGCCATTTAAGGAGCTGTTGTCCCATGTCACTACAGGACAGGCAAAGGTCTGACACAAATTATTATCAAGAGATTCTACCCTTAGAGCTTATTTTTTACCAAATGGAGCCTCAAGTTCAATACTTGCCATTGCAGAGGTGGTCACAGTTCTGTGACAGCTGAACTGAAACTGTCCTCTGGAGTACAGAACACTTCAGGACAGAAGGGGCAATGAGGACACTTAACAGCCACACTAAACCATCAGAAATCCACCCCTTTCACGCTGCTCATTAGGAGTTACTACAAGATGACGAATTCCCAATGACTTTGAGGATGGTCACAGGGGCAATAGGAAAGCAGTGGATACATGGTTGTTATTAACAGGTGGTATTCTGCTGGTTTTCACACCACAGACAGAACACAGGTGTGTCCATTATGTAAAAAGTGAAATAATTCCTATGGACTCACTGTCATGTAAGGTGAAACAACTCCCAAAGCAAGCTTTTTTTGGAAGCTAAAAGCATTATAAGCATGAGGCAATTCTACAACGTTGGAATTTTCTGGATAACATTTTTGCTTCTGTAAAACATTCATACTCTTGCAAGTCAATGAGGACGACCTCCCTCTCTTGCTAGAACAGCAAATCTACTATCAGTAATTCAGGCAATAGTGTCTCCTGGATAAAATGAACACACAGATGTTCCCCCACAAACCCCACATGAGTGGCCACCAGTAACACAATCCAGTGCTTGAGCCAGCAGAGATACTTGAAAGAAAACAGAGCTGAGCAAGCCTGTTAGACTCATTCAATAAATGCAGAGCAGTTTTTGTCATTTACAGAGCTGCATCTCCCAGACTCTTTGGGAGACCTGAAATACCAAGTCCCAGGCTAATATATGTAGGTCTGACTCCCCTGTGGTCAGCTCTAGTTTACATCACCTGCAAGCCTAAAAAATATTCCATCCCAAATGTTCAACTCTTAGAGGATCACAGAGGATAATTCAGGTTGGAGGGCAGGCCAGGAAATCTCCATGTGCAACCTGCTGCTCAAAACAGTGCCAGCCTGAGGTCAGACCAGGTGGCTCAGAGCTTTGTCCAGTCAGATCCTAAAAGCTTCCAAGAATGGAAACTTCACAGCCCTTCTGGCAGCCTGCTCTACTGCTCGAGAGTCATCCTGGGGAAAACAGTTTTCCTTACACTCAGTATGAATCTCTCTTGTACAGTTTATGTCTGCTGTCTCTGATCCTTCCATCAATTTCAGTGAAGAACTGGCTCTGCCTTTTGGATTATTTACTGTTATAGGGTTTTTCTACCTAGATGAAGAGTTTGTATTGATCCTTATCGAATTTCATATAACTCCTGCAGGCCTTTCAGCCTGTCAAGGTCTGTCTGAATGGCTGGTCTGCTCTCAAGCTACAGACAGATAGCACCTTGAAACTGGTGTCACCTGAAAACTTGAAAAAAGCATGCTCCATCCCCCCCTCCAGGCTACTGGTCTCAAACAGGACAGAGCCCAGGACAGATATTGGAGTACTGCTTTTTAATATGCCTGTGTTATATGAGTGTCTGGGATCATATGCCTGGGATCAATGAGCTAAATTACCTGGTTCTTTGAGTTCTCTGTCCATCTGTTGAGTTCTCTGTCCATCCAGAATGCAATGTCCCACACTACACAGAGGACTGTGTGAGACTGATGAAAGCCTTGCTCAAGTCAAGGTAAATGACAGGCAGGTTCCTCACCCACCCACAAGTGCTGTTGGTTCATCACTGAAGGCAATCAGGTCAGGTAGGCCTGTTTCCTCAATCTGTGCTGACTGCCCCTGACCACCTTCTCCTCCTTGTGTGCACAAATGTGTCTCAGAAAGAGCAGTTATGTGAAGCACAGGCAGTGGGAAATACATATATCACTGGCAATTCCCATTCAACACCAACTGTGGCTTGGCTGGTGCCAGAGAGAGCCCTCTCCTTGCTGAGCAGGACCTACCAGCTAATACAGCTCAGACACGAGGTGTGATGGAGCACTTCCATCAGAGAATTAGACTTGGAAATAGTTCACAATTAACACAAAAAACTTAGAATACTGTTTTAGGCAATGAGTGCATTTAATCAACTGCTTCAAGGAGAGACATACAAAATAAGTTTTTGGAAATCTTCTTTCTACCCTAGAAATTGATGATTCTTATACAACATCCCAAATTTTGATGTATACTGAGGCTGGTTCATAGTGCTGTATAATTTTTAAAACAGATGGGGCTTGTTTAGTTCCAAAGCTCTTGAGTATGCCAGTTTTAAATACAAATCTGGAAAATTTCCACCTAATTTGTGCTGCAAATTTAGCCTGATTTCACAGCAGCTGGATATGTTTCCATGTATTCTCTGAACGCGGTCTGTACCTGCATATGCACATTGATCTTCAAGACAGATACAGAACCACAGAATGCAAATGTTTTTTCAGTGTACAAGTGGGACAACATTACTACTTTCATGAGATTTTACTTGAGTTTCTAAGGCAGGCATGGCATTAAGGATTCACACTCACTCCTTTATCTATGCAGGACATAGCACACTTGTAAAACTGTTGTAGAATTTTCTCAGAATTTACTTTCTTATTTTAAACAAGACAATTTTTTACATTCCTTTAACATTATAACCAAGTGCCTTTGTACCATCTGTCAAATTACTCACATAGAGCCATAAAAACATTCTAAGATTATCTAATATACTTTTATATGCTGGTGAATGCCACAATTTAAAATATTTCTAATTCAGACATGACATGGCTACTAATCAATGCTCACTATCAGAAGACAAATGAGTATTTTCTTTTTCTAATCATATATAACCCTGCAGCTTTTCAAAAAAATATAACATATAAGTTACCAAGCCAGTACTGAATCTTACAAGTCATGAAGTTTTGGAGCATGACACTGCATTGTTCAGATGTGGGAAAGCCTGCAGAGCCAAAACCACTATAGTTTAAATATGATATATTTTTTAGCCTAGAAATGCTGGGGATATATGTGGCTATATATATTTTTGAATTGCTTCCTTTCTCTTGAAAGGGAAGAAAGATTGTTAAGTTTTATTGTTGCACAGAGGGAATCACATCAGCTCTGAGAGGAAATAACACTGAAATCAAAGAGCCTTCAAGAATGTATCAAGGATCCAGGAAGGTGCACTGGAACAACTCCTCGCCTTCCCTCCGTGGATTCAAGGAGGATGAGCTCTGGTGCTCTGGAGGAGTCAGAGGCACCGTGAGAGGAGGGAGGAAAACAAGGGTCCTCACATTCCAACACCTTGAATTCAGTTTGTCTGAGAACCCTCAAGACATTCTGAAAGCTGAAGTACTGATAGCTGCTGTTGACATTATCCTCCTCTCCCTAACACCTGAATACAGCATTTAATGTCACAGCCTGGAAGATGAATGTCACATAGACAATCTGACAAGGAAACAAAACAAAAAAGGGGCTTTGTTGTAGTGAAGTGAGAGGAAAGTGCATATAATAAAGCATTTTTATCTTTTATTACAAAATTGTGTCAGTAGTGCATGGACGTTTTCAGAACCCCAGAGAGCGGGTAAGGCCATGAGCACTCCTGAAAGCCAACAAAGCAGGAGGGGTCCTGCCAGGAACAACCTTACCTCTACTTTGGAAAGTTGTCCCTCTATTTTCCTGCTTATGAAGATGGCTTTTACGAAATAAACAACCCAAAACTGCAGAATTTAACTTACTTTGAATGTACCTTTGCAATTCTTTATCCTTTTTGGACTTTCATAACAAGTTGTTAAAAATGTTTGTCAGAGTGCCATGCTAGCTGTACAATCTCAGGTATTTGGAAGCACTGCAGATCTGCCAGTAACTCACAGCGAACAGCAAAGATGCTCTTAGAATACAAAGTTCTACAGATATACAGTAAACACATATGTGGATCATATGATAAGTGGCATGTTCTGCCTGTCTCTGACTACTCCATAAGCAGATGAACTCTCCCAGTCTCTGTTCTAATATCCTAAAGAACACAGATTTTTCAACAATACCACAAATAATACAGACCTCCAAGCAAGAATATGAATTTCCATTTTTGTGTACACTCTATGCAAGGTCTCCAGCTTTGTGTATACTCTGTGCAAGGTCTCCTGCATCTCAGGTGCCACTCTTGTCCCTGGAAAACTCAGCTATGCTCCTACCTCAGAAACCTGTGGGAGGGATAGATCCAGACACTGCAGATGGAACTGGCTGCTAAGTAAAGCACTTCACTTCTAAACCTACCTCGCTGCACAGGAAACTCCTGTGTAGACAATCCTTAGTCATCATTGTTTAAATCCAAGTCAAGGATTTTCATACACTTCCTCCTCGTTCCTTCATGTATACTTTTTTTCAAAGCCCCAGACAACATTCACAGATCTGACACATAGTCATACAATTGTAGTCACACCGTTTCTAAATAGTCTAAATAATGTTTCAGACAAAGATTTTTCAGAACTCGTACTGATGTCAAAGGACTCCAAGAACAGGAGACTGGAGGTAAACCAGGGATGGGAAAGAGGATAAAGCTGGAATTTCATGCAATGAGCTGCAGGAACCATGACAGCTTGAGAGGCACATGAGTCAACAAGAAATGGTCCCAAACCCCCAGTTCCTTTATCTGCTATCTCATGTGAGCCAGGTACTTCAACGAGTTTACTTCCCAAGGGCAAGATACGGTGATGAGCTAGATCAGCACCATGTTGACTTTTGATTGGAAACATCTCCCATTTGTACCAGGTTTCTGCTAAGACACCTAGTGTCCAATTTGCAAAAATATATGTGCATACTTAAAGATTATCCTTGACAGACTGCCAGCTCTTTTGCTGAGAAATGCAATCCAGAAATCCAGAGCTGCTAAGCTCTGTGTGGCTCACTTGCTCTCTCTTTCTCACACAAAAAAAGAGAATTTCTCTCCAGAACAGAAGGTTCCTATTGAAACTGGATCTGTTATGGAAACCTGGCATGCCTCCTAAGGGTGCTGCCTTGTGGAAAGCCACAGCCTAGATCTCTGTGTGACAGGTCATGCCCCGCAGGCATGTGTGCACCACATCCAAGGGGTGTGGATGTTGCTGCCCTGGAGGAGGGCCCTGCCTGTTTCTCAGTCCGTGTAAAAGCACTGGGCCTTGTGACTCTGGGTGCTGAAGGATGTGCCTGTGCTATTTGAGCTTCTAGAGAAACCTCAGCAGCACAAACATGGGAGTGTGTTTTGTCTTTGTATTAGTGTGCTGACACTGGCCTGGGGTATGATAACCAATCTTACACTAGACAGGATATGTAATAAGCCAGATGAACATTGAGTAAATAAGGACAGGTTGCAAAGCCCTCCCTCATTTGTTATTAAGAAGCCTTGCACACTCCATACTTTAAAGAGAGGTGAGATTTTCCATTGTTTGAAACCAGTCATTAAGATGCTCCTCCACCCTAAGTCTCTGCCTATTACCAATACACTGCAAACTTCTGTTTTCAGGCTTGAAATGGCATGAGTTCTGCATGCCTTTGCACTTCTGTGCTCCAGGGGGTACCTGAGAAGTGTCCTCACAAGGTTTGCAGCCCAGGTTTGAAGACCCTATGATATTCAAACGGATGAGAGAGGCTTCAGAGAAGTGTCTGAACTTCAGGCTACTCCTCTGAACTGCACTCAGATGTCAGCCCCTGAGGAGTACAGCCATCATTTTTTGAACCTTTTTAACCAGAGTTTAAGGGAAATAGCTATAGATTTTATTCAGCAGGGACATTCTGCCATGTGGAGCAATGCCTTCTGCATTCATTTCCCCTTTTTTTGCAAGGTTTCGGTATTGCACATTATTTAGGCATCAGACCTGAACATAAATAATTGTACAATAAAAAGCGGTGACTCAACAGGCTATTGCCACAATAACTCCTACATCCCCACTGTGTGCAGAGCTAGTGTGGTTGCTTACCCCAGAGCTGAAGGTAGTCCCATTCCTAATCACTGAGAGCCATTTATCATCCCCAAGGCAGGAGTGCACATCCCTCAGTCAGTGTTATTGAGACCATAAGGCACACTCCAAACTGAAGGAGGAGAGAGGGAAACCTCTGTTTACAACTATTAACAAATCATTCACACACACCTCTCTAATGTTGCTTCTCCCACTCTTAGTTTGCAAGTAGATGCAGAGCATATGCAGGGAAGGTAGAGCAGGTGGAAGCACTGTTATCCACTCATACTCTCTATGGTTCTGTTTCCTTCTTCCTCCATTTGCATTGTATCCCACAGACAGAGGGATGGGGCAGTTTCCTAGTCTTTCTTACTAATTTCTAACAGGTTCATGAAACTAAACAGAAGAAGAGGAAGTAGGAACACATGGATTCATTGATATAAACACATCCTACACCTACAAATTTGCCACAATACAGGTGGGAGAACAGAGACACAGAACCCCACAAAGAGATTTTGCTTCTAAAAGTCTGCAGAATTACAGAGCCTCACAACCCTCCTGTTGTGATTCACACAACATGATGGAAAATTCCCTGCCTGCATTACAGCTTCAGCCACAGTTACAGCAGACTAGAAAAGACAGCTGTAAGACTAGGAAATAATCTAACAGTTTTTCAGTGGAGTAGGGGAGCCTCACTTTCCTCTTGTTACAGTATCAAAGTCTCTGCAGTTTACATTTAAAGACAAATCAAAAAGCCGAACAAACACAGTGAGGGAAGGCGGCCACAACGCAGAGCAAGCCTGTGTGCTGCAGCAATTCTCCCTCTCTCTATCCCCAGACACCTCAGAGGCCGCCCCAAGCCCATGGAATCCTAGAGGCATCTAAAGGAGCAGGGACTGGAGGCACCACGTGCACAGGCAGCCCTGGCAGCGCTGGAATCACCCTGCACACAGTCGTTCCTGTTCGTTTGACTTTTCGGTGCTTGTGACTCCCCTTACAGGGGCTCATTACGGCTCAGTGCAGCAGCAGCCGCTCTCCCTGTCACATCTTAGCGTGCGCCACAGGAGGCTGCCCTTTCATCTCTCTGTTTTTTTAAGCTAAGCTTTAGCACATCAGGGGGAACATCTTTGAAATCCTTACTGATTCCCACTGGAAATGGTGCCAAGCAAAAGCATCATTTCCCACAGACGTTTTCTTTCCCCAGGGCCGCAGGCAGGCTCAGCTCAGCCCTGGCCACATGTCATCTAGAAACAAAACAAGCCCAAACCCAGCCTGCCCTCTCTTCCAACAGCAATTTCTGGGTCTGTCTGGAGCCAGAAAACTCTCTCACCCCCGCCCAGCTGAAAGCGTGGTGGTGGCAGAGGACAGCAGCAGAGCTCCCAAGACAGCTCTGACAGCTTTTTGAAGCTCACTTAGCCTCAGCTTGGGCTTTAGCCCAAATTCTGTGCCAGAGCTGAGTAGGAGAGGTTTTTGGTTTGGTGCTTTGTGCTGGAGCATCCCTGGAGTGGGAGGACAAATGGTGCCCCTAGACAGAAGTTCAGCTCCTGCCTGGGACACACCAAACCCCAGAGCTGGAGCGAGGCTTCCCCATGCCCACTGCCTTGGTGCTTTTTGTTTTGAAGAAGCATTGGGAAGAAATATTTAGCTCCAGCTAGAAACCTTGTCTCATTATCTGTGTGGCCTTTTTGATGAATTATAAAGAGCTCTTGCTGCTTGCTAAGCATGCTCCAGATGCCACACCAGAGGCAGAGTTTTTTTGGGTTTTTAAGCGAAAGAAATATTTTTCCAGAGGTTTGCTGTAAAATATAGAATGAGCTTTGTGCACTATGGGCTGGGTGCTCTTGCCAGCGTGAAAACACTTGAACAGCACTCATACCAAGCATGTATTCCAGGATTGGTTTTAGGGAATACATGATCATTCTCTCTACCACATCTACATAGCCTCATGGTCAATATTTTTTGTTTTTTCACAATCTAATTTCTTCTCAAACCACCCTTGTGATACAACATATTTTATTATTCCCTTTTTCTCCAAAGAGAAACTTTAAGATTTTTATGGATCACAAAAGGATTTATGTACTTAAATAGAAAGTGGAACCCTAAATCCCACTGAAATGAACCAGAGATAAGCCCTCAATAGGACTGAAATGCTTTAATATTTCACTAAATTTCTACCTAAGTGCTTTGCCCAAGGTCATAAAAGACTTCTGGAAAAACACCTCCCAACTCCACAACTTGTCCTGTAGTTTCTCTCCCTCTGAAAAGTGGAAATTAAGCACTTTTGCAAGGTCATTTGGGAAAACAAGACACACCTGTTGCGTCAGCTAAGCCCCAATGTTCCTGACCACAGCATATCAATGCAGCTATTCTGCTTCCCAGCTTGTTGGGAAGTAGCCTGGAAATCTCAGCACAGGAGTGCATTGTGTCTGACCAGCATCACCTAGAGCAGAGCAGAGGCTTGAGCCAAAATCCCAGGAGTCCCACCCAGTTCCTTAACCACAAGGGCCGTTCTCCTCACATCATTCCTCTCACATCTGGGGGTCAGGATGAATGAACAGTGCTTTTTCAAACACCACAGAGAGTGTTTGATGTGGTGGGACCTGAATTGACTCTTTCAAAGTCCCTGAACTTCTTCCATCCTCATGGAAAAACAAAAGTCTTCAGATTTTTTGTTTTAAATTCAGATCTAGTTACTGCTGAGCTCTGGAAGCAGCATGCACACACAGAAAGCTTTATGCCTCCCTGACTGGTGTCAGACAGAAAGTAAATTATTTATGAAAGCACTCCATGCAATATTTTATTTTGGATTTAAAGGGGCAGGAGTGATGGGGAACACAGTTAAAATGCATTCAAACCTGAATATTTTAGTTTAGTTCAGGAACCACTCCCTGCTAAGACTAGTTGCACAGAAGCATAAATATGATCTCATCTCTATTTACATGAATAATCTCATTCCATTCACTGGAGTTGCTCCTGATTGCCTCAGATTTATAGCGGATAAAATTCAGGATTTGCCGAAAAACTTCTCTAGTGCCAGTGCTTTGGGGCTGAGTGGGTGTTTGCAAACACAAACTCACTTTTCCTCCCATTGTCTCATCCGCTCCTAGTTTTTCATTTTCCAGGCACAAAGTTCCTCAATCCACTGCTGAAATTAGCAGTAGCCAGAGAGCCCCAAGCAGCCTTTGGTACACAAAGCAAAATTGCTTGAAGTGCTGTTCTGCTGCAGAAGGACTAAGATCCCAAATAATGGAGTAAAGCTGCCAGTAATTTCCCAAAGTTTGCTAGGGTCATATACAATCAAATATTTCTAAGTGGTTGTGGCTTAGGATAAAGCCCATCACCTTAACCATCACAAAAGGTTTAGCTTCAAAAAGCACACTAGAGATGGGATTTTGGAAAGGACAGAGCAGAAGTCATTCCTTGACATGAAGGCTTCTACCTGTCTGCTACTTACATATGCAGTCTGGCTGGAATTTCAGAGAGAAGTTAAATGATAAAACACCTCAATAACTTTGAAACATATCAGGGTCAGGCCAGTGAGCCAAGGCTGAGCCTCACAAGGTGTGAAGTTGTGCATCAGCTTCAACACTGAAGTCCAAACACTCCAGGAGAACACTCCAGGGAGCAGACTCCAGTTTGCCTCTCTCCCCATCACCATGATAAATCTCTATCTCATACCTGGGTTTAGATCCTTAAACCATGTGCCTTTGCAGGGTTTTCCCCACATCCATGGCTAAGCAGCAGGACTGTGCTCACACTGACTACAGCCAGAGCTGCCCTCAGTGCTCATGAGACTGTTGTGTCCTCAATAACATCTTCCCAATATTGTCCCAATACAAAAATAGTAGTAAAAAATAAGGAAAGTGATGTTGAAATGTCTCTCATTACACTACCCATGGCAGGTTCTACACTCCCACAGCAGCTCTGCAAGTGATAACAGCCTGGAGATGAAAGGATTTCATGTGGTCCCAAACTCTGGGGGTCTGAGGCTGGTAACACCTGGACAAAGGCTCCTGGGCTGGATCACCTGCAACACTGGGACTGGCTCCACACTCGAGTTTTAAACCCCAGAGACTGTGACACCCAACCTTGTTTAAATGCAAGGGTTTGTTTCCTGCAACACAATATATAATGAGCCAAGAGTCCTGGAGAAAACCTGAGACTGGCATCTTCTTTTGGTCATGAGCACCAGCATCAGCAATCTCCCTGCTAACAAGAGCTCCTGCCCTTGACTTGGGTTCCACTTCTCTTTCAGAATGAGCAGTAAAAACCACTGTGCAGAGCTTGCAGTGTACCCAGCACAGTGGGTACATTTTTTCACTGCAAGGCTTCTCCAATCTCTAAAGGAAAAACAACTCCATATTTCTCAAGATACTTTCATAACTGAGTTGGTGCTGGGTTTTCCTGAATCCAGAGGATGCACACAAGTGCAGACTTCACAGCAGATAAATGAACTGGCTTGGAAAGGCTCCTTTCACCCCTACAACAGGATGAGTTGCCAGGGATGGGGTCTATCCACAATGGCAATACATCTGGATGTTGAAGACAGCTCATTTACTTATTTTTTTCTACCACTGATGACTCTTCAATGTCCTCATCACCCACATGCCAGAACTGAACAAGGAAACAATTAAGAAAGACTGCAATAACCTTTCATTAACTTTTATTTTGAACCTCCACACTTTATGTCCTTTAGTGTCCCCTGGGATACTAAACTGAGACTTCTACACTCAGAGGCCCAGAGCTTACTTTCTTGTCTCCTTGTGTGGTCATGCAGACGTTTACACTTCTGATAATTTAGGGCCATTTATTCCAGCAAGGTGCACGTGACATTTTGTGCCAAATCAGCCCCAGCATGTGCAGGCAGAGCATTCAGCTCTTCTTTCCCTACTGCTTACCCACAGTTCAAACAGCAGATTTGGCCCTGCTGGGAAAAAGATGAAAATGATACTGTGAAGGCAATTTGTTTTTTAGCTCAAGCAGAGTTATAATTGTAGAATTGGGATATCAATCCACTATGAAATAAAACTTTAATTTTAGAAATCACTAACATTTAAAATAAGATTCCTCCAGTCAATGTGCATAGATCCGTCTTCCCCAATTCTTAGTTTGTTTAGGTAGAAGGGTGTTTATTTCTGCTGCTGTTCAGATCCTGCATGTGAAGATTTTGACAAGCTTGCTCCTTTCCCTTTTTTTGAGCTGCATAATGAATATGCCACCATCTTGGCAATAAGGCTACAAGATTTCATGTCAGCATACAAACAAAAAAAAGGAAAAGTAGAGCTAAACTTTCCTGTAACATTTCAGCTGCTGTTACCATAGTAATAATTCGTTTCACAATGCCAGCAAACATCATTTCAAGGATTTCTCCAAGTGCCCGCGGAAGAAGTAGCAGCCATCAATAACCTCCTTCTACAAAGCTTCCTAAAATTGTCACAGACCTTTCTCTTCTGTTATTTGCTGAAAGCAGAAACAAAACAATGAAGGCCAGAAATAACATCACTGTTAAGATGGATAGATGTGAGGAGAAGCAGACATGAAAAAGTGCTGCATCTTTGTGTACCCAAGGCCTAACTTTCACAAATAGTCATTGACGCCAGCTGTCAACCTGGGATGAGTGGGTGCCCAGGCATCCAGGATCCTAAATAGGAAGAGCTTTATGTACCAAAGGCAACTCTTTTATTGACACACCGAAGAGTGTGACCCATGGGGCACTACCTTGTGAAACCACACAATGCTATAATAGCATTTTTCAACTCTGGAAGTTTCTGGGTGGATTTGGGAGCATGTTGGAAAGATCACAGGGCAGAGGAGATCTGTACTGACTTTGTTTTCCAGTTCTGTAGAGGTGCAGATGTAATTATAGATAGAATCATAGTCCTGGTGGCAGAAGGACTGACATCAAGTTATGCCATTTCACTTGCAGACACAGAAAGCTGAATTATCTACCCACTGGGGTTTTTCTTCAATTCTCTGGGATTGCAGGGTTAGAGAAACAGTGGGGTGGGCAGCACTAGGATCTGCAGCACCTAACACCATTTGGGGAATACACAGGAAAAATTCCTTCCCAGTTTGAAAGTGGTGATTTCTTTATCATCGTGTGTCTGCAAGAATGGCCACAGTTCTCCCTTCAGTCTCTCCAGCACACCAGGAAGCATCACTGAAATCCCAGCACTTCAGTCTGGGTTTCTCAAACCTTTGTACCACAGTTTCTGCAAGTGTCACCTGGGACAAAGAATTCTACCTCTTCAGTTTTAAATACACACTCCAATATTGGCATTGTAATGTTCAGAAAAGTTAATTTCCCATAAAAGTTTACTTCATGCAAGTTCCAGGGCAGAGATAATGTAGGGTTAAGTATACTTCTAATACATTCCTCAAATATACTCTCATTTTTCTCTCATGTTCAAACACCACCAGCACAACAAATCCTACACTACAACTGCAGTACATAGCAACTAGCAAGACACATATAATAAACAGAAATATTCAGCAAAGCTCTGACCTTACAAGAACTTAGAAATGCTCAAGGAAAAACACTGCTGAACTCAAGCCACACTCAGAACCAATATTCTCCTGACCACTTTGTCAGAAAGTATTTTTTTTTTTTTAGCACTCTTGATATACCTGGACTTTGTATTCTGGAACTTGCAGCATTAGTCATTTCTCTACATCATCAGAGGCAGAGCTTGCAGCGACATGATCATCATCTGCCTGTCCAAGCCTCCTTTTGCATCACTCCAGACTCACCCTTGTGGCAGTGTGGGAGTGCAGCGGCTCGCGGTGTGGATAATTCCACCATATGTGCCTGGAGTCACCTGCTGGGAGTGAGCAATCCCGGAAACTGAATGCACCATTTGCCCTCCTGTTGCATGTCAGCCTCTGCTGATAATCTATAATTAATCTATAATTAGACTGGTACAATGATAGCGAAATGGAGATTTACAAAGCAGATGCAGGAACTGCAGAGACATAAAGACGTGCTTAATTATGTGAGTTTTCCCACTGGGTGTTACAAAGTAGCTTCCAATGGCTCTGTCAAAATCAGCCCCTGGCCAAAATCCAGCGTCATAGTGAGGGACCAGGCTCTGCTGCCTCCCTGCCCTCTGCTGTGCTTGGCCCAGAAAGGAAAAACAGGTTCCTGTGAGCCAGTGCAGACAAAATAAACACTAAATTGGACCAGCATTTTTCTGTAGGATCAGGTTTTTACTGTTTTCTCTCGCTTCATGTGGTCAAAAACTGATCATGAAATGGAGTCATGAAAATAGTGAAACAAATAAACAAAATAGACAATTCTATTTTAGTTAGAATAAGTATCTGTTCAATTGATACTAAAATGCATTATTTTTGCATCTGGGCAGGTTTTTTATTTTCACAAGAGTACATCAACCTAACTTCTAAGAGGAAGACTGGTTTCAAGGCACAAAACAAAAACATTTAACATAAAACAAAATTACTCAGTTCTCAGGCAGCAGAAACAGATAGAAGACTGAATTTGCTTCAAACAAATCTACATTCAACCCAGAACTTAATTTTTCTGTAAAACAAATTTGAAGCAAAAATAATTACTGGCCAGATTAGTAAACTCTTACAGAAGTCTCTAAAACTACAAGCATAGAATGCAACAGCTAGGCTGTGCCACTGCAGGCTAGAACAGATTCATGATCTCTGCAGAAAGATGTAGGGAGCAAACATAAAATCCATTTCATCCAGTGGATCACACACATTCATCCAGCACTAAGTCAAGTGCAGATCAATGATTCCCAAATATTTCAGTGCCCATATAATATTAATACTGTGAAATATCACTGATTTTGTGTTGCTTTAAAGATATCACATTAGACAGCAAGAAAAAATATTTGTAAACTTCAAGGCAGCTTGTATGCAACACTATCCTGTCAAAAAACCTTTTTCTGTGTCAATCACACAGCTTCAAGATAAGGAGCAAGAAAGTGGTTTAGATATTCATTAATTAGTGCTTAGCTTTATTTGAAAAATGCATCCTTCACAATGTGCCATGTTAATATGCCATAGCATTTTGAACATTATTAGTTTTATGCTTATTAGGCATATCCTGCTAGAAGAAAGCATTTTAAATTAGATTAAATCTTATACATGTTTAATGCGGTGTTCTCACAATTTAAAATGCTACTCTATTAAAATAGCAGAGAGAGAAATTGACTCACAGAATAAGAATGTGAAAAGAATAGATCATGAGAGAAATGAATAATAGATTAACCAAATAATCATATTACAACCTATATGAAGAATATAAATCACAACAATCTAATGCTGTCACAGCAGAAGAAGGGAGAACTGGCTTTCCACTACTTAACTATGTTCATTATCTAGTATGAAAGTAAGAGGCAAGTGTGATTAGCATTAAGGAGAGGCCATTTCATTGCAGCTGATGGTGGGTATCAATTCCAAGGCATATTGGATAAGAACATGGTTCTGGAGATGTTCTTTCCAGCCTGTGGAAAGTCATTCCACCCTCACTCATCCTTAAACAGCCCAGACTGCCCCTCACCAAGACTGAAAGACCAATCTCACCCAGCAGATGTTCACTGCCAGGCCATCACCCCAGCAGAGCATCCTCCAGCCTGACAGCCTGAGCTGCTCGTGGGAAAACAGCCTCTGGATAACTTCCAGTAACAAAGACAAATCATTAGGAAGCCAAACCAAAGGCTACCAACAGCTGGAGTGGATGATCTTAGAGATATCTTCCAACTGAAATGGTTCTATGATTCTATGACAGCAGAGGAAATATTCCCAAATATATAAAATGGGTTAGATTAAAACTGTAAGTCTCCATATACATCTTCAAAATATGATTTTAAATCACCTTATTATATATCTTTTATATATACATTTGATTTATTCACCCACATAATGGCTATGGTGCATATCCAAAGCCAAGCCTGCTGTACTGGGTTGGAGATCACTGTGATCATTAGGGGAGAGGAGACATCCATCAGGTCACAATAAAGCAGGGCTCTAACTTCTACCTATTATCAACACCAATACAGCAGGGAGTTTATTTTCCCTCCTGTGCAGGATGAACAACTTGAAGGCACTCTTGCTGAGTTGGAGTCCCTTGCAAACTTCAAAGGCCCTTAGCCAAGGTGGATTAGCAGAGGATGCTGAAGATGCAGTACAGGAAAATGGGAATTACAGAATCCAAAACCAGGACTCCTCCACACAGAGGAACTTTCACTGTAGCAACATGGCCCTGTGCATCAGTTGCAAACTGTTCATGATGCTCTCCAGCCAGCCAGCCTTCCCTTCCTCCCCATCCTGATGTCCCCTGCTCTGCCACCTCATCCCTTCTTTCTCAAAGAGCAGAGAACAGTCAGGGTCCCTTGGAAAATGGGATTCAAATACAAATTCCTATGAAAACCAAGAAGAGCTGAACACGTGCAGAGGTGCTTACACTGCTCACCTCTCTGGCATGGCCACTCCTCCAAACACAAAGCTTGCAGAACAGAACTGATTAAAATGGCAACTGGCACAAACAAAACAAAAACTGTTACCCAACAGTCTGTCTGTTAATGAGAAAGTAACATTTGTTAGAAGTTTCTAAACTTGACCTTGTCGACATCAGATTGAAGGAAGAGGATACAAAACAGGAATAGCTGCGGGCATTAGGAGCTGATTGTCAGCTGCATTCAGCATCAGAAGGGCTTGCAGTCAATCTGCTCCGTGCTTACTGAGTGCTCTTGGTAGGACGTGTTTAAAAATCTAGGGACTCATGTTTTGAGGGAAGGAAAAAAGCAGAAAAGATATTGCACAAATGCCAAATAGAGCAAAACATCATCACAGATAGTTAGGGCCAGATTCTACATTTCCAGCTGCAGCTGTTGGGTAGGAAAGGGGGAGAGGAGAAGCTCAGTGGCTGCAGACATTCAGGGACACTCCTCAAGTCTGGGGCTCCAAGAAATTTTCTGTGGAAGTAAGAGCTCTCCCAGATATTGACAACCACATGGTGGATGCTCTGCAAGCCTGAGCTGGCTGTTATCAGCCTCTCAGATACAACCTGGTTGTGCTTCAGGATCTCCTCTAGGTAGGTGTATAGCTCGTGCTACACAGCACAATGACCTCACTCACATCTTGGGAGCTATCAGATGTCTTCTGTCACATGAAAAATCATGATGCCCTCTCATATCTCAGAGAAGTTCTTCAAGAACAATACTTCTGGGGAGACTGCTGCAGGAAATTATGGTTGTGGCATTTAGTGTGACCACACTCAGTCACTAAAGCATCCTTTAGGCTGCATGGCTGGGTGCAGTATGGGGGAAGTAAAGTTGTCTCTATATAGATTGGTTTGAGACTTGAAGAACTTTCCCAATCAGTTCTGGAGTCTGGGATCACTCGCCAGACCTCTGTGCAAGGCCTGGAATCTGTTGTGTAAGAAAAGATTTCCACCAGTTAAGTGTCAGTGACTCAGCTATGACAAGGAAGGTGACTCAGGAATGTGAACTCAAACTGCCACGTTCCTGCAAATCAGTGAGGGCCTGGCTTTACAGCTTGCTGCATAGCTCACTGGACAGCTATGCAGTAAGAACAAGATCATTCTGGCAGCTAGGGCTGACAGACATAACCCAAAATCACTGCCACAACAGGAGCTCATCATTTGATAGCAGTGGCTTTGGATGCAGGTCTGTGAGCAAATGCTGGGTTTATGCCAACCCCCAGCATTTCACAGTAACAGGTCTCATAACTCAGGCCCTCGAACCAGAGGTTTTATTCCTGGGGTAGTCTTTTCCTCTTATAAAATTAGCATTGTAAAAGTATATTCCTTCTGTCAGGAAACCTTGTTCAGTGCAGTCTGCTAAAAAGGATTGCAACTAAGTCCTATTTTCCAACAGTGTAGCTGTAGCAAAGTAAGGTTGCAAGCAAGGTTTGTACAAGGGGGAATCTCTTTTGTTATTCCAAGTGATGTATATAGAAAAGAAACACAGTTATGGCCTGAAGATCTGGGTAAGTATTTCTTCAGGGCTGAAATGAAAACAACAAACTGTCAACAAAATGCCATGGAGTCCAACTTCCCTGCACTTATTGAGAAAAGGACAGAACAGAAAACAGAACAGAAATCTCTCCAAAGATTCTGGAGCACAAAAACATAGGACATGATTTTTCAAGCACTGTTCAAACGTATAGGTAAAACTGTTGCTGATCTGCATATTGCAGTTTAATGTCATACTATTCAAAAAGTGACCAAAAAAAATTTTAAAATGAGGACAAAAGAGAAAGGAGAAGGGTAAATGTGGCATACACAGTTTTATAGCTGAGGCCTCAAAAGAACTGTTGCCCAGAAACTAAAGAACATAAAATGCCCAAAAACTGACTGAAAAAGTAGAGAAGATAAGACTAGGGAGTTTTTAGGGAAAAATCATGGGATGGATAAGAGACACAATATCACAATTAAAAAAAAAAAAGTTAAAAAGTTTGGCTAAAAGCAAATTCTCACTTGATGAAAAGTAAAGGAGGCAATTAGGAACAAAAAGCCAATATAAAATGACTGAGAAGTAGGAAATCAATAGGAATTGCTGTAAACAATATTAGAAAAGATGAAATATTTATTAGGAAAACTAAGAATGACAGAGGAAAAAGTCATCTCAGGCCTGGCTGAGGACAGAATTAAACAAAATAAAGGAACTTCAGCAGCACAGCAGGCACACAGCCAGCAAAGTTTTCAACAAAATGCAGAAGAGGTAAAATGTTAAATACACATTTCTATTCCATCTATGAAAATGACAGTAGGAAAATTAATTGTTTCCCAATCCTTGAGTAACTAGAGAAGATGTCAAAATTCTAGGAATAAACATTTTAAGCCCGTTTAGGAGAGTTTGCACAGAGGGGCTGGAGCAGAGTTACATGAGCTCTTTTTAATTTTTAATAAACCTTGATATCTCAGTGAAATCCATTCATATTCACCAGGTTCATTTAAAGCCAGATTTGTGGTTGTGTATCTAGGAACAAGAAGTGCACTTAGGCACAGCTACAGAACAGGGGACTGCAACCTAGAAAATGATCCTGAGATGTATGAACAACTAAGTGACAAATAGGGAGGTAAATACACTTCCATTTGCAGCACTTGTGAGACTGGTGATGAATATTCTATAAACCCCCAGTACCTCAATTGCTACAACAGCACTGAAAACCAGCAAAAATGCAAAGCAGTGCCTGGTTTTGTAAGACTTAGAGCCCAAAAGAGAGACCAAGAGCTGCCTGGTTTGCAGTGTAGGAGAGGCAGAAGGGGAACAGTTGTTAATGAAAGATTCCTTCATCTGATGAGACAAATTCAAAGCGGTGCCACGCAAGACATGTAACATAGAGAATAAATGTCTGAGCAAACACCAGGGAAACGGTAGATTGTTTCAGGGTGATAGAATCTCCTTCTCTCCCTCCCTTCCTTCCTCCCTCCTGTGATGGAGGCAGGCTGAAGGCAGCAAGTGCCAGTCAAAGAGCAGAACAAATCCTGCAGCTCGGCACAACTGCTCCCTGCCCGAGGGCAGGGATGAGGAGGAGACAAGACCTGCAGGGCTGAAGTGAAATGGGCTCCTGGCTGACTGATACAAACATTGCCCAAGCATGGCACAGCCTTTGGGCAGCCCTTTCCTGATTCAATAGGGCCTCATTTTAACTGTTAAGAAAATTCTGTCAGGAGCAGCACCAAGGTACAATGAAGCCCATCAATACCTTTGTATTTGCAATCAATAACCCAACTGTGTGTCTAAACAAAGTAGAGCCTGAACACTTCCTGAGCCCTTTGCCTTTTGGTTTTGTATTTGCAGAATCCTGGCCCCTTACAGTGACATTGCTACCACAAATGCCCCAAACGAGAACTGAAGGGAGGAGAATCACAGATCTTCTTCAGAAGATGATGAGCCATGAGACAATTTGTGCATCTCTATCAAACTCGGCCCAAGAAAGCAGCTGGAGGCAAATGATTTGAATATAGGAAAACAAATCAAAATGGATCCAAGCCACAGAAATACCAATTTTCTATCTCCTGAACAACAACTTAGCAGAGCAGGACACAAACAACTCTTCCCCAAGTGCTAGCACAGCGGAGTGCTGCTCATTTATGAATTTCCTGGCTCCAGGGCCTCAGCCCTTGTGTAGGTCTCTGTCTCCAGAGGCACCTCTCTGCTTCTCACTGTCGCTGGGCCATAATATTGCTTTTTCTTCCAGCTGTGCCATGTGGAAACAAGTGCGCTAACTCTAGAGCTGTTTTTGCAAGGCACAGGCAATAAAAAGCCACCTGAGTTACACAACCTTAACAACATGTGGAATTGGTTAGAGGAAGGCAAAGGACCCAAATCATTTGCCCTCATAAATGGGAGAACACGTAGGCTTTGCTGACTTCCCTGAGCTGGTGCGTAAGCGCTGGATTCGGTGAGGGGGAAGCGCAGCCCGAAGATGCAATGATTGAGCCCAGGTAGCACCACTGAGCATTGGGCTGCCTGTGATGAAACAATAAAAAGCAAGGAGAAAGCATGCCCTTTGTGCATCAAAAATGATATTTTACATTTCATTGTGTATAGCAAAATTTCCTCACGTCCTGACAAATCTGTGGGGCTTTTCTTTGTGCAGTTGGCAGGGTTGCACTGTATTAACACTGATGCAATTACCCTTACATGGGCATCTCCCCAACACACTCGGTCCAAGGATGAAAGGCATGTCAGCTTTCAAATGTTCTACCTTGTAAAATTAAAGTTATTAGAAAATGTAATCATCCTCCATCTAGTCTGGGTCTAGTGGATATATTTACACTCCCAAGAGGGGTTAAAACAACATTTTTAGCAGCTGACTCGAAAAGCAAATCAAATCTTTGTGAGACGCTACATTGATTTGCATATTATTAAGCATGATCCTTCCCCCCCACTGCAATTTGGCTTCACTGTGTTGCTCCTGTGTGAAGGTTGCCACTCTCTGCACGTGTGACACCGTCCCCCGTGGCTGCCTTCGCCTGCAGCGACGGCAGTGCCATGTTAATGAGTCCCAGGGAGACCCGGGGAGCTGGAGCTGCAGCCTTAGCTCCAGCAGAGAGGGAAAGCATGAAAATGCTCCTGGCAACTTTTGGATCTGCTAGAATTTAGTCAGTTGGAGAGTGTTTACACAATGTTAACATTGAACTGGGCAATTTCTGGCCCCGACACATTGGGTTTTTGTTTAATCAGTTCTGCAGCGTGCAGAGTCTGACAAGGCAAGGCAGCGGGCCAGGCTTCAGGCGTTTGCTAAGTAGGGCACTGGGCACTTTGTCTGCTTCCTCTTCCTGCCTCCCACCCTTTTGCCATGAAATTCTGCAGTGTTTACATGTAAGACTCAGATGGGTCTGAATAGCAGCACAAGGCTTGGATGTCAGACTGCAGCTCAGGGCTGGGCTGTCGGACACAGCCCTCACCCTTCAGATGAGAGGCTGTGGTAAGGATGTGACAGCAAAGGGTTCCAGCTACAAGCCAGGGGCATTTTCTCCTCCTGCCAGGAAACTGAGAGCACTGAAGGGCGAACATGAAGGACTGACAGGATGCACACTCACTGCTAACAGTTCAGCAGGGTGGATGAAACGAAGGCTCACACCTGAGCAGAGGGCACGTGGCCACTCTTGGAGAGCTGTGCAGAGCCAGCCCACACAGCACAGGGCCACAGCCCAGCTGCAGGGACTCCCCTCTGGGACAAGAATGGGCTCATGGGAACGACAGGACATGTGATGCATATCAGAAGCTGAATTACAGTCTCATTTGGGGCAAAGTCCAAAATAATTCCCTGGCAGACAGACCACTGTGCTACTTCAGTCTGTGGAACATTTCTATTACTGTATTGAGTTTTCCTGCTGTAACCATAGCAGAGGTCCCAGCTGTGATGTAGGTCCCAATTTTCAAGCACAAAAGCAATTGAGGACTTATTCTCCTGAGCACAAATCCGGCCCCACACACTGGGCTACCTGCCCAAAATGCCCCCTGATGCCCTTCCACAGGAGAGGGCACCCTGTGCCTTAGCTGCAATGGCTGTGGATGGCATTTACCTGCCTTACAAAGCTATTGTAAAGCTTAATTAATATTTGTACTGCAAAATGCTTCAGAACTGTCAGACACCAGGCACTGCAGACGTGTTCCTGTCACAGACTGGATGGCTTTGCTCTGGCAAGTGCTGCTGCTGAAGCTGAACATTGACTAGTAGAGTTTTGTTGCAAGTAACAGCAATGATAAACTCAGTTTAAATGCACATATGGCAGGACTATAAAGTCAATTTTTCTTTGCTGCCTGCAGATTGGTGCCCCATCCTTTCTTTACATCTGCAAGTACTTTTATGGTATGGGTTCCTAAATAATGGCTTTCAGCCCTTGCACTGCCAGGCATGAAGCCTCTTGCCTTGTGAATGGTGCATAGCTGAGCCTCCTGCTGCCTGTAACTCCCAAGACTGCAATGGTAACAAAAATTAAAGGCTGCTTAACAGAGATTGGAAAGTCAGAAAATTGACTCAGAGTTGGAAAATTGTCTAGTTGACCCTCTCCAATGCTGCAAAAGATGGTATCTGATATTGAAAAGCACTTCTAGATGCCATCTAAGTGCCCAGTATAAACTTCCAGGGAAATAATCCCTCAGAGCACAAAAATGGAGACTCCACATAGATTTCTCTTTATTTTTCCATCAAACTAGCAAAGGGGAGCACTTTTCAGCAGGAGCTCCTTCTGTGCCACCACAGAACGCTTTTACCTGATAAAAGCAGGTACTAGCAGAGGCTCAAAGCTAGAATCTCTATAAAGTCTGACATGATAGCACTTCAAACAATAAAACAGCTTAAAAACACAGAGATGGATTCTGATGAATCATCCATCTGTACACAGCAGTGACGTGTAAAGTCGAACTTTTTTCATGTTGGAGGTTTTTAATCATACTTTTTCCTATCAGTGTTTTGAGGGAAAAAGATGAGGAGCTGAGGGAGAGAGGTGTGATTCATTTTTACTAGAGTGAACCAATAAAGCTCTTGTAAAGTGTGGTCACCCTGGTGCTCTGTTCAATAACAGCAATAACATCTACCTGCTGCTGCTGCTGCCGTGCTCTCAGCCTTCGCATGCTAAGCCCCTTGTTTCTAATCACAGCCTCCTACTGCATTTATAAGGACATGGAAATTGTATTATTTCTTTTCTCTCTCTTTTTTTCTTTTTGTTTTTGTTTTTAATCATTTGCTATGATGAAGTGGAAAGCATTCAGTGAGTCACTGATGGATCATGGTCTCCTCCATATTCACTAGGAAGCTGCCTCTGGGAGATGTGCCCCTGCAGGAACAGCAGCCTGTCAGTTCTGCTCTGGAAAGCCCGTTGCACCATTCTCCTTTTCCTACCAGCTTCTCATTTGCAGTGCAGGAAAAGGAAGTGCTCTAAGCACACAATCCCTAGCTAAGGCAGTGTTAATGCTGCTTTAGTGCTGCAGGTTCTGTGCAGAAGTGATAAATAACTGCAGTAGGGCACTGCACCAGGCTCCATCCTGCCTTGCCTGCACCTGAGCCCTCAACCTGACCCAGCTGCCAAGCAAAAGTCAGATAAATTAAGGGATCTGACTGTAGGCTTGCTGCAGGGCAGCCCTTTTCAGCTGGGATCCCTGAGGGAATGGAAAGGCTCTCCCCACCACAGCCAGGCTCCTACAGACTATTTTCACCACCAGGGTTTAGCCATGTCTCACCCCAAAAGAGCCAACAGGGACAAGAGGTAGGCTCAGAGTCTTTTAAACTGCTGCATCTGCTCCACCTAGACACATCATACCTGAGAACTGGCCCTGGCAAACCCAAATCAACCCAGATCACCACCAGCAAGTGGCTGTTCAACTTTGTGATTCTTGCTGGAAACCACAGACATACCAAGCCCAAACTCAGCAGCATTGCTGAAAGTGGAAGAAACGCAGAAGACTGAGACCCCACTGCTGGAAAACGTTTTTACCCTTTCTCTTTGTCCTCCTCTCCAGTATTTCAGGCAGAGACATCACTTCTGTTCCCAGAGCTGTTTGTCAAAGGGTCTGAAGTATTTCTGTGGCTTACACAGGTGTTCCAAGGTACAATATTGCTCCCCTGCAAAATGCCTTTCTCAGCAACGCTCAAGCCCATATAGTCTGGCATCACACACTTTGTCAAAAGCCTTGTGCAGAAGTATTAATGCTGGAGCTGATTCACTTTGAGCAAGTGCCTGGAGGAAAGGCAGTGATTATGGGAAGGAAAGCAGAGTCTCATGTCTAGAAAGCAGTTGTTTTCCAAGCCATGGGGCTTCAAACAACCATTCTCTATTTCTAGGCCACTGCACTTTTGGTTTGGTTCCTTGTATGATAACTTTACATAGTTCTCTTTTTCTTTTTTAAGTTCTCTGGAAAGAAATATTTATAGCATGAAAAATATCTCAGCATTTTGAAAATTTTCAACTGTGCCTTGTTTTATGAGAGTTGAACACCAACAATGACATGATCTGATTCCTGGTAATAAATATTAACTTTTGAAAGTTAATTACCATGGGTTTGTATCAGTATCTACTTCGCTTCTGCTGAAACGACCCCATTGCTCTACAAGCCCAACACCTCAGTACACTCTCCTTTGGCAAAACCAGTGGATCCCCAAAGTAAAAACAGCCCCAGCTCCCTCAGCTCACAGGGATTTGCCCTCCAGACTCTTCACCAGCTTTGCTGCCCTTCCCTGCACTTGCTCCAACACCTCTGTGAAGGTGAGGTTCACCTTTCTTGGCCCAGAACAGGACACAGCACTCAAGGTGTGACCTCACCTTGACAAGGTTGGACAAGAGTTAACTTCTAGGGATTCTTCATGTAAGACAGCAGAAAAGAATCTTTCTTATTGCTGTTAGTTTATGTTTATACTGGGTTTTTTTCTTTTTTTTTTTAATCTCAACTGATCAATTTCTTGCATAAGAGATATTAATGCATTTTTTGCCAGCTCTTGTCCTGCACATCCTGTTAGCAATTCTACACAATGCTGGAGAGATTTCCTCCTCACTGCCACCACCACCTGTCCCCTCCAATTAATGTCAGTCAAATGCAGTGAAAATCTTTGTGATATTGAAACTATACTAAGACAAGTGAACATCCACTTAAAAAGATAAATTTTCTTCCTGCAGGAAAAGCTGCCATTTCAAAATCTGGTTTTATTTTGAATAGGAATATAAAATCAAAATTTTAATTTACCTGCAGAAAGAGAATTCTGATAAAATGATTTGTTACCAACTACAAATATTTCAAAAGTGACAAAACTTTATAAAAATAACAATACTGCTATCAAAGGTTCAGAGTATATATTATATTATTTAAAATATAAATCAGGACAGAAATGCATTACATCATGAAAATAAAAAATTGCTTTATATTTACTCTGGCTTTTCCTTATCAGATCTCTTGGTCAAATGTCAACAGGTTCTAATTAATATTTAATCCTGATTGCCTTCCTTCAAGCTATATTTTGTAGTGGACAAACTGTTCCATTGGACATTTCCAACAGGGTTTCGTTTGGGTATCCTGTTACCAGGTCCCCACTGTCCCTATTACAACTTCTAAAAAGGACAAACTATATTTCATATCTTGCAGCAAGAATTATGACAACTAAAGGTTTAAATTTAAAAAATGAAGAAAATAATTAGATTGTAGTTATGACCAGTGTGAGTGAGATCCTTGTTTTTAGAAAACCATGAACTAACAATCATCTCAATATCTCCAGGGTTTTCTCCTCAGGTGAAGAATAGCTGAGCCAATTGTTTCTGAATGTGCTTGATGAGATTTTTCTCCTCAGTGGGCAGTTTCTTCACTACTAAAAGGCCCCCTAACCACAGGGATAAGAATTCCTGCTTTTAATTTCACCTCCTCTGAAATGCTCATGGGTTTCAAAAGAGTAATTAAGCTGCTACGTGTATCAGAAAGCAGAAACAGCCAAAATACTTCATTTGTCAGGACTAGAAGAGGAGCAGTAAAAATTCTATTCAAACAGTGTATAAAACATGGAAGAATTTCATATATTTGAGGAAAAGTCACTACAGAGTCTAAGCCCTTCCAATTGTCTATAATTCACATACAAACTGTTAAAAAGGCAGTTTATATATAAAATAAGCATTTCCATTTACTTTCAGTCCTCTACAACATCTGAAATGATCCAAGCACTGAATGCATGTATGACATGTCATGGCACCTGTAGCATCTCTCAGTGATTTATTAACCCCCACATAACTTATGTAAAATGTTAATAAAAAACTGATGAAAGGATCTTCAGGTAAATGTTTTGACTTCTTCCACATTAGATTTGATTCCATTAATCAGGAAATAATTGGTTTTTCAAGGTTTGAACTGACACCTGATGGTGGTCAAAGGAATGGTATTACAGTATTTTCAACTATAAAAAATGTCTCATGTTTTAGTCTTCAAAAGAGCAAGGAATTCCACACATCACACTCTGTATCACCCATTTTCCTAATCACAAATAACTTGAATAAGAAACAGAGTAGTCATTAATATTTCATCCACTGCATATTGCTTTCTGGATTAGCTACCAACTTTATAGCACCCAGAAATCCAGGTGAATGAATTCCTGTCTGTTGAGATTTATTCCTTCAGTAAGAAATTAAAGTAATGTAATTAGAGAAAGTGAGAACGCTTTTTAAAAATGGTTAATTGAAAATCTCCTCACCACCTCAAGGAATTTCCTAATTAAAATATTATCATGCACAGGACTGAGAAAATCAGTTCATGCTGGCCTACAAAGATACTTTCATCTTTGATAGCTATCCCTGCTGAGAGGAAGGAAGAGGCTGCCACTATTATCAATGTTACATGAGACACATAAATCTCCTTTCTGAGAGCAGTAAGCATGGGGAAGTCCTTTTCTCTCACACAAATTCCTACCCATATATGCCCAGGTGATATTTACATTGTGTCCATATTCTCTCAACAGTTCCCTTCATCTGCTAAGCAAATTATTTAAGGTATTTTTCCCAATAAAACATTTCTTAAGGCCCCTGCAAAGATTCCATTACTCAGGAATGGGAAATCTAATCAAGAGGCTATTTCAGAAATATTTGCAAACCATGAAAATTAATGTAATGTGAAATCTTCTGTTCTGCTTAGAGGTACCAGGGGACGTACACATCCTACTGATGTGTTTAAGGAGTGGGTTGGCTTTTTTCCTTCTAAGAATCAGACCAAACACAGGAGTAATTTGGAGCTCAGAATAAGAACTGAAATTCTTTTCCTGTCTTTAAAATGTTCATGCATTGCTTAGATTTTTAAAACTCATATTTCAGAAAGAAGATTTTAAGTACCTGCCATTCAAGTTAAACTAGCTACTGAAGCTTCTGTTCTGGAAAGTGGGAGGAGATAAATATTATCTTTTGGATAATTTGTTCCTTTTTTTCCCTCCTCTTATTTGAGCCAGATGTTACCTCCATGCAGAGCAAGAAGTGGTCCACAGCTGGTTAATTAGAAGATACATCTATTCATAGATATATATCAGAGCTGAATTTTCAGATACTGGAATTTTCTGCCAGACACTGTGTATGTCACATAATTATCTATCTTCATGCCCACCTGTTCTTCCCTCCCAAACCTGAGCAAGACTTTCAGGTATTACCATGGCTGGTGTACTCAGCAAACTTCTCTCCCGCCACCAAAGCTGCCTGGGGTCCTTGAAAACATTTCAAAGTAGAGCAGAAAAAGAATAGTATCTGTGTAACCCACAAGGGAAGTTCATTTCTTAAAAACAAAGTATTAAAACTATTAAAAGAGTGTGAGGTGTTCAAAGGCAGCCAGTTAAGTCTCAACATCAGAGGAATCTCGAGCAATGAAGCTGTCAGTAAGTCAGCTTGTAATGAAACATGATAAATGCTACAGCAGTCATGCTTCAAGAACATGTTCTAGAACAGGTTAATTTTTTTTAATATGCATCTGCCCTATTCCACAATTCTCTGCAGCCTCCTGTGATTTCCTCTGCTGTCAATTATTGCCTATTCTTACACTCTGAAAGGGGAAGAAAAGCTTTACCACAGCTTCCTTTCTTTTGTTTGTAGATTTTTATAGTCAGGTTAGTTATGTTGCCTGAATCCCACCATGGAACCAGTGCTTTCAGCAGCTGTGCTGCACAGCCACAGAGTTCTGGCAGGGGCTGAGCTCAGCCCAGGGAAGCCCTGAGTGCTTCCAGCAGCAGCCAGGTTCTCCCTGCTCCTGCTGATGTCTACCCAAGAAAGTCTTACTTTGCTTTGGTTATTATTAACTGAGTTTTTCTAAGCTTGGTCCCATCAATAAACGAAACTGCTGTAATTTACTGAGCATCTCAGCTCTGAACTCTTGCACTGATTTGTTGAAGATGGTAAAAAAAAACAAGAGGAGAAGAGCCCAGCAAAAGCAGTGCACAAGAGGACACACACAGATCACACAACTACACTTAAACTGCAAAACATTTCTTTTGCACAGGATAAATAGAAAAAGAAACAAAATACCTTGCTTAAAGTAGAAAAGGAGAACACGTCTGCAGCTGAATAATGCACGAAAAATCTCTAGGACTTCATCTCATTATGGATCTTGGGAAATAAGAACAGACTGGAAAGAAAAGCAAAGAAGCTTTTGTGCTGCAAAGTGAGACTTTCACCCACAGAGGGGCTCATGAAGGAATCACTGCATCCCTCAGCTGCTCTTGGCCTTCCAGTGCCAACTGAGGCCCCACTGAGAGCTTCATGGCTCTGAGCCTCAGGCACAGGTCACATCTCTCACACCAAGGATCACCAGCCCCTCACCACCCAGGGATTCCCAGCATGGCCCTGGTGTGCTGCTGCACAGCCATGGGCAGGAGGAAAGGATTGTCCCCCTGCTCTCAGCTGAGAGAAAATATTTCTTCTTGGTGCTGGTGGCTGCAGCCCTGCTGTGCACACTGCTGTAGCACCCACATTATTCCTGCAGTAGCTGAGAAGTCAGCATCTCAGCTGTTCCATGAATCTCTGCCAAGTACCTGATCCAACCTCCTGTAGCAATTTATGAATACAGAGCAGCAAAATCATTTTCATTTGGAAATCATGAGGCAACAGCAAAGGCAAACAGGCTCATATCATAAGACTCTTCATAGAAAAATAGAACAAAACTAGAGATTTCTATGGACAGGGTTGAAAACTCATGAAATTCTGTTTCTATTGCAATTCATTTATTATTAAATGAAAAAGAAGTGAAAGAGTAGTTCCACTTCTGTTAAAATGGAAATCCAAAATATTCTAGGGTGATGTGTGTGCAAAGACATGTAGAAAACTAATGATCTCAAAGTGAAGGCATTAGACTGTATCTGCAGAAAACAGAATTAATTCCCTCCCCTATAGCATACTGCATTTACCACATTGGGTCTGATTCAGAAACCCTTGAAAATAGAAGAGACCTATATATCTAGCAGGAAAGGAGGTAACTCAGAATTTTATCATCCCTCTTCTCTGTGCCCTCATGATAGCTCTATTATTAGGAGGAAATGAAAGCATTATAATCTTGAAAAAATACTGTACAAATAGAATTATGCTCCTTTTTTTCTGAGTAATTCTAAATAAACAATGAGACCTTTCTCACTTGCTAATTGGTTTTAAAAAAATCTAATTACAATGGACTCTCACTAATTCACATAATGTTCAGGATAAGCATTACAAATTACTTGCTAATTTGCAGAATTCAGCAAGGAAACTCAGAGAAAAAAAAACATCAGAAAATGTGTTTCTTTCATTTAGATTGTCAACTCTAATTTATGCTTTCTTCAATTATTTACAGTGTGATAACACTTCCTATGATAAAAAAACTAATGTATTACATTGCACTTAGCAAGAATAATTAAATCTTAGCTTTGTAAGAATTTTCTACTAGAAAGGCACTGCTAATAGGTGTGAGAAAAGGAATTTTGTGTCTGTCACGGTTTTTGAGTGAGAGTCATGGAGCCCATCTTCAAATGGCACCTGGAAGAGCAAATTCAGACCCCAGCACAGCAGCCAAGAACTCAGGTGTCCTCATGCTGAAGAGAGGTCATTGTCCTCCTTGCACAGGCTTGTGCTCCCCACTTGAGCAAAGAAACAGAATGCCAGCAAAAATGAGAGTCAGCAAAGAGGAATTTTAGGTCATAGTATGAATTTCAAATACATCTGCATTGAGAATTTTCAGGAAGTTCTTGTAAGTGAAATGTATTTGTAGATTCTCATCATCCAAGACAGCCTGAAATATGACTTGAACCTAGAAAATTTAATTATTGGGAAGTAAGAAAAGCCCAAGACTCCAGAGAGAGCTGTTAACTTATGAACCTGCTCTGGCTTAGGGGCTGATGGGAATCTTTTTCTGTTTTTTACACTGTACTGTCCTTACACACAAAAAAAAATTCCCAAACACTTCTTGGAAAGACCCAGCGGAGACTGAAGTTGTTCATACTGAAGTTGCTTAGAAACTTCATTCATTCTAAGAGCTAATTATAAATGTATAGTTGGGACTGCCTAGGCAAATTAAATCTCTGAAGGGTCATGGGCAAATTCCTTTTATAATCCCCCCCATAAAACCTACCAGAGGAAGCCCAAGATAAAGAAATAGTTGTTTCATCTTCATTTACTGAAATCTATAATTATTTCAACTCTCCCACCATCCACACACTAATTTCATTAGAGACATTTCTCTTACAGCTTAATCCTTGCAACTCTAATCACTTGTTTACCTAGACAGAAATTGGGTGATAAAAGACATTTTGAAATTTCAAAAGAAAACATTTAGACTTCTCCCCTTTTTTTGTCTGGCAAAACCTATTTCCAAAGAACCCAGATCCTGTATTTTGCAAAGAAATCAATATTAGTAGGTGAAATTTTACCCAAAATGCTTCTCAAGTTATTTTTTTTCACTCCCTCTACTACCATTGTGAGGCTGGTGAAGATGGGAATGCCAGGCTCTTCTTGGGCAGCACAGCAGCACAGTGATGGTGCAACAGCACAGACAGAAAATGTAGCCCAAGTCTGCTCTTTTACAAGGCTCAGGACATAAAAATGAAACTATATTGCCTTGTTTTTTTCAAGCCTTTTTTTGCATTAAGTGATGACTACTTGAAAAATGCCCACAGCAAATGTCTCACTAAGCACACTTAACCAGTGAGCAACAGTGTGATGGCTCAGTAGGAAAAGACCTAACTAAAAGTTATGGCACAGCAGAATTGTTATTTGCTTCCCTTGAGTAAGAACAGAGAACTTCAGATCTATAATATTGGAATAAAAATAATAGACCAGACAGAAACACAGTAACTACAGATTTACTGACAAAAATGGTATTCTAACAACAAGACTAGTTTTGTTTCCCTACTAGTATGATACTGTCCAAGACAGACACAGTTATGTTGGAAGATGAGTGATTATATCAGCAAAAAATTGCATTAGTTCAATCTGAATATCAAGGCTTTCCTCTGAAATGAAATTCATACAACTCACCCCAAAACAACAGAAAACCCTCTACAACTGCTTTGGTGGAAAATGTGTCTGGGCACAAGTGCAGGAGGACTATGCTGAACCAGAAAGACTCAGCAGCCCCCAGGGAAAACATGGAAATACTGAAGTAAGGGAAGAATCAAGATAGGTTAATGAGTCTTCTGTCAAGAGCAGATCTGTCAAATTAATGCAACTTCTGCACAGTCCAGAGCAATTCCTAAAGTTGATCACTGCTATCTCCTCTTTGAGCTTCCTCCTCCACCAACATCCCTCCTCAAGACATGGGACTTACAGAGCCATGGGACAAGGAACAAACCCGTCCCTGGTGACCACAAGTGCTGGTGGGGGATTTTGGAGAGGGGAAATAAATCAGAATCAGGAGTCAGAAAGAACTGATCCCACCAGGATTCAGCTGTGGTGCCTGGACTGTGGAACCAAATCCATTGTAAATTATGAGGAAAGTCGAGACTGTTCTCTTTCATCCACAGCCAGGGCAGCTGATTCCGTAGCTTTGGCAACGGCGTGGGGGAGCAACGCAGCCTGAGCACTAATGAGGGGCGGGGGCACTGCACATGGGAGATGAGACACATGGGGAGAAAAATCTTGCTCCCTGCAGCTGGATTTTCCTTTTCTTGTTCCTTCCTGATTAGGTTTATTCATTGCTACCAACTCCAGACAGCAGCTGAGACAGAAGCTGGAATTGCAGAATGGCAGCGCTGGCACATAGGGATGGCAGCAGCCTGATGGGTCACTCTAGAGGTGCTACACCCACACAGACATAAAGCAAAGGCTCACATCTGCTCAAGTCTGCTACCTCTGGCTGCTTTCTCCTGGAAAAGAAGCCACAGCTGGGAAATTGAGTGGCAAAGGTCAGCAGAGGTTGATTACATACCCATTTAAAGAAGAGAGGCCAAAGGGTTCCTCTGCAAGTACCTCTCATTTGATTTCTATTCCAATTTGTTTCAATATTGTCATTTTCTTCTGACGTAAATGCTTCATAAAAAATTAAAAAACCTATATAAGAGCCAAATTAAGGGCAGCATGTGCATAGAAGCCTGGAGTACTCATATAAAGTAACTATACAGAATATTCCCAATGAGACATTTCTACCTACAAGTCCTGCTGCACTTATGTCCGCAACCAATGACAACAACCTTACCATGGAAGCACCGATTTACCCTTCACTCCTTGTTAGCACCTATTTATCATCACTGGGGCCTGTGACAGGTAAAGGAAATTATTCCTGCCTTTAAGAGCCAAAAGAGAGACTAAATTTCAGATGCTTAAGTACCCAAACAACCATGTTTCTTTGCAAATCAAAAAGCAGAAAAGGTTCAGCAGTACACAAGCACGTGGGCAGGAGCCTTATGTCTGGAAGTACAGCTCCAAGCTCAGGATTCCATGGGCACTCATGGAACAAGGACAGAACCAGGCACAGCATCCAGCAAACACAGCAAGTACATCTATAGGGTTTCCACATGGGCACTTGAGGCTTCTCCATTGTCCTTCATTTTCCCTTTTTTCTTGCTTTGTTATTTGTGAGGTTTTTTCAGTTCAGCCCAACAATCCACCCTCACCCAAACTTTTCTAGAATGGAGTTTCTTTGATTTCATTAAACTTTTCTTTTCAGGCACTTCACTGTTGCAAGTTTGCAGAATGTCCCTTACTCTTTTTTCCTCTCATGCACCAAACAGAAGACTGTTGAGAGTGTGACAAATATTACTCTCCGGTCCCTTTGTTCTTCATGGATTTTTTTTTTTATCACTTATTTCATTTTGCTGCAAGCAGCACCTTTGTACCTTGGACAAATTCAATAACCATGACTCAATCTAAACCCATACTGAGCTGTCTTCTGTTTCATCTTCCCTATTAAAATCAGCCCAGAGTGTTTGATGAGCAGAGAGGGCCCTGGTTCCAGCTGCAGGAGCTCTGCCCGAGCAGAGGATGCGTGAGTGCCATCAAAGAGCCGCGCGCGTCACTGAGCACCTTCCAACACGAGCTCCTCCTTTGTCACTCTCTGGTTTCTGAGAAGCCTCTTTCAGTAATTATGCATCCCCTTCTAAGTTATCTTTCATCAGCTGGGAAGGATGACTCCTCCTGCCTGGTGCTTTTGCTGCCAGCTGTCCCCCAGCGCCGCTTGTGTCACCTGCCCAATGACAGGAGTGATATTTCAGCAGGGCACAGGTCCTGCTTGTGCATTAAATGTCAGCAGTGGGGTGCCAACAGGAGGGACACAGCTTTTATTACCCAAAGCCATCATCCTTTCAACAGCAGTCAGAAAAATACCTGATGGCTCTCATTTTCATGGAGGTGGTTATTTCTGCTGGATTCAGCCCTGCACTCATTTTTCTTTTTTTTTCCCCTTATTTTTCTTTCCTTTTTGTTTGCTGGGCAGTTTTTGGTTGGTTGGTCGGTTTTTATTTTGGGGTGGTTTTGTGTTTGTTTTTTGGTTTGAGTAGGATTTTTTCTGGTTTGGGTGTTTTTGCTGTTCCTGTATTTGGTTTAGGGTCTTTTTTGGTTGGGTTAGGTTGGTTTTCAGAGGCAGGAGTTAAATACTCCATTCCAAACCATGCAGGTGCTGGAGAAGAGCATGCCCCAGACCTGCACAGGCTCTTGCAAAGAGGATTGTATCAGTAATGCCACATTCTCAGCAAATATCACTGGTTCTTTCTAAAACAATTCTTCACAGACATACCTGTATTGCATTCAGCACGTTTGACTCCATGGATACTGGCTGCTGTTACAGCACTTTTCCAAGTCTTCAAAACCTCAGTCAGAATCAAGCAAATATTATTTCATTATACCCTTATCAATATTTCTGCTTAGGAGGAAGAGATTTTCATTACCACCAAGGAGTATCAGATGAGTTTCAGTAGGATTTGGACACTAATGCCCAATGTCACTTTTGGTGGCTGTATAAATGGTGCACTCAGATTATAATCACAACTGATCCTCTAGCAAAAGGTTCCAAACCCCTATCACAGGCAGCTAAACACAAAAATTGTATTATCTTTAATTTTCATCAGCCCCTCAGGGCATAGAGACTTTGTGCTATTTGGTTATACAGAGTTTGGTTCTAGAGTTGTCAATAACCAGATCATCAAGATGGTGTCAGTTTTAGAAAGAGAATTTTTGGTGTTTATACATACACAATATCAATTATTTCTGTTGTAATAACATAGTAGCTTTTTGGCTTTAAAATGCTCATTATAAAAACAAAATAAAGGTGATAGACAAAAATTAAAGAAGCTTTTGCAAGCATAGCATTAATGGAAGGATAAAGAAAAGATAAAAATTGGACTAAAATATCAATGTATTCAAAATTCTCCCAATCAGTGAAATCTGTCAGGAAAACAAACAAAACCAAAAAACCACTGTACTATAACATTCTTTTAGGTAAGCCTCATATATATTCATATATAATAAACATCTCTCTTGAATTATAAATACTGCCTAGAAACCCAGGAGAGGATACGACCTTTAGTGGCCTAGAAAGCTTCAGCTGTTGTACCCTAACAATTACAGCTAGCATTCCACAGCAGTCATCAAACACTACTTGAGCCTCTGATTATTATTCCTTCTAAATGTTAATGCATAAGATTTTACAGCAGACTATGGGTAAAGTTGCTGCTGGAGGATTTCTAGAGTTCTGTAAAGGTTGAGCCGAGGCATCAGAAAACTTGTAATTTACTCATCTGATTTCTAAGACTGTGAATAAGAACTGCTGCAGCATGTAAAGAGAGAGAAAAACACAAAAAAAACCAAACAAAAAAAAATCAACCCAACAAACAAAGGCACATCTAACAAGATACAAAATGAAACAAGCTATGTTGGTAGGAAGGGGAAGGTCAGAGAAAGTCAGCCTACTCAACAGGAAAGGATGGCTCAATAAATGATGCTGAACAGACCAAAGCATTTACTCTGTCTTCTGCCTCAGTCCTCACTGAAAAGGTTAATTGTGATCAGATGAATAACAAAATTGATGCTGGCACAGAGAGATTAGTGTACCAACCATGACAAAAATCAAAAGAATTTGAAAAATACTTGGCTAAGTTGGAAATTTTTGTGTCTGTTTTTCAGGGGGGAAAAAAAATCAGAGGGGTATTGAGGGAAATAGTACAGTTTTTGGAGCAGATGTTGAGAGAGGTAAGAATGCAGAATGCTATAAAATAAGCAAGAGAGGGCCTAGGGATTTATACATCTTTCAGTATGCAGGGGAATACTGAAATATAAAGCCTGTAGGAAACCAGAAGGTGACGTGCAGATGAGTAATAGCCAACGTGGATTTGCGAAGAACAAATACGTGAAGCAAAGGTAATTTCATTTTCTCTGTCATTTCTTTGTGTTGTTCTACTTGACAGTTCATAAGCAACCCTGGGAAGCACAGCCTAGATGTATTTCCTGTAGCCTGGTCAAGAAAACTTACTGTGAGCACTAACCCACTGAACCAGAGGGTGCCTGAGAAGCTCTTTAGCACTGCTGCCATTCAAGGCTGCTGCTGCAAATGGTTACCTTGGAGTAAAACACTTCCCAATAAAGATTCCTTGTCAGCACTCAAGAACTCAGGAACACTTCATTAACTGGGAAATGTGCTTTCAGATTAGTTGGCTGTTTGATTTTAGCTGTTTGCCTTCTCTCAAGACCTGCATTTCTTACTTCCTATGTGAGTTTATTGGACACGTGGGGAAGGGTTACAGGGACATGTCTCTGTACAGAAGGTTCCAGTTCATGCAGGGAGATAATGTTCATCACCTCTACCAAACATATCATATTTCATGTGCGGTGTCACATGTGATGTCACCTGTTTGGATGCAGGTTTCCCACCTGCAGCTGTCAGGGAGTGCAGAGCTGGCACTGGCAGTCGCTACCTCCGAAGTTTGTCCTGCAGCCACTCCACCAAAACGAGTTCACCTGAGATCATCCAGCCATTATCTCAGGGATCGTTGAGTACCCTAAATTCCTAAAATATTCAGTATCAGCTCTGGACACCTGGCAGCCCCCAGAGCTCAAGGGGTGGCTCAGTGACTGAGTTTTCCAGTTCAGCAACTGCAGTGATGCTGGTGAGTCTCTGCAAGGTGCATTCTCCTGTTTGAAACGGGGTCAGAGAAAATGGGCAAAGCACACCATCCCTTGATGTGCTTGCCTGCTCTACCAAATGTGTTCTCTTGAAGACAAATGCTCACAGCCAAGCTGTCATGTGGACTTGCACCTCTGGAAGATGCAGACCTGCTCCTGGAATGGACATAAACATTCCAAAAGTGAGGATGCAGTTCTGCAAGTCTCCTCAAGCCCCACTCCTAGAGATCCCTGCAGGCCGCCCTCAGACTTCCTCTGCAAATGCTGCTTATAAGCCCTTTGGAATATTAAGCTCCATTTATTTTTCTGTTTAGGATTACCAAAGCTTTACCGGGCCTCAAAAAATCTCATCCTCTAGATACACTGATCATAATGGAAATTGCTCATCTCTGAGGGTTGGCTATTTTTGTGGTGATGCTTTTGTTTGTTTGTTTTCTTTTTTAATTCAATTTATTAGATGAAATAACATTTTCTCCATTAAGGTAGTGAGTTGAATACCGTTTAAAATAAATCTAGAATATTTATACTCAGGTTTCCCTATAGTATAATTTAGCAAACATGCCCATAATTTAGCTACTTTCTAGACTTGTTTTAGAAAGATTTTCTATTCTCTATGCAATATTTCACAGCCCTTGATACATTTTCTATCGTTATACTGGTATTTAGTTGGATTTTTTTCACCTCAGAAGGAAAAGGATAGCTCAGGGTGTGATTTCATCATTTCACTGTGGCTTCTTTTTGCTTAACACACTCAATTCCTTCAGTCTGTGTTTGTGAGTTGTAGCCCTAACCATATTCTTATAGATTGATGCAATTACTCTTCTTGAACTTTTGAAGACCAATTTTATCTGTCCTCAATGTTTCAGACTCCTTTTCTTTTTCACAGGTTTTCAAATAAAATGACTCAGAAGTGTGGAATGAACAGAACTTCCAGGTTTCAATATAACACCTTTCAAAATATGAACAGGTCTCCAAAACATTACTGGGGACAGAGAAACAAGTAAATCCTGTGAGGTAAATGAAGCTTCATGGCTGATAGGCTCTAATGGTTACCAAGAAGTTTGAAAGCAAAAAGTATTTTCAACACATATTGAAATAAATTCAAACCTGTTTCTGAGTACTGATCTCTCTCATTTGTAGTAAGATATGCAGAAACCACTTCAATTTTTTCACACAGCAACAATTTCCACATAATTACATTAGGGTTTTTTTCCTGTATTCATACTTCCTACTAATTGCTAGTGCTGGATATTCCTAAATGAACAGCATCAATTTTCTTTATATTTATCAGGACATGATTGTATGTTTTATGCTGAGAACATTCCTTCTGCAGAATAAATGAAGTCCCAGGCACAGGTTAATGGAAACTTCGGCACTAACTTCAAAGGAACCAGAATTTTACCCACAGATCTAATGCAAAATCCTCAGAGGTTAATGAGAGTCTTTCCACTTACATCACTGTGGTTTGAACAAGGATAAGAGAGTTGC
This sequence comes from Anthoscopus minutus, assembly GCA_013399455.1. NCBI lineage: Eukaryota > Metazoa > Chordata > Aves > Passeriformes > Paridae > Anthoscopus > Anthoscopus minutus. The sequence goes on from VWYI01025074.1 coordinate 48,697, forward strand.
TCTAATTCACTACTTAGGGCCTGATGAAAACACCTAAGCATTTCTCTAAGTGTACGCTTCAACACTTTCCTAATTTGGCCCATATTTATCATGCCAGGAAAGGGAACCAGATATTTTCTTTCAAACATCTTTACTTTACTCTCTGGGCTGAATATGAGAGTAGATTCTGGTCACATCACATTTTTGTAAGGTTAGTTAGAAAGACATCTGGGAACTTTCATTCACAAGTGCTTTAATCTAATAAAAAATTCTCTCAACTTACTTATCTAGTTTCTAACATGGTATTTCCTGAAATGCATCATTATATATGCTAAAATAATAACTTATCCCTTGATTATTTCTTTTAGAAGGAATTTTTGCAGAAGTGTCAAGGCCATGTAAGAATTAGCATTAATTACCCTAAGGCATTTCAGACCAACATTTGTTAAGTGGATCTATTAAAACCAATTATGAGTTTTGAGTAAAACCTATGAGATTTATACATGACCAATTAAGTATAAAAGTTTTAAATTTCCCTTCCTCCTCTTCCACCCAACCCCCAATGAATATAATGTTTTCAAAATTCAAGTAGGACAGCGCTGACTAGAAAACAGTATCATTCTTACTGACTAGCATGCAGCAAATAGATCTGAACCCCAAAATGTTTCCTTATGAAAATTACATTTGAAATCTCATTATAGACAAATTGCCTTCCTGTTACTTATTTGCAGGACAGTAGCAAGCAAAAGTTCTATTCTGCATTACTGGGTATTTACATGCATTAAGTCCATGTCCTTACCATACACATACTGTATAAATACATATATAGAAGGGGCCATTATCTGGTTTTCACAAAGGCAGAGGAAGATCAAATGACACTCTGGAGCTTGCACAGGAAGACCCTGGCTGAAGGAGAATGCAAATTTTCAAAGCCAGTCCTAAATCCTCACAACCACAGCACAGTCCATCTTCAAACATTTTGTTCCCAAAAGCTTGCGAGAATAAGCCTGACCACCAGCTTTAAAATACCCAAATATTTGAAATAATGCTGAGGGAGCAGAGCCAAGTCATTAAAGCTGCAGAGGAGGGTGCCACTCTCTGGAGCAGCAGCAGCTCTTCAGGCAGGCTGAATCTTTTCCTACAATTTCTGTTTATTCGTAAGTCTCCAGTGTTCCAGCTGCTCTTTGCAACCGCACGGCTTGGGCTCATGGGGTTAAACAGCACAGGAGCTGGGAGCTTTGCAAGGGCACAGAGTGGCTATGCTTCCCAAAGTGAGGCAGGAAGTGCACTGGGAGGAACTCAGCAGTGCCTGGAGATGCAGTTTCTGGGAAGGAAAATGCAGTTTCTGGGCTCCCTGCAGCCAGGGGATGTTGTTCTGTCCCCTGCAAGGCCACAAGTCCCTGCTGCAGCAGAGATCAGAGCCCAGCAGAGACAGAGCCTTTCCCAAGGCAGCAAGGCCCTTTCTGCCCTGCCCTTCAGCCTCTCCCCACACCATCTCCCAACAGCAGCCCAGTCCTGAGACAATGTTCTCCTGCCAGAGATGCAGCACAGTTATTGCAATTGTCCTTTTAATTTCCAGCAACAAAAAGACTCAAATGGCTGCAGTGGCAATCTCTGTGTAGAGCCTTTCTGAGGCTTAAGAGACTACCGGAGGTAAGACCAGGGCAAAAAAGTGTCTGCAAGGAGAAAAACAATGCAAAATTTCAGTGTAAGCACCATCCTTGCCATCTCCCTGGTTCTGCCACCCAGTGTGATTGGCAGCTGTTGGAGGGATGTCACAGCTAGAGAAGACAAGAGAGTTCCATCCCAGGCAACAGCAACAGGTACTGAAAACACAACACTGATTTTCAAGAGGACTTGTGATGTCCAGTCTCCATCTCACAGGGTCACATCTGGTCGTGTGCTCTGAGACATTGACCTCTGATGGGAGTTTTTAGATGAGTCTGAGCCACAGAGGCAGAAATGCAGGTCACAGTCAGCAACTGCACAATCCAGTGGGGCCAAAGAAGCCTCTACTCCCCTGGCACATCCTACAAGTCACTTGGGCTACATGGCGTTAGTCATGCTCCCCAGTATAAGTTGTTTTGTTTTAATTTAGAAAAACTATCACACTTATTCCGTTGAGCAGGAGGGGGAAGCATTTCTGCCCTGCTCCAACCTTATATAGTGATAGGCAAAAAAACATCACCATATGTCTGGAGGAGGCAGTTGGTAGCACGTGGGCTGGGCTGAGTGAGTATTTTACTGAGTTTGTGAAGTCCTTGGGACATTAGGCTCTTTGGGACCCATCCAGTAAGAAATAATTGGAGAAGAACCCAAGTGGAACTCAAACTATTTTGGTTTTTTTTTTAAGGTTTGGTGGTATAGAAGTGATGTCTGGCAATTCTTACTCATTTTTCTAGATCCAGGTCTTTCCAGGGATCTGTGCAATACTCCAAAGGACTTGAAGACAAACAGTTCAAAATGCTAGAACACAACAACCCAGTTTCTAAGTATAAAGCCAATTTTGATAAATGTAACAACGTTTGGAACAGAGAGATGGTCACAGAAGCATTTTCCAGAAGCAGGAGAAAATGTGAATTTCGGAAGAGTAGTATTTATCTCTGTGCAACCAAAACCAGTGTTTTTTGACTTACTGACCTCCAGGTAGAAACCAGACACCTTTGAGTGGCTGTGCCTCAGCCCTGGCTAAATGAATCCCAGAGCAAGGCAGCCCAGGGCTCACTGTGAGTGCCACTGAGAGCCCCTGGAGGTGGCACCTGCAGAGCCACAGTGAGGTGCTGCTGCACCCACCACAGCAAATGGAGCTGGGAATCCCAGATGCAGAAAATCAGACCCTGAGCACTCACACCCTGGCAGAGGAGACCTGCTCAGGTTGCAAACAAACACATTTCCATTTTGAACCGCTGGGATTTCGTGATTTGCAAGCACAGATTCCGCGTACAGGGGAAAGCATTATTCTCCTGTTCAAAGTTATTTTTCAATAATTAATGAATAAAGCTATGTTCTCTGGGTGTAATTAAATGCAAGTGTCATTTAGGCAGATGGCTAATGGTTTTACAGCGTCACCAGCCAGGTTTTCTTGGTGCCCATTGCATCCTGATTTCAGGTGTATTTTCCTGTCACTCTGTTTATTTATTTTTCTGATATATAGCTCTGCAAAGATTTACATAATAGCATGAATGTTTGCTGGTAACATAAGTTCTGTGTTTCACTGCAATACCTCAAGCAATTTGCTGACAGTATTTTTCTGCAAAATTAGATACGGAATTTGGAGCAAAAAGCTGCTGCCTTGACAGACACAAATTCCCTTGTTACTGAACAAAGGGTTCCCTTTTTTTTCATGGCAATAATGAACCAAGAAGCTTTAAGGGAGGGAAATAACATTGGAAGATTAATGATGATGAACCGATTTGGAAAAACTCCAGCAGACTTGAAACTTCCTTCCCCCCTGCCCCTCCAACCTCTTCCAGTATTATTAATGCAAAACAAAATGAAAAAACAGCTACAGAAAGAGGCTGAGAACTCCCCCAGGAAGATCTGAAACAATGAGACAGAAACAGAGGATGTGAGGACACACAGCTCTGAGTGGGAGGAGAATACCCAGGTGGGTTTCAAGGCTGGGAATGATCTCCAGACAGCTGGAGAGAACGTTTCAAGCAGCTGAGGCAGAGACCTCGGCTGGAAAAGCTCAGCATGCCACAAAGTGCTTTTTCTTCCTTTACAAGACCCAGAGAATCCATGCAAAGGTGATGAAGCAAGATGGAGACATGGGAGCCCAGCCCAGCTGGAGAACCAGAGCTGCTACTTAGAAGAAAAATGGGAGTTTAAAAAATAAAAACAATCCCAAACTGGTCACCATTTCCCTTTTGAAGCTGAAATATTCCAGCACAGTTTCCAATTTACATTCACTTTAGACACACATAGTAGGTGGTTTTCCTTTTTTCCATTAGGCACAAAGTTACCTGTTTGCACCTAACGTTTGCTTTTATAGAAATACGTGCATGATACACATGGAAATTTCTGTGAGAGGGATGCTGTTGCACCAAAATTTGAAAAGGAGGGATGGCAGAGCAGAGCCAGGGCTCTGAAGATGAAAGACAGATCTATGCCTTGTCCCTGTGCACATCCAACAGGAAAACAGTTACCAAAAGAGTATCACTACAAGAGAAACCACAGCACAACTTTTTATCTTCTGTTTTTCCACCAGAGCATACACTTTCCTGTGCAATTTTATTTTTGCTCTTTTTCCCCGCTCTTCTCTCCTAAAGTCTCATGATCCCATGTGTCTCCCTCTCAGCAAAACCATCTCCCCTTGACAGACCCGCTGAGAGTGCCTTGTGCAGTTTCCCCATGAATCCTTCCTGGTCACCTGTGGAAAACAATTTGGGGCCCAATTTCTCCTCAGGAATGTGTTTTAACAGAAATCAGAGCTACCTCCTATCTCCAGGATAGAATGCAGGCTGAACTCCTCAAGCCAGTATTTAATGTTATTTCAAAGCAAGTGTGTTCTGTTTGGATCATTTTCTCCCCTCAGGAAAATATGTCAAAACAGTTAAACTCATTAAGAAATCCCCACAACTAGGGCTTTGATAAAACAGTGTTTTTCCAGTCAGCTCTGCTGCCAGGACTATACTTACCTCTATCACATACTCCTAATGATGAAACAACTAAGCCCCTGGAACAGGTACTTCCTATTCCACATGAAATCTCAGATCAGACATTTTAAACACACCCTGTTCTCATCTGCCCTCCAAAACTCTTCTCACACCTGTAAAATTCTCAGGTGAAGTTTTCTCAGGTAATGGGGATGAAAATCACAAGGTCAGACAGGTTTGGATGCAGGCTCCCTTTGGATACAGACACAAACTCATTCAAGGTGCTTGTCCATCAGTGCCCATTCTCATTCATATCTTCACACATCTCTCACCAGAACAAAACCTACAATAATTGTCCTTTCATTTACCAGTACTCCTGGCACAGCTCTCACATTTTTACCAACTTTCCAAGATGTGGATGCTACTCAAGAAAGAAATGGCTGCACCTGAGGGAGCTTTGGGAGGCCTTCAAGGGAAATGGGAGACAGGGGAGAGAGATGAAACTATTCTGAGATGTCTGCACAGACTGTCAGCACAGTATAATTCTCCCCATGCCAAAACAGTTACTTTTCCAACTACTTTTTCTGTGCATGGTGATGTCTGAAGGAATTACTGATACTGGAGGGGGCTACAGCATCATCTGAGTGCACTCACATTATTTTTAGTTTCACCCTGGTCATTCGTTTCTGCTGTGACTTCAGTAAATGTACTTGCCTTGTGAGGAGATATCAAAAATATCTAAAGCACATGATAATGGAACAGTTTCTATTACCAGAGATTTTCTCCTGAACATTTGTTATAAACTGCAAGATTGTACTGGCTGTAAAATGCATTAGCTAAAAAGAGCAAATAGACAAAATTACTATACCAAATTTTCATTGCAGAATCACCTGCTATGCTATTAATGCCAAATGTTCAGCATAATTCCAAGAAGATCCTTCCACCCGTAGAGGTAATACTCTAATATTCTTATTTACCTCCTTATTTCTGTTGCTTAAGGTCATGGATATTTAAACAAGATTATATCATTACAGAACTATATTCCCTTCAATTAATTTTAGCCAGATTGGTATCACAAATATCAAGATATGCAGCCAACTAGCCAAAATCTAATTAAGCACTTGCTATCTAAGCAGGTAATGCTGTGGAATGAGACATCAAGTTCTAAAGAAAATTTTTATGACCACACAGTTGAAAGCAAAAGCTGCATAAAGATGGAGAAACACAGAATAAAACAAAAAAAATACTAAAGGATTGCACAAATCAAGCATGTAGATGTGTGCAGAATTCAGGAAAAAAACTCCCAAGCTAATTGCTGGTAGAAAATTATGAAAAAAGCAAGAAAGTTTGGTAAATGAGGACCTGTCCCAAGCATGCAGAAATTCTGAAAGAACATCAGAAAGGAGAAGGCAATTTTCCGTGCTCATCTGTCTTTGCCATTCCTCATTCAGAGCCCCACTTCTTCCTGCACTCTTCAGGGGAAGAGGGAAATGGAACTGGAGCATGCAGTAAAGCAGATATCACAAGATACTCCAACTCACCTGGTTTGGTTACCAGACAAGCCTCAAGACAGGTAGCAGAGAAGTATTAAGGTAGGTAAAGATTTGGCATAAACCACAGCTAATTAGAAACATGGCAGGGAGAGGCAGTCATACATAATTAATGTGACATTCACAGTGCCAGAGAGTGCTGAGCCTGGAGTCCTCATCCTCAACTTCCACCAAACAAAGAGGAGGGCACCATCCCACTACAGTCACTTTCTCTGCAGGAGAGAGCTGCAAAAAGCCAAACTGAATCACACTTGCCAGAGACTGTAAAACAAGGGACTAGAAGTCTTCTGGCATGCAGGTTGAAAGGTGAAAAAAACAAAAAGCAAACAAACAAACAACAAAACCTGCCATCAATTATGACATTTGAATCGGGAGCAACATGTTTGTGCTAGGTTATTAACCTAGGAATAGCCCTCTGGGTGGTGTTACACACCCAAATTAGCAACAAAAGAAGGTGGAAGAGAGTCTGTAAAACAGGCAAACATGTTGGAGAGGTGTCAAGATAGCAAGAAATTTTGAATTGTGACAGTTTAGAGCAAAGATTAAAAATGAATGAAAATGCACTCTGAAGTTACAGCTCTCAGCAGCTGAATTGCTGCTCATCCTCCACAACTTTCCCTCAGACAATCTAGAAAGTTCAGCCTCAGCTCTTAGAGTTTGTTGTTGGCCCAAGTCCTAATGTCTTCATAGGATTAAGAGAGCGCTTCCAAATTCCCTGTTGAATAATCATATTTTAAAAGAAAAGGCATCTCAGAAACAACTTAGCGCATACTGTGGGTTGGAAACAGAACATCATCTGAAGAAAATTATATCTTACAGGAGGTCAAGAAGTGTAGAGTTACACAAGAGAACTGCACAAAGTCAGTCTGAATTGGATCTTACAAGAGGCTTTGAAACACATAACTAAACACCTGCTGGCATGCAGGTTGAGAGGTTAAAATAAAACAAAAAATAGTTTTAAAAAACAAAACCAAAACAAGGATATTAAGCAGCAAAGACAAAGATGGGAGAAAATCCACTGACAGCCACTCAGTCCCTCTTCCTGCCTGGCCCAGCAGCCAAGGAGGCACATGGATCCCTGCATTGCTTTGCCCAGCCCAAGTGACCCCACACACACTGGGCTCAGTGAGGGACCACGTTCCCACTTACCTGTCCCAGCTGGGCTGAGCTGCACTAAGCTCCACTGCAAGTCCTCTGGAAAGTGAAAAACACTTCATATTCAAAGGCAGCTTAGACTAACACAGAATAAACACTGTGGTTGGTTGCAAGAGCTTCACTCTCAGCTCATTTATCTGGGAGTCCTTCCCAGCCTTCGGCTCCCAGCCTTGGCAAGGGATTACCCCACAGCACAGGCAACTGTGTTCTGGACACAGGCAACTGAACCTCTGGACAACTGAACTTTTATCTACACACAAAACTAGGACTGTGCTGCATCTATTTATTCAATGCAGGTATAAACCTAGCAAGTGTCAGGAGACAAACTGAAGGTGATAAACCCTCCTCCTGACAGCAATTAAAAGCTTCCCATGCCTGTACGGGTGAAAGATGTGCTGGTTCTGAGCATTCACATCTCTGTGCAGTTCACATGCGGACTTACACCTCACAGGCTACACAATGTCATATAAAAGTGTCTCAAGTCTCTAACATTAAAAAGAGCTTCTAAACTACCCCTGGCTAAAGGCAGGCTAATAGCAATTTTGAATTCTCTGTTATATGCCACCTTTAATTCCAGTCCTTCAGCAACTTTTCTTTAGTGACACACACTATAAAATGCATGGCATGTTCCTGAGTCTTTCAGCTCAGCTGTGCCGGCTCCTACTGCATCAAAAATAGAACCTGAAGTAACAGAACCTAAAAAGATAAAAACCTCTTTTATTATGTCTACTTGACTATATTAGCAGATGGCCATGCCTGAGACTATAAAATGCATAACAAATTTTCTCTTTACAAGGGGGTGGAGTGCATTTCAAGATGCACTGAAACAAACAGCTCCAGTTCCCACCAGCACCAACGCCTTTGGTGGGCATCATCTCAGGGAGCTCTGAGGTGACCAATTCCCTGCGCTCCCCTCCTCCCCCAGCATGGGCAGGCTCAGCTCTGCCCTAGAGCAATGTCCTGGGGTGACAAACCAGGACAGGCAGCCTTTCCCTGGGGACACAAGGCAGCAGCTGTCCCAGGTGAGGATGCCCTGGAGGAAGGGGCACAGGGCTCCGGGAAGGCTGCACATCCCACCCTGTCCACGCCCAGGGACTGCCCCTGCCCTGGTGGGGAGGGAGGGGACATCGCTGGGACACGGGCTGAGAGTTTGCTTTCAACCTGCTCTGTTTGTCACCAGCTCTTGCTTCCACTGTGCAGCACGGGCACCTGGATGAAGAAGGGACAGCTGCAGGGAAGCGTGTTCCAAATCACACATGAAAGAAATATTTATAAAAATAGCACTGACTTCACCCAGCTCTCACCAGCCAGAGGCAGGAGCCTCTTGGGACAGGCTTTGGCTTTAAAGCCCACAGCATCACCTCTCTGGGCAATACTGGTGGCAAAGCTGAAGGCATTATAATCAACAAGATATATGAGAGAGATTTTGCTCTGTTAGCAAAGGCCAGGGCAGGGCTGGGCACCCCTGGCAGCTGCAGAGGGCACAGGGAGAGTGGGAAGGACAGCACAGCTTGGAAATAACCTATGGACATGATTTTCTGAGCCTGAGAGTTTTTCAGCCTGTCAGTGGCTGATCTATTCCCAAGGGAAAGTCTTTAGGGAAAGTTCTCTTTCAAGGACTGTTTTTTGTAAATAGGTTTTGGCTCTCAGAACGATGTCACACAAATGTTCGGAATGTTTTTCTCTTGTTCCACCAGTGGGACCAGAGAGATGGTTCCTTTGGCCAGTCATGTTGACCTGTATGGGAGCACCTTCTAAAAAGGGTTGCAAACCCCAAAAGAAAGGCTTCTGCCTCATTCTGGGAAAAACCTCATTGCTGTGATTTTGAATCCCCTCGGCTATTTCATGTCCTCTAACAACAATAAGCCACCTTCCTTAAAAATGGCTTAGCGTGAGGAAAGTGTAAACTAGGTTCCTTTTCCCCAGCTATGTCAGCTACACCACTTCAACCTCTGTTTAATCTTCAGTAGCCGCACCAAAATTTTGACTAGCAAATAAATTAATTTACTCCACTGCTGCATGGAGTAGCCATAATGTGAACTTAACTCATTAATTCTTCTCTAAATACCATGTTTCTTCCTTTGACTGCATCTTCCACAGTCCATCCCATTTCCATTACCTGGAGAGAGAGCATGCAAAGACTCTAGGAGGAGTAAGACAGCGAAGAAAATTCTAAAGGAAAAAAAAAGCCCAATCTGCAAATCCTTTGAGGGACTTCAGGGTTTTGCTGAGCTGTTCTGGGAGTTAGAATCACAGAATATCTCAAGTTGCAAGATGATCCTGTAAGGATCATCTGCTGTCACGGGATGATCTGGAACTAAACCCCATGGCTAAAAGCACCATCCAGATGCTCCTTGAACTTGGACAGGCTCCAACAGTTGTCCAGGAGCTTTGATTTTTAAAATCTTTTCTTTACCTTTTTAAATCAAAACATGATAAAAAGCATTTTTTCAGGGAGTTGGGGACTGGAAAATGCAAAAAAACCTTTCTAAAAACTCAGCAAACTCCATTTCTGAGGAGAAACCACAAAAATGATATGATCCTGCAGACACCAAGAGAGCCAAGGCCAGATCTCCTCAACCCCTGAAAGCAGACAATCCACCAGTAAGCTTTTCTCCACAAGGCTCTTCAGCAACAGGTTCATTTTACTATCAAACCCATATGTACCAGCTTTGGTGGATTATTTCAAAGAGATATTAATGCCCACATACCTCTGTGTTTATTGGCACTTGGCAAGAGCACAGCTCCTTCATCCAGCTGAGCAAGCCCTCAGGGCTGTTATGTTGTGAGCTGACCTTTGAGTGCCATGAGAAAAGTATCCATCCTTCTTTTCAGGGGTGTTTGTTTTATCCATAGAGGGAAGAAAATCCATTCTGAAGCAATAGGCTGTTTTCACAACCTGAATGCATCTTGGTGAATGGAATTTCCATTACAAATGCGTCTGACCTTTTGTAAATAGACTTACTCCTTTAAAAGCCTGCTCTGTATCTATTAAAGACAAGGGAAGGACTTGCAGCAATTTCAGATGTAGGTTCATCAGCCAAAGAAAAAAATCAGATAGCATTGGCTCTCCAGCTTGATATTTAAGACATTTGCATTAATTTTTAATATATTCTTAAGCTTTAATATTACGTGATCAGTAGGTAGTAATTCACTGTCATAAAAAATAAAATGCTAATCAAACCTATAGTAGAAAGATAATTTTCCAGATTAATTTTGTTCTCACTCTTCTCACAAGGCTTTATTAAATTGTATTCCCCTACTTTTGCTAGCTGTTTTCATGGTAAGAGGGGTTAAAGAGACCAGAGATACAGATCAATTCTTGCAACTCCTGCCATGCTGCAGATCCAAAATTTCTGCAGAAATAAGTTCCTTTTTCATCTGAAGTGCTTGCTTGCAAAATGGATTTATGCATGCAAATGCACTGGGGAGCTGTCAGTCAGCAGGAATGAAATGAGAGCTTTTGCAAAGACACTTGCAATTTTAATTGTCAGTTTTGGCTGGTGAGGAAAGTTGAGCACTATCAGATCTCCAATTATATGTGATAGCAAGGTAAGTTGTCATTGTCTCAGCTTCATGAACGAGTTCTCTCCCCTTAGCTGAAATTTAATTTGTGCACTGAAGGAACACTGAACCCCTAATGCTTAGGCTCAACCAGATATTCTCAATTGATGTGCCAATTTTCTAGACAAATTCTTTGTCACTACTGAAGTATCATTAACACATTTTGCTCCCTTCCAAAGTACAGATCTGGTGAATGAGTAATCCTAACACTTTATGGCATCCACAGATTTTGTTCAAAACATTGACAGCTTTCACATAGTCATTCCCACTGTAATGAAATGTATTGCTCTTTAAACAGCATTTCCTTACCACGAAAAAATATTCACAAAGATGTGCTACCTACATAAATATTTAAGTTGGTATTTTATATCTGCAGCCCTGCATGAACCAATAGAAGAATGCTGGTCATAAATTACAACTGTAAGGAGCACTAAAGGTACCGAAATCCTGGATAAAGCTGCTATTGCTGACGATCAGCCTCTGCTTATTAAGGTCCAAGGTGCTGGCATCACTTTTCATTACAAATCCCAAAACTCCAGAAGTAAACAAGTGGCTAATATACATTTTATGTAGGAATAACAAACCACAGATGGCAGAAAGTTTCTGAAGGGTTTTTTTTACCTCCATTAGACATGTCAACTTGCTACATTTTTTCAGTAGGACTGATAGCAGTTTTTAGAACTCTCCATTAGGAAATATTTGTTGCCTCCTGGGTGAGTGAGTAATTTCAAGTGGGATGGTGAAGCCTGAGCAATAGCTCTGCAATAACAGATAGACTGGAACACTGGGTGAGGGCAAAGCACAGACTTGGACCAAGCCTCACACCTGCATTTCCCTGCCTGGTGATGCCTTACCCTCCTGCTGCTCTCTAGTGCTCCCCACTGCTCCCAGAAAAGTCCTGTAAGAGTCCAATCAAATAAGTACACTGGGAGAGGGGTGGAAGACACAATGAGTTTTTGGGACAGGAACACCCTTTCCTACTCACCTCCTTATTAAAGTCTTCAAATTAAGCACTGCATCCAATAAAGCTGTACCATAGGTGGTAACAGTGATGCTGTTTTAGACCAAATTATTCTGCCAACTATCCTGGAGCAGACTCAAATTAATTCCACTGAACTCAGCTTGATTTGTTGAAGACCTGTGAGTGTGCAGGGAGATTTTCAGGGACCAAGCCAAGCCCACCAGACCCAAGGCTGAGATTCAGCAGGTGGGGGGCCCTTGGAGCAGCATGTGCTCTCCCAGGCTTACCACACTCCTGGGGTAATGGGGGCACAGTATTTTAAAATAAATTAAAAAGCAGTAAACCAAAAAAGCCCACATTCTCCTTGCCACCTGTCAACACTGCCTCTTTAGCTCTGCACAACCACTTTGCCCACACACTGCGGCCATGAACCACGCTCCATTTGAGAGGAGACCTCACCAGACCTGCTCGTCCTCCAATTTCACAAGTGTCCATATGGGACTTACTGGGAACAGGAGTACAGGGGAGCTGGGTTTCAAAATCAGCTAATCTAGCAAGCAGCAGTCTATTTATTATTGACCTGCTACATGACACCCAAGAGAAGCATTTCATCCTGGAGACTGCAAGCTCTCCATGTGCAAGCCTGTCACCTCCTCATGATGCCCAAGGGAGAGGAAAAATACCCCACCTCTCCTGCCAGAGCCCAAGCTGCTCTGGTACAAAAGCCATTAGGAAACTCTCCAAACACTTAAAAATTTATATTGGTCTTCAAGAATTTATTTTCCTTGGGAATATTTTCTGATATACCTGTTCCAGTGAGGCACCCACCCAGTGAGGGAGCAGAAGGAGGAGGGAGCAGAACAGGGGTGAGCCTGTCCCAGCAAGGAGCCCAGTGAACCCTGTAAGCTGGGGTCAAGCTGGGTGTCACAGGCACAACTTCTCTCATAACCTGTTTTTCCCAGGCTGTGGTTTGCCACGAGGTGAGAACCTCTCACACCAAATCCCCTTCTCCATCAGAAATATCCAGGGAAGGTACCAGAGGCTCCCTGTGCTGGGGGATGTAATGCAGATATTCCTTTGTCAAACAGGGGCTTGTTTTCTGTGCAGGCTGAAGTGTGGTGTATCATGGAAACAGCCTGGGTATTTTTAGATGTGAAAATGCATCAGTACAGTAAACTGGGGCACAGAAAAGAAAACTAAGGCAGTGTCCAGCAGCAATGCATTTTGAATGCACTAATTAAGGAATTGTATTAACTGAAGTGCCATTAGCTCTGCTCTGGCTGACACTGGTAGATGTATTCCTGGCAAGGCTCACCCTCTTGACAACGGCTTGATGGTTTCACTGTGCATCAGGCAGCTGCTTCAGGAAAGGCAGCCCAGCTCAGCTCAAATAAAAGGCAAAACTTTAAAACAATATTGCCTATAAAAGTTGATTTTACTCCAGAGTAAAATCTAAGCAGCTTGAGTGTCAAACAAGAGCAGGGTCACCCTCAAAATGGCAAAGCAAAGGACAGGCATCAACCAGCAAAACATTTTTCCTTTTAAAGTGTACTTTTAAAGGGTAGATGAGAAAAGCAATTAATGGTAATGTCCATATTTACTGCACTGATTTTAACTAAACTTATTACTGTATAGGACAGCACTTATTTATCTGGATACAATAAAGTTCTGGCCGAGCACTGTTAAATACATTACAAATGTCATTAAGTACAATCCAGCAGAGTTTCCAAGCTGCAATTCAGAGTTAGCAACGTGCTCCAGGATTAATTTGGCTGCAAACATGAGGGCTTCACTCAGCTCCTACAAAACCTGATGTGATGGGACTCAGAGCCTACTGGGACAAAAGTGACCAAGAAATGAACAAAACTTCAAGAAAGACAGGAAAATACTTGAAACTCAGTTTTCTGAGACACTCACTTCTCACAGTTCTGGTGTCAGCTCTTAATGACATGGCTGAGGACACTGGAGGTGCCAATATTAATAATCAGAGTTTTAACCTGTGTGAAGGATCCCAGAGGACTGAGGACTTTTTGTTTCAAAGGCTCTTCACAGCTCATATTTATCACCAGTTTAAGGAAAAGAAGAACATTGATGGGATCAGCAGTTGCAGCCCTGCCTTTCTTCTGGTGAAATTAAATGCCAGGCCACTGAACTGCATGAGGATACTGATTTGAATTTAATATTACAAAGATTTTACCTTAGTGCCACTAAGATAAAGCACATTTGGCTGTGGATAACTAGCCACACAGGAGAGTGAGTCCCTGTGTACATGCAATAATAAAATATCTACTTAGCTCATTTTAATTATGCCAAGTATAGCATGAAGAGACCATGAGGAAACAAGCATAATGCTATGCTGTTAAAATATATTAAAAGGACAGAAAAATAGGGGGATAAAAAAGAAGAAGAGGAGCACCCAAACCTTTTGGGAAAAAACACCTGTTTTTAGATTCTCAGAATTAAAAGGTGTGGAAGAAAACAGAGACCTTTTCCCTTCTCAGTGTCACTTGCACTACAGTAACTGTGAAATCTCACTTAGGATAAAACTGGTATTTCTACTAAAAATAAGATCATATAGACTCCAAGAACAATGAGGAACAAAGCACCCTGTCTCTCCTGTTCATTTTCCAAATGTACAAATTTTCCTCCCAGCTCATTCTTTTCAGCCATAAGCCAAGCAACCTTATGATAAAGTATTTGGATGACATTTTGTTTTCTGACTGCTTTTAAAGAAGTTTTATAAATATCAGAATCCCTTTGATAGTAAATCCCCCCTAGATTCCCCCAAGTATCTTCTAGTCTAGAAGCACCATTGGGTCACTTGGGGATGGATCAATATAACAAGAATTTCATTGAGTATGACAGTGATTTCATCAAGGAATTGCAACAGCTGAAATACTCCTAATCGAGGAGTGGGGAATACAGATGAGGAGATGCCTCCTCCTTGTCCAGGTCTCTGGATGTGGAAAAAATCCTCAATTTTCTTGTGGTGATGAGAGTGGAACTGCCATGGTGCAGCCCTGGCTGCCAAGCTCCTGCCAGCCCAGGGCACCAGGAAAGTTCCTCTCAGTGCTACTCAAATTAAGAGCTGTGCAATTTCCTCCACAAAATGACACTCAAGACTGTGGCTTTCGACCCCATTTCAGACACACATAAAAGTGAAATTTCACTGAAATAAAACCTGGGGAGCTGGCCAGGCTTACCTAGGAGTTTTGTAGCCAGCTAGGATGTCCTTGAAGCCCAGCAGGTCTTTTTTTGTTTGTTTGTTTGTTTTTCTGAAAGCTCAGGAATAAACACACCAGATGCTCCAAGCTCTGTCTTTCTTTGGGGGCCAGGGCAAACCCAGATGCTACAGAGTAATAACCAACAACTACAAATATCCCCTAGAGGCAGAAAAGACAACTACTTTTAGATTGTTGCAGGCCTTTTTTCTCTCATTTGGTTCATGTAGAGTATAATTGGAGATGTTGTTGCTTCTCTTTTTCACAGGTATAAATATTTGGTTCCATTTTCATTGCTCCTTGTCCCTTTTCTTTAATATCATATAAATAGAAGCCTGCACAGTTTCTCCATCTACAAATACACGAAGATTAATTTGCATGCTGAAAGCTTAAATCAAATATTTTAAACTGGATATGGATAAAAGAATAATCCACTTCTGGGCTGAAATCCAAGCAAATAAATAAAATAGATTTCACATGAAAGCAATAAACAATAGCAATGCCAATTACTCATTAGAATTCCTGCTCTGCAGACATGACTGACAAATACTTTATCAAAGTAATGAAAGTAACAATAAAAATCTCAAGTCATCAGACTGTCATTATTGTTCAAACTTTCCTCCTCATCTGGGCTGTGTTGATGTCTGCTCCACGAGCACCTGGAGCTCTGGAGCGCTTAAGGGGTTAGAGTTCATGTAAGTACTGAAATCAGCCCTTACGATGGGAAGGGAATCAAAGCATTTCCATTTAGATTATAATTCACCTGTAAGACAACAAAATGTCACGGCTCATTCTTTTTCTCAGCCAGCAAGAGCATTTCTTTTAAAGTTGTATCTGTACGTGCTGCAAGCATCCAGCTTTCCGTGGGGATGCACCGGGAGGCTTTAAGTGCTGCTCTAAGCAAGCAATTACCAAGCAAGAGTCACGGTGACTCACACACATCCCCACGTCTGAGTCACAGCTACTCCTCTGCTCTACTACTCCCTTCCAAGATCCGAGGGAGGCAATTCACTCTCTCGCAGTAATTACGCCCGCCCGGAAAGCGGCGAGGCTCGAGGCTCGGCATTGCCAATCTGTAGTATTCAAATATTATGAGTCAGCCCCTTTCCCCTCCCCAAAGTCAGGTGGCTAGCTTAAAAAGTCACATAGTCTTAAAAATATTAAGTCTGTGGGAAATTTTTATTCACTTTCTGATCGTTATTTTCAGCTGGTTTAAACGCACGCCTTTCCCTCCCACCTCCTCCCTTCCCTGCTCTCCTGTGAATTGAAAGGCGAGATTCTCACGTATTGACTCGATTTCGTGCTTCAGAAAAGACACTTCATAACACATCACACAGGTCCAGACCGTGAGAGGTGACACCTTGGGAAGAGCAAGGTCACCTTCCATGGTCCTTGAACAGACACTGTTCGAGCTAGGAAGCCAAAAAATTCAATCCAAATTTGAATTTTTTTGTTCTTCACCCCCTCAATGTTCTGCTAAGGAATATTTATCTCTGAACATTTAGCTGCAATAGCAAGCACCATGTCTATCTATACCAAGGTTCTGTGGAGGATGGGGGAATTTATTCCAAGCCCCCAGCAGCAGGAATATGTCGTGAGCAGTGGCTGTCACCTGTGAAATCTCTCTCAGCTCTTAGAGCCTCCTCAGATACCATCTGAATTCTCAGCAGTAGTTCCTCTGCCCTCTCTGCCTGGGATGCCACCTCACAGCCAAAACACATTAACACAGGTTGACTCCAGAAGCCCCTAAAGCAAAGCAGAGTCACTTACCCCACTGAGAGGCCCTGTGACACCACAGGGACAGGAGCAGAGACCAGATCTGCTCCACTCCCGTGCAGAACCCCCCAGGCTGCAGATCCTGACAGACCAGCACTGCCAGCCCCTCCCTGCAGCCCAGCAAGGGCAAGTGGCCAGAGGGACTTCTGGCCTACAGCCTCAGCTTGCTGTCCAGCTTAAAGAAGTCAGACCTAAAAGTTAGATATTGGAGGGATTATTCAGGATTTCTCCCTGTACAAGGGAGATGAGTACTCAAAAGAGCATCTCTGCTGCAGATGACTGCCTTTTGGAGTACCTGCCTTTAGGGCTGTTCTTCTTGAAGAGATTCATAAGGCTTCTTGTAACCTGGCAATGAAAATCCCTCCCTTAGGTGTTCTGTAACATTTCCCTACATGGCAGAGCTCAAAGCAAACCTGTGCAGCCCCGGGCTGCAGGAATCTGGAGCCTGGATCTCCCTGCAGGTCAGAGCTGGTGTCCAAGAGGCTGCACAGCAGTGTGGGACCCAGCCCTGCTGCCTGCAGCACTGGGGCACATGAGGGCTCTGCAGGGTTCAGGGAATGGAGCTGGGGTGTAGCTTCCTACAGAAAATACAGGAAAATGCAGGCACAGGAAGGGAGGCAAGACATGCTGGTACTGCTTCCATTAAAAGGGAAGGAATCCAGTATTCTCCTGAAGCAATATTTGTTTGCTTTTTGAACAAAGCCAGCAAATACAGAATCACTGCTTCTTTTATTTCTCCAAGTTCCCACCCAGGATCCTGGATCAGTTTGTCCTGAAATGCTGCAGTAAAAGTGGGTTGAAGCCTCTGGTCAGGTGAACTGTCAGCCTTTAAACACACAGTACATACCAGGGCTAGGTGAGCTGCTCAGCAGCAGCCTCTTTTCCTTCCCATTCACATTCCTATTCTGCAAACCCCATAACCTGAGAAAGTGGAAGACCCTTTGAGCAGAACAGAATTTTCCTTATTCTAAACAAAAATCATTACCAGCTGATGTAAAAAGCAGCTCTTTTTCCATTTCATTATTGAGATCACAAGACAGCATTCCCTTCTGAGAGTTTTCCCCCCAGGTTCAGGCATCTCTGGCTTGTTCACCTGAAGTTTTGGTGTCCTTCCACTAAAAGTGGAAGAGAAATCTCATATAGATGTAGAAACATATAAAGAAAAATCAAGAGAAATCATACAAAGAAAAAACTTGCCACAGTGCTCTCTATACCTTTATATTGTCACAGCTGAACTGAGCACCTGTAAGATACAATTAACACACCAGTCAAGACAGACCACTCCTTAGAAAAAGCAGACTATGATACAGCTCTAAACAATTTAGCACACCAGTGATATTTTTGAAGGAACAAATAAGAACAGCCTCTCATAAGTGCTTAAGACTTCAGAACAATGACTCCTATAGAAAATAAAAACCATGTTACAACATGAATTTCAATAGATTCAGCCACCAGCTCTTTTTTGCAGTCGCTCTACCAGAACACATTTGTGACTAGATTGTAGTGAACAAGATGTTCTCAGATCCATGAGTAAAGAGGACAATTTAACAATAGGGTAAACATTAAACCTATTTGCTGGGCTGAGAATTAATATTCTCCCGTATTTCGCTCCCAATGACTCACACAGTCCAGTATTCCTTAGCAAAGAGTGT
Source organism: Anthoscopus minutus (assembly GCA_013399455.1). Classification (NCBI taxonomy): domain Eukaryota; kingdom Metazoa; phylum Chordata; class Aves; order Passeriformes; family Paridae; genus Anthoscopus; species Anthoscopus minutus. Next base: position 67,153 of record VWYI01025074.1, read on the forward strand.
GCTGGCAATTTTTAGCCCACCTCCCCAAGGCATTATCTTGCTGTCAGCAGGTTACCATAAATCCCAAGCGTCAAACTTGCTCTCATCAATGTCAGAAAAAACCCTTGAGAATTTTTCCCCCAGCAGAGAACCCTTTGCATTCTCATCCTAGAAATCCTTGAATCTCTTCTTTCAGCAGTATCAGTAAAAAATAATAACATTGAAATGCTATAGTAGATAATTAAAATGAGTCTGCTGAGCCCTACATGAATCAGGTCACCAGCAGCACTCAGGCTCCACTCCCAGTTCATCAGCGTTGTTCACAACTACTGCAAATAAACTAATCAAGTAATTTTGGTTTTAGGACCTCAAATACAGCCATAAACACCCTCACCTTTGATATCCTTCCTGATTCTCACATGCCTATCACAGAAGTCTGCTCTGTGTTGTGCCATGTGGAATACAGAGGAAAAGCAGAACATTTCCCATCTCACGGCGCTCCCTTTTCTCCCATGGGGTTGCTCCCAAGGTGGGGACAGGTCTCAGTAGCTCACTTGTTTCCCAAGGAAAAGAAAACAAGCTGAGACAAATCAAGTGTTTCTCGGGTGCAGTTCTGCTTTTTTACTACAAAAAAAAAAAAAAAAAGAATATAGCACAATTCTGCTTTCTCAACACGCAAGTAAAAACCCCAAACAATGAGGTTTCCTTTCCATAAATCCAAGACTCCCTTCCCAGTGAGCACTATTCCCACTAGGAACTCTTGCTCATGGCTTTCTCCTGGGCTAAGCACTGCCTCTCTTGCTTTTTCAGTGTTGCCTTACTTTTTTTACTTCTCAAAAATACAGAAGGATATACCATTAACCAATCACACCAGCGTTTGCAATTAATCTACAGGAAAACCCGTGTCCATTTGGCTCTGTTGCTCATTACTTTTGCACAGCTCATTGCCTTGGGTCCCAGCTGGCTTTTGTTCCATCCATCACCACACAAAGGAGCACTTAATTGGTCTTTGCATTTACCATAAATGAAAGAGGTGAGTATATCCATCACCACTAAGCAGCACTGCAAATAAACAAAACATACAGCCCCCATAACAGTGGCCATTAATACCTCCAAGCAAAGCAGTATTAAGCCCTTTTTCATTTTGAAAGCATTAACAACACAATCACTAACTAATTTTAGTTATTAATGTTTCAGTCCCACAAGATTTATGAAGGGGCATAAGGTCCTACAGCAGTTTTAAGTACCTGGGTACAGTACTCCAAAAACAATATCACATTTTTTATGTTGTACAGCATTTCATAATCATAATCCAAATGTCAGTTAACTGCTTGACTTTATATATGACATTACTAAAAGATTAAATATTCAGGAACATTAATTTTTTTTAAAAAAATATGTCACAAAAGCTGTGCTTGATAATTTCAAGGGATTTGTGAGGCTTTTTAATCAAATAAAATTTTGGTGCTATTTCAAGAAATAAATCATTGTAGTTGTATACTTTATAAGGCAATAAGAAATACTGGTTAGCATTTAGAGCAATAATAAATGATATTAAATGAAGTACCATAGAAACTTGTGTTCACAGACTATAAATCATACAGAATTCTTATGGTCTGAAACTTGCAAACTCCAAAGTCAGAAAATGTCCTCATACACCACTGTTGAAAATGTGGCCAAGTGAAGATTTTTTTGCCAGCATTGTGAGTTTTGCTGCTTTTCCCAAGGATTTAAGAATTCTTGGACTCTCCAGGCCTATACCTATGCGGGCCTGTAATCTCCTTTATCAGATGTCTAAAGGAAAGTTCAGCCTAATTTGCATGTCCTGGACTCCTCTGGCAAATTCCCAGCTGAAGATAAATTGCCATCAGCCCCTTCTCTCTTTGCAGGGTGCTTGGCCAGTCCATTTACCCCACACTGGTAGCAGAAGAAAAGTTTGGGTTCTCAGGAATGAATTTACACCCATCACAGCCTTACCCTAAGCAAATGCTCCATCTTGTCTCGAAGAAGAAACCCAAAGCAGCAAATCAGCACCTTCTCAGGACACAGTGGCAGCAATGAATGACTTAATTGCCCAAACTAAACACAGCAAGCCAGGCTTGGGGTGCCTTGAAAGGCTGGTGGTAAAACTGAGATTCATTTCTGGCCTCTGCTGTGCCACATGTCCTCACTTATCTCAGTAAAATATGGATGCACAACATCACTGTGCTGGAATTTTACCCTCTCGGTATAAAATTAACAAGCAAATTAAAAAGCCAGCATTTTAAACCTCTCACTTTCACAAATACAGCAACTTTTATTTCCCCTTTTATCTTCTTAAGAAAGGTAGAGAAAACATATTTTAAAATTTAAAAAAGAAAACAACCTGTCATGTAATTGGAAAACAAAGCAGCTGGAAAAATCAAAGCAGTACTGGGATCTCCATGGAAAAAGGTAGGTGAGATCTGCAAATGCTCATGAACAGGGTCAATTTTTTTAAATCTTTAACATAACTTAGCTTATCTACCATCCCTCTGCCTCTGGTCTCAGTCCCCCGTTACTCCCAGCAACAACCACTGCAAGGAAGTGGCATGAAGATATAAAACATGAATCTATACTGATTTTTCCTCTAAATACTGAGAGTATTCTCTCTGGGAGAAGATATAGAAAGACACATGTAAGATCAATATTAGGTTATCCTGAGCCTAAATTAGAGGCACCAAAATTGAAGGCCAGATCTTCAGCTGTCAAAAATGAAAGCCAATATATCCATGTTGATTTTCAGCAGCCATCAGCCTAGCTCTACACAATTATTCCTGGCAGGGTCTTTATAAATACTGATTTTTAATTAAATAGACCTATAATTTGTATTCCAGCTTCATACAGAGACGTACATATACCTTGGTATACTTTTTCTGTTCCTGCTTTTCCAAAATTGAGTCTTTGGAATTGTTATGTCAAAAATACATTTTATTGCAGAGAAATCTAAAAGTTAAACTCCACTTGGATTCCTTTGCCAGTGCAAAATAATAAAAATAGATCAAAGTTTGGTTATCATAGCAGTAATCATTTCAAAAATGTCTCTTTTTAGCTTCAGTTTATATCCCTTCTTTCTGCTTGATGGCACAGGAAAGTTGCCAGTTAAATCTCTGGCCTCCACATTGCCTTTGCTAAAGTTTGTGTGACTTTATTGCTGAGTTCCTGAGAAGCTAAGTTCCTCTTCCAGCACAAGAAGAGAAATCCGGCTTTGCTTTATACAGCATATAATTCCAAGTTTATTTCACTTCATTCAGGAGTTTAGTTTTGGCAAAAAAAACTCAGAGACTGTCTTTTCAGGGAACATAGTATCTACTAACTCCTCCTCAGTTTTTCTGTTACAAGAGAGACATTAGTACTATGTCATATTTAACAAAGCACTTTGTAAGCATTCATTAATCATGCAGTGCCCCTGAGAGGCACATTATGTAATGCTTAATCTGCTCAGCTGAGCCTGTAAGTACAAGAAACCTCTCGAAATTTTATCAGCTTTACAATAAGAAGAGATGTATTTTAAGTACAGTGAGTAAAAGCAACTGGTCGCTGTCCATCCTCCAGGGCCCTCCATCAGCAGCAGATTTACCCACTGCCACAGAGCTGTTCTCACAGGCACATCACTGATGCACTCCTTGCTTCTAGCAGCCACTGCAGAATTTTTAAATGCAAATTCTGGGTGCCCAGGGGCTGATGACACTTGCCAGCCACGCCCCTCCTAACACCTAGCAGGAGCAGCCCTCCCTGTGCAGGGGTCACAGCTCAGCCCCACATCCCCTGCTC
>VWYI01025074.1:72596-134453 GCA_013399455.1 Anthoscopus minutus
GAGAGGAGAGGAGAGGAGAGGAGAGGAGAGGAGAGGAGAGGAGGCAACTGCAGCCAGTCTGCAATGGGGACAGGCTGGGAAGCACTAAGGGGAGCTTAGAGCCTGTTCCTTCCCTTCTGCATACACTTAGCTTGCATTTTTTACCAAAAACCTATGGGCACCCTGTCTCTAAAGCACTGTTTCCTAACATATGTGCACATGTTTCAGGATCAGGGGTCTTTTCAGCTGTTGCATCTTTTTGAAAATTGATGGAGATATACTGAGCTGCCTTTTGATACAAATATCAAATTTAAATCATTCCTAATTTAGAAGTGGACAACTGCCTTCATTCCATAGTGCATACAGCTTTCTGGGAAAGAAATTGCCACCTCTAGGCTCTCTCCATTTCTTACATTCCCCCCTGATCTCCCAGTTATCAATATTTCAGTTTCACTACACAAGAAGTTTCTTTGCCACTTGTGCTCTCTATTACCATGAATCCCTATGTAGTCTTTAAAGCTGCCATTTTAACCAGTTCTCTATTTCAAAATGTCTTGCTTTGTAGAGTTCAAAGCTCTTTTAAACACAGATTTTGTAGTTATAGACCTGCTTCCTGTATTGCTTTTATTATTACCTGGTACATTCAGGCAAAATCTGGGCAATAGAATTAAGCTATCAAGACAACAGAGCTGTGTATTTAAAGCCTGCTATCTGTCCTACCAGTCTTTAAAAAAAAAACCAGCAGGTTCACGCTCATGAGCTTGTTATAAGGGTTTCTGCAGCTCTCTTTCTTGAAAGGATCTATTTAAATGTTGTATGACATCTATTTTCTCCCTGGGAATATCTTTGTAGTGTTTCATCTTTCTTTGCCATCAAAAAAAAAGAGCTGGCTATGCTGCAAACCACTGGAGATTGCTTATTCTCAGGCTCCCTGGCAGCTGCTGGCTGGTTTCACGTTTTCTGACATCACTGAATCCTAGCATCCTTTTTTACCACTATTCGACAGAAAGTTCAGTGAAATAGATCATGTGTTGCTAAGTTTCTTGAATTCTTATTGTTCATTCATCACTACACGACACCAGGGAGCAGCTGGCAATTAGCAAGAGCAGGAAATGAGGACACCTGAGCTCCCATCTCAGCCTGACACTGGCACTCAGCAGGGGCACATTCTTTGGGGCAGCCTGGGAAGGGTTTCTACAGGAACCGGCCGATGGTTGGTTTGGCAGGGGGTGTGCTTTGGAAAAGTCACTGGAACAGTGGAAAAATGTGAACCTGGAGCGTCCTCTTCTCAGAGCACATCATGTGAGGGCCTTGAGATCAGACACATCGCAATGCTGACTCACAGCTGTGCCACCGTTTCAGAGAAAGAAAGAAAGAATGTAGCAATGTATGCAAATATCTCTGTAAATTCTAGAGGCTGCATGACTTCCCTCTATGCCTTTAGCATAAAGAGCACTTGCCCACATTACAGTCAAGCTGCCTCCTTGTTTAAATAATTTATAGTAAGCTTGAAACACAAGACTTGGGGAATGGAGGTTGACCCAACTTTAAAGCAAGATATGATTCTTTAATGCTGAATAGGGAGAACCTGTGCCTGAACACAAAATATCAGATCACAGGGGCCCAGCCCCAGACACCCAGCTCAGTATCAGCAAGCAGGGTCTGTGCTAGGTAGGGGCAGCCCAGCAGGGCTGCAGGGTTATACCTTAACAAGCAGCCACTGCCCTGTTCCCCTGGTGCTCTCCTGTGCTCAGACAGACACAGCTGTGGAGAGGGAGGCTCTGTCCCAGGGCAGCATCCCTGGAGCCACAGAGCCTGGATGCTGCCCTCACCCAAAGCCAGGCACTCCCCCTTCTCCGGGCTCAGCCCATCCCTCCCATGGCTGTGGAGCAGAAATGCCACCCACCCAAAGCCTCCCTGCCCTGCAGGACCAGGGCTCCCATGCTGCACCCCACTTCAGAGATCCCCCACAGTGCCATCAGCCATTCATTTCCACAAACACTGGGTTTTTTTCACTTGAGAAACACTTTTTCTTCAAAGCACTATGCAGCAAGATTTTCTAAATTGGAGCTCTGGGACCAGGAGATCTCTTTGGTCATGGCAGCAGTGACAGAATACAAATGTGTCCGTTTCCCTGAGAGCAATTCAAGTACCAGCAAAGAAGAATTTCTGCTGGTGTGTCTGCTTATTTATTCCCCTTTCCCACTCCTTTTTTTTCTGTGCTGTTTGCACAACAGAACAGAATGTTGTTGAACAGAATGATATTATACGATATAATGTGTTACAATAAGCAGTCTGCAAAGAAAAACATCTTTGCTTAAGAGATCACTTCCAAATTGTATAAGATGTGGCAGTGGATGTGCAGAAGCAGATTAACCTCTGGGAGAGAAAAGCAACCCACTTCACATATAAACTCAAATTACAAATATACCTTTCAGCGTTTCATCTGGTTTGTATATACACACACAAAAGCCTCACAGTAAACTGGAATACAGAATCTGCTATTAAATATACAAGGCCTCAGAAAATAATATTTCAAGACATGGAACAAAAAAAATCACCACCTAGAATGTGGAGAAACAAACCTAATTTCCTAAAGCCTGCCTCATTTCAGCCTTGCCCAAAAGCAGCAAGGGCAGACTGCAGCTCCTGCTCTGGGAACCTGCTGAGCTCAGCAAGGCTCTCTGGAGAACTCCACTGCCCTGACTGGGGTGGTATCAGTCTCAGAGAAAAGGATTTAAATGCTACAGTCAGGTAGGTCTACAGCAGCCAAGGGAAGATGTCCCATCACCAGCTGTCCCATCACCAGCAAAGTGATACAAGCCAAGGTTCACCAGAAGGGAGCAACCAGTTCCCAGCTGCCCAAGACATCAAAAAAGGGGTGAAATTCAGTGCATGCTGAACTGCAAATGCAGAGGGGACCCTGCAGAATTTCAGGGGACCAGGGATTTGGTGTTCATTCTCACCCTGAATTTCTCACCCCATCCCAAGAGAGTTTGATCCCACATTATGAATTAGGGATATGTCAAAACTCCCTGGGTGTGCTAAAGGCAACCAGGCTTCCAGATAATCGACAGAGCAGTGGCCTGGCACTCCTTGGAACAAATGCAGCTGAACAAGGGCTTTGTTGAAATGAGAAAGTCTAAAAGAGATTTGCTCAGATCAAGATTTAAGCTTTGTCGGACATGTTGACTGTGGCTCGGAGAGCTGCCCAGACAAATTGCAGGCAGCAGGGAGCTCTGGTGATTAGAGAGGAAAGAGGGGGAAAACCGAAGAACAAGAAAACAAAATAAACCAGAACTGGAAAGCAGGAGCCTCATGCTGATGATGTACCCATACCCAGCTGTGTCACACAGCACAGGACACCTGTCCCCAGCTTGCCCAGCCAGGCCCATTCAGGGCCCCTTTTGCCAGGTCTCAGTGATAGAGCCACACTGCCAAAGCAAAAGGGACACGTATGGATTTCACCCACAACCATCTCTTGTTGCAGGTCTCACCTTTCTACCAGCCAGAAGAGCAGCTCAGTGACCCAGCTTTGCAAGATTATCTACATTTCCAGGGCATATCTTCTGTCTCAGGCAAGGATGGGTTGCAGAACACAGCCTTCAGTTTAGTGTCGCATCAAAAATACCACTGCCAATTCCCCAGAGGTAAAGTGAGCTCTAGAGCAAGAATACTTTTGAAAACAGGAGAACCTCACCATGACCCCATGACTCTGCCCAAGTGATTTTTAGGAATTTGCTTTCCTTTAGTCTACTCCCACCAGCACTCCATTTATAACACTGATGGGCCTCTAGTGAGAGTGTCACAGCCCAGCTCCTGCTGAAGGCATTGTGGAGGATGCAGCCTGGATGTAAGCTATATTTCCCTATCACAAGGTTCATTTCAGCTGCTTCCCCCATCCTCCTGGCCTGAGCAGGCAACAGAAATTCCCAACAGGGCAGGGCATGGAGAAAGGCAGCAGTTGCTCTGCTGCCACAGGTCAACCGAGGCATCCCTTGCAGGGAAGCAAGATGAGCAGGAGGGGATGCTTCATTTGCCTCTGCAATATTTCAGCTCTTCTATTGTGATGTGCCATTCTCTCATCACCCTTCCAAGCCCCACACTTGGGAGCCCAGTTGCTGCCTCATATTCTGAGGCATGCAGCCTGCCAGCCCAAAGGGAACCCCTCTAATTAGCCATGCCTCACATGGAGCACAGGGTCCCTGTAATGGCTCAAACCTCACAACACTACATTTTAATTATGACTGTGTTAGAACAGAATCAGTTGCCTAATCAAGCTTAAATTAAATGCAGATTTAGCAATTTTCATGCTAGCATCCCCAGAAATGTGATGCTTGCCTATTGAATTATTTATATTGTCTAGATCTCCAGTAATTTTTAAGAAAAAAAAAACAGCAAACCAACACTTCAGGAAGGTAGGTAAATAAATTAACCACACCATTCTGAACAGCCATGGTTCCCCACTGCCTTGGCTGCCATCCACTCACTCAGAGTTCCTACAGTAAAATGAATGAAGAGCATTCAAACCCTGTCAACCAAATCACTGCATGTATTTCCAGAGTAAACATGAATGGAAGGATTCTTCCATTAACAACAGCCTACAGGTAAATATTTACTTTGTTTGCAAGGCTGGAGCTCCAGAGGGCAACTTGCTACAGCAGCTGCAGTAGGTAGTCCAAATATAGGCATTTCCCTGCTAGTGAGTTTAATGCTCATGGAAGCTGCTGCCTGAAATGACAGAACGAGGATGGGAGTAGCCAGGTATTCTGCTCATAAGCTGCATTCAAAGACATGTCCTCATCTCTGCCCCCATCGAGAAGAACAGCTAACCTGGAGCTGAACAATAATCTTGTATGTAAATCCTGCTGATTTCTTGTGAACTTTAGGAAGAATCATCTGACAGCTGATCAAATTGACCAGGAATTTGGGTTACATAGATGCAGATTTGGTAAAATATCCAAATGACAGAACAGGGCTAGAATTAAGCATGTGCTTCAGCCTATGCATATAGATATGGCTTTGCAAGGCTGAGAGTATCACATCTCTGTCCAAATCTCTGCTTTCCTTTGTTCCAGCTTCCCTCTGATAATCCATGATGATAGCACTTACTGGGCTGTTATGAAGTGTGAAAAATATTATTTAATACTTCAGATCCCACAAAAAGTGATACAAGCACCAAATGTTGCTGTATCAACTTAGCATTATACTACAGAAATAAGTGTTGCTAGAGTTACACACAGGAGCTTTATTTTAATGCTGTGCAGTTTTCTACCGAGTCCATTAATGATCAGCCATTACAGCAAAAATAAATTACCTTTCACAGCAGTTAAGTTTTTCATGGTGCAAGCAGTAGTCAAAATTTAACAGAAGTGACAGGCCGAATTCCCAGGGACATCTGAATTTTGTACATCCACTGCTTTTGACAAACAGCAACACAGAAAAAAAGAAATCAATGTAGTAAAACTTTCACTGGAAATAGAATGATCTTATTTCTGCTATCCATCATATTTCCCACTAAAATCATTAAGAATGAGGGGGGCAGAGAAATCTGAAACAGGATGTTGGCAAAAGCACAAGGGGATCTTTTTGCCAAGCTCTTAAAGCTGCATAGCCTTTCCTGAAGCTTAATAAGGTATGTCTTAACACTTAAAGCCAACCAAACTCCATTGTGATCAAAGCCTGGGTGCAAAGCTATATTTTCCCCAGCACACTGAATCATTGGTCAAAGTCCACTTCTGAAATTATTTTAACATTTTGAGGAGGTTTCAGATAAGAATGATTCAGAATTTAAAGATCTTCCCTTAAACAAAACCCACACATGTACATGACAGATGGTGTTAGACACATAGCATGTAACCTATAGTAATGTAGCTATATATATATATATATGTCTTATCTATGCATGATTTTAGAGATAAGAATAGTTTGCATCACTTGTATGGTTAGTCACAAGTCTGGCAGGGGACCTGAAAGCTGCAGAAAACTTGGACAAAGAATTCTGGTGTCAGGAGATTCCCAGGCACCAGAGGTTTACATCTGGCTTGCTCCCTTTCTATCCTGAGCTGTTGAAAGCCAGTTTTAACATAGTCACAAGGACAACTCATAATTGTAATGCAGCTGACGGTGTCCAAGCAAAATGGTGCAATCTGGTTACTGCCAGAGAGGAGCTGGGAGAGTGGCCTGATCTCAGTGTCTCATTTAGATCATCCCAAAGCCCTAAATGTGCAGCCTCCTGATCAATTTATCCTTAGATTTTCCTTCAGAGACTCCAGGTTATAAACAGACTAAACCAAATAGTCCAGACTCCAGTCCAAAGTGAGATGTGAGACAAAGAAAGTGGGACATGAATTTGGTTAACAGAGCAAAGAATCCATGTAGTGAAGGCAGCTGAAATTATATCTTGACCCAATGTTGTTCAAAAAAACAGAATATGCTAGTCCTGGGTGAGTGCTACATGAGGCACAGGAGGGTTGACTCCATTTCTCACAAACTAAGAGAGGCAGAAGATAATTTATTAAAAAGAGACACTCACTGTTTTAATGCCCCTAATCTTCTGGATGGCTGGTAAACACATAAAGGAAATTTGGAACTTAATATCTAATAAGACTGCTTTTCCCAGAGTAAATAACAGATTAGTCTCTTAATGCATTAGAAAACCCATTCCACTCTTTTGCAGCTGTGTCCTTGGATATGGACAAACAAAAAACACATTGAGACAAATCTATCCTAAAGCACCTCTAGTGGGAGCAGATACCAGCGTGACCTATAGTATTTGAGTGGGGGTTGCCCTGACACAAACTCACCCATAAGCCTGATTCCAATCCATTTTTAAGGAGCACAGGGGCTGAAGCAGATGTCAGGGACATTAGCATCAGGCTCAGTAACTGAGTCACTAAATTTGATATAAGATCTACTTATAGCCCAGCCAAGATTAACTGGAACATGTGGTTACCTGTCAGACGGATTTTGCGACACAAATAACAATCACGCCTTCCAAACCACAGCCGTGAGAAATGCCACCTCCATCTCCTCTGGATGTCAGGCAACTGCAGCATTGGAACTAGCATTAAAATCAGCACTACATGAAAACAAAGTTTGAAATGCTGTCCTCTTCTTGTTTTGTAATCAAAGTCTGTGCACAGCAGTGTTTGTGATATATCTGCCCTTTGCCTGGTGTAGTGGTTTTAAAATTGCCAATTTAAAATTTCCCGGCTGGTGCACCAAAGAATGTTGTGGGTTTAGAGCTAGCCAAAACCCACTAGCTTACTTATGTTTTGTTGCGAGATACGATTTTAGAGGAAAGGAAAACGCAGGCTTAAACTTAAGACTATAAGGGAAATTTATTAACAAAACAAACTAAAAAGGAAATGGAAAGGAAAAGTCCAAATGAAACCTCTAGAACACTTCCCTCCCCCACCCACTCATCTCTTTTCCACCTGACAACACAAAAACGAAATCTGGGATTTTTAAAATCAGTTATCACTTCTACAACAATCTTTCTCTATTTCACGTGCAGCATTTTGGTGGACAGATTAGTTATCAGTGTCCTGAGCCAGAGCTTTGCACTACCCTGCATGTCCAAATATCCCAGCAAGATCCTCAAGAAAGGCTCTTTCACCTTTCCCTTTGCAAGGCTGCTCATTCTGCATTGCAGCCCCACGACACCACTGAGCTGGGGAAGCTGCTAAAGCCCGGGCAGCCCCAGCCTGGCAGAGGCTGCTGTGAGTCCCTTGGCAGGGGCCCTAATCTCCTTACTGCTGAAGGGATGGAGGGACTAAAGCACTGAAGCTTTTGAAATGTAATTAAAAATATGCTGTCTTCCAAACGACTTCATGATCTTGGAATGGTTCTGGGACCATTTAACTAAAACTGAGCCCTGTAAAAGCAAGACCACAGACGACTGAAAAACTTCGAAAATATTGATGTGGTGCTGCCTAATTAAAGTCTGGATTAAATAGTAGACTGTTGTAAATACAGGATATGATCTGTACTGAGTACAGTTCATTCAGTTACCACCAAGGTTAAGACCAAAATATTTAGCCAAGACTCAAGTTTAACAGGCATATGTGGTTATACAAAAATCTCTCCTTAAATTTCCTTTTAAAAAAAATTGTTTTGGGAAGAGATAATGGCCAAATGCTGAAAATATCTGAGGACATAAACTCTGTAAAATTACTATATGTATATAATGTGCATATTTGCATTTTAAACCGATCCTGTGATTCCCTTAGAGGACCTAATGCTGATAACACAAAAATTTTCTATAATCCAAAAGCATCCACCAATTTGGAATGGCTTTCTTAGCACATACTGAAGATGCTGGTGAAGGATGTGTGCCAGGACCACAGATTGCTGGACACAGATTTTTTTGTTGAGCATACAACTTCTCTGATGTAACATTCTGCATGTGATATTAGCATAAGAAGCACAAAAAGGGACTGTCATATGCTAGATCCTGCACAAAAAGTAATTTCATAGCTCTCTGTAAATCTAATTATCTGACTGTGTTTCCCAACAAGAACTCCAACTTTTACTGCATTAAAGAAAAGGCAAAACTGCCACTATTGCAATCTACTTTTGAGCAGACGGGCTGACACAGAGATCACTCTTGAATGCTGCCACTCTCATTGCTTTACTCCAGGCTGTTTAATAGCAGCAGAAAATGTTTTATTCATATTCATAATAAAGCTTTGGAAGAATGCACAGTTCAATTGTGTTACTGTCCAAGTGACTATATTAAGGACCCAACTGGTAGAGCATGAAAAAACTTTTGGAAAAAAAATGGTTTTTGGTAACAACTTTGAGAGGGTTTCAAATCCAAGAGAATGTCTTCCACCAATACACCCTTAACCTGAGTTCTTTTTTTGCTGAGACAACAGAGGGGCTGGATTTGACCACGATGAAGCAACTTCCCAACACAAGAGGCAAAAGAGCAACTGTAATGCTGTGTCTTGAAGCTCCCTAAGCACAGAACTGTTCTCAGCACAAAGCATGAGGAACAAGCTTTAGGTGCTACTGTGCCTCAGAAGTCCCAGAGCTGCTACAATGGCCTCTCTTTCCACAGGAAAAAGATGGATACTTCTTTTATTCTGATGGATTACATTGAAAGTTGGCAGGCTAAAAATGTACAGAATTTAGTCCAAACTGTTCTGTGCAGGGTGCAAAAAGAGTAACTCCATGTTTGATTACTTAATTGAGCAAGTGAGCATGAGTGGATGGCTGCACCCTACCCCGCAGACAATGATTGTATCCAACATCCCTTGCAGATTTTGAGGCTGTGAAATATATACAAAACACTTGGAAACTGCTGCTAACATTCTCCCTGGTACAATTATAAAATACCTCCAGGTATTCATAACAACAAGGATTGATCACAAAGAACACTTTTTCCTCATCACATGGTCCTGTGGAACAGCACTGAATTTCATCTCTAAGGCAGATGAGCAGAGGAGGAGCCCAGCATCCAGGGATGTGCCCAGTGGCACAAGCAGGAATGAAGTTCAAAGATCTGCTCTACACAGCTCATCAGCAGAACATGATCGGGTCTAGGAGGAAAAGCCAGAGGGAATTCTAGGCTATCTGATTTGCTTCAACATGTGCAATTAAAACATGCCCTGCAATATCTCCAGATTTGCTAAAGTTACAGATAGTGACACTGTTCTGAGGGTTGGATTTGGTGTTCCAAGGTAGGGCACTGTGTGCACTGTGCTGGATCCTACCTCCCACACCCACAGGCACTGGAGGGATAAATCTAGACCTTTCTGCTTTCCACTGATACGTTGTTTTTCACCTCAAGAGAGGCGCAAGCATAGCAATTGTTCATCTCAAAGTGCCCACAGACTGGTGGCTTTCTTTTCATTTCATTTAATGCTAAATGCCTTCAATGTGTCAATACTTTACCAAATGTTTGGAACCATGCACACTTTGCCCCAAATATTTGTCTTTTGCTCACTTAGGTGCTCTTTATCAGTGACAAATGAAGACTTGCAAACTTGGAAAATGCTGCTCCTTTAGCCTGGGACAGGTTCTCAGAGTCCTGCCCATCCCTTGGGAGATATTTCTTTCAAAAAGGCATATTAGGCACAAAGAAACACATCAGCTACACCACATCTCCTAAAAAATTCCTGTACACCATTCCCTGCCTTCCAGCATTTCAACAAGCCCTTTTATCTGATTTTTCAGAGAGAAGTTGTGACGTGAACTGATCAACGTTATGCTCAAGGTAAAGGCAGCAAAGTCCTAATCTATATTTAACCTACTGAAAACTGCACAGACACTTCCCAGTGCTGATGGCAATGTGCCCTTTGCGTGTCTCATGAGAGTAGGTGAAGAAGAAAAACCTGACACAGAAATGAACAAATGCTCTCCTGTGGCACAGCTCATCTCTGAACTTAAAGCCTGACCATCAGCTCAAGGAGAGGTTTGAGCCTCCAGGGTTAAAGAGGGTGCTACAGGTTGTCCTGCAGCTGAAAAAACTTCCAGAAATGTTCAAGCACCCTTGAGGTAGAAAACATCTTCTCCACACATTTCCTCCATTAGTCTTAAACTAAGAACGGCCAGAAATCCCACGATGGCCTCTGATGGCATAAGGCTGACAACCTCCTGTAACCTCAGTCTTGCCCTTAAAGTACTGCACACCCCTTCCCAAAATAGAGCATGTGAGCAGATGCTTGGGAGAAAAGAAAGCAAACATCTGTCCTGTTAGAAATGTAAATCCTCCATACCCACCCCCTGCCAGTTTGCAGCTTGGCACCACTGCACCCCCAGCTCCTGCAGCTGTGGGTGGGCACAGGGAGCAGCCCCAGCCCTGGCCACAGCCATCGGCTCCACTCGGGGTTTTGGGTAACACCGAGCACGAGGCACAGCCCAGGGGGCTCCTGCTGGCTCCTGCATTATAGACCCCAAGCAAACAGATTTAGCTGGAGGTCCCAGCTCTGCTCTCCCCAAAGGGCATTTGCCAAGGGGATGAACAGCTGTGTGCACGTGTGCCACGTGTGTGCACAGGATTTGCTCAGTCGTTTGTGCAATAAACCTGAATGAGCGCAAGAAGCCACAGGAGTGCCAGAAGAAAAATCCTAGCTGTTACTTTAATTGAAAGTGTGCTTGTTGGTTATGTTCTCTGCTGGCAGCATGAGCATTTTAAATAAAACATGGCTGGTAATTTAGCAGGCAAGTCTTTGAAAAGTTCTTTTTGCACGGCTCTTACTAATTTATACCAGACAAGATACCCTCCTTTTCCTACACACAGCCACATGCTTGAAGTGATGGGGAGCACAATGCACATCAATATTTCTCTAAAATATCACATTTGGACACATCCCTAGCTCTGCTCCACCACATGACTGCCTCAAAGAGCTTCAGAAAGAATGAGGTCTGGCCGAGGATTCACTCTTTTGCTCCCAAGATTTGGTTTGACTTTTCTCCCAGTCACAGCTCTTTCTTCAGGAATGTATATATTATTCATTCTATATATTATGGTGCTGATCACATGACTGCAGAGCACAGACACAGCTGCAGCTGTTCTGCTGAAATGCCGTGAAAGAGTCTATGGTGTCCACACGAAGTGTTCACACATACACTGACACAAAGCACATGCAGTCCTGGATAACTCACCACAGGGAAGCCCAGGGCTCCTGTGGTTACCTGCAAACATTCCTGTGAAGTTTGGCCACTGCTCTGTGGGTGGGTTTGCTCTGCCAGAGTGGCTAAAGGCAGATCTTGAGTCCTGGTTTCAGTCGCTCCCTCTTCCCACACACGTGGGGAAGCGTGTGCACGTCTGTGTGCACACAAACACTCCACATATGTGTTAAACCTGTTCACACAAGACAGACACACACACACAGTGTTTGTATGCACATGGAAGTTATTTTCCATGGGAAGGAAAAAATAATGGCGAGGAATCAGAAAGTTAAAAAAAATAATGAACCCATGCATGTTCAAAGTCCATTTAAAGCAGTCTAAAGCAGTCAGTTTATCCTTCTTCAAAATGGCACCAACTTCTGAGATAATGGGCACAGCAATTTCTTTGGCATTTACAGTCTGGCTCATTTTCCATTTTTATTCTCTGTCTTTCCAATATTATTGTCTAAATATATGCAGCCTTTCCTCTGCTGAGGAGAAACCTTAATGTTTTGAAAATTTTATGATAATTTTATGCAACAACTGAGTTAAGTCATTACAACTTAACCTTACTGAATCTAAGGAGATGCACAGTTTATTGTGTAGCCTTGAGCTGTGATATAACAGCAATAGTTTTTCATTTGGATCACAGCAGTTTTTTAACTATTTAGTAGAACTTCAGAAACTTCTTGCTAAATTTGACCAAAGTCTCCACCTTGGTCAGCTGAGGGATAAAGTGTCAAAGGGATGATAAAAGTACATGTGTCTGTATATACATCTTGCACACATGAACAAAATACATGCATTTTTATATGCTGTGTTTATATAGTTATTATAGTTTATATTTATACAGTCATATAAATCATATAGTTATTAAACAGTAGTATTTGCAAACTGTGTCTCACTTTTTTGCAGCATTGCTTTTCAGATCACATTCTGGGAATGTGCTATCTGGATTTGTGTTTGTCCTAGCATACTTCATACAAATCTTAGGAGCAGCTGGTAAATAAATGGAAAATAGAAATCTATAAAACTATAAGCAATAATGTGGTTGAAAGTCAGAACTGTCACCACAAAGAGCTCTTCAAGATCTGGACTCACCTCCCTCTCCTCACAACAGTGCAGGTCACAGCAGTCATATCAAGAACACAATCCTTTTAGACACTTAAAGTTCAGTTTAGAGTTCAGATTGAGTAAACAACTGCAGAGACTTGAACAAAAAGAAATCCACTGAGCCCTAAGTCTTCTTGTAAGTAGACCATCTCTCATGTACAGATTCTTATTTTTCTGGGAAATATCAATTCTTTAAAGCCTATTTCAAAGAAGTGTGTATCTCACTGAAACACTTTTTAACCACTCCAAACTTTTCAAACTTCACATTATGACCACTGTATTTATTCTTATCCACGCTCTTTCTGACACTTCTCTTAGGTGAACAGAGCCAGTGTGTGTGCAGAACAGCACAGCTGCTTGCTGCTATGTTCCACTGTCAGGTACTTTACCTGGAACAAAATCAGGCCTGGGATGTTCAAGCAAACCATAAAATTCAGAAAGATCAGCAGGCAAGGACAGCATAGTATTAATTAATAATAATTTAAACTCTGATAAAGTTCAAGAAGAAATTCATTATATTAAAAAGACCCAAACAATTTGACAGCCCAAGACAGTACCAGCTTTCAGAACCATGCTAATGAAGATCTTGACAAGACCAAAAGGCAATTTTAGGACTCAAACCAAAGGAAAGGAAGCTGGGCACTTGCTGTGGAGATGTCTGAGTTTCCCAAAGACTGGCTGGGAATACAGGCACAGGTCAGCTCTTCCCAGTGGGAGCTGCCAACAGCCCCTCCCAGAGCCTGAACCACTGGAGCACCACGGCAGCTCTGGGAATTCTGCTCTTGGCAAGCTCTGCTCATCCCCTTCCAGATGCACAGAGCCTCTCTCCCTCTGCAGCACCCGCAGCTCAGCATCCCCTGTGCCCAGCACCTCCCTGGCTCTGCCCACGCTCCCAGTTCTCCCAGTCTGAGTCTGCAGCCACAACATTTCCAAACAGGACAGGCCACCCTGAGGCACAGTGAAATAAACACATTTTCAGCCAGCTGCACTCGAGTATTAGGGTGCCAACGTGAAACATGATTTCTCTTAAAAAGTCTTTATTAGCAAACACAAGCATACAAAATATTTAAGGCCCAGCTCCATGACCTACTGCTTAATGCACAGGGCAAGGAGAAAGCAGTGCACTAATCTGTTGGATGCACAGCTGGGCTCAGTTTAAAGGATCACTGAGTAACAACAAGATACAGAGGTGCTGGGCACTGGTTATTCCACAGCACAGCAGGAGTCATATTTAACAGTAATGAAACTACAAGGAGGCCCATCTTTTTTTGTGGCTCCAGTTTTATTGTCTTCAGTCACTATTTACAGGGAAATGGCTGTGGAGAAGAGGATTCAGCTCCACTTAAAAGAAGTTGTGCAAAGCCTGGTTTAGGAAAGACTAAATCTCATTGTTCAGAGCAGCCAGGTACATCTCCACTCTAGCCTTCATAGCTGTGTAGCATAAAACTAGAAGAGATCAGCAGTAAGGACCACATTTAGAAATTAAAATGGAAAGAGGAGGTAAGAAAAACGTCATCCATCTCTTCTGGAGAATGTTTGTAAAATCAGGTGGGTTTTACACTCTAAAACTAGTAGCTACCAACTCAAAATGTTATATTTAAAATGCAGTATTATTTTGGACACATTTTGTTTGCGAAATTGGTGGGGTGGACTAAGAAGGGAGAAATTCCTGGATCTATGCCTCCCCCAGACATTTCCCAGACATTTGAATGCCCAAAATACACACTGCTTTCTGTTATTTGATTCCATGGCAGCAACAGTTCTTTCCCACAGCTACTGTTCACAGGCAGCAAAATCCTTTGGTTCCCTCCAGGCTTCCAGCTCCCACCCTCACACTGCTGATACCCAGGAAATAAACCTACTTATTGTGCCCTTATTGATTTTGCAGAGCTAGAACATCTTTGGGAAACTGAGTCTACAACACGAATAAAAATGATCTGATTAGCTCTGCAATTGTACTTATTGCTACTAGATTCCTTTTTTCTTCCTAATAGGATTATTGATTTAAAGTTTAGAGCAACTTAAATGTAACAACAAGACGTGCTGTGCACAGAGATAAAGCAAAGAAAGAAATGCTCACTTTTAACAAGGAGGACTTCTCTGAGCATATCAATGGAGATAGAACAGCTTTAAGATAAGTGATTTGCTAAGTGTTTTCCTGCAAAACCTAGGGATGTATTTGGTGTTCCAAGGGACATGGTAGCTTTAAGCTGGTGCAGCAGCACCTCCCTCCCTGAACATGCTTCTGTCTTCCCCCCAGGATGGTAAATCCTGGCTAGCAGCAGCCCTGGAGAGAGGCCTGGCAGGCAGGAAGGGTGCAGGAGCTGCCTGTGGACCAAATGTGAGGCTCTGAGTTTGGACAGCAGAGCCCAACAGGTTTAGACCAGCACAGAGAGCACAAGCCCATCACTCTCCCTGTCCCATAAATGAGATTTGCAGAAAATCCAAGACCTCGCAAAAAAAAAGAAGAAAAATGTGTCCAGATTTAGCAGTCAACATTATTAATGACTCCTGAATTTTTATTTTTTAAATAATTTCACACAATAGCACATTAAGAGAATTGCCTTTGGAGTAAGGGACAACAGTACATATTGTGTAGCAGAAAACCACAAGTTATCCCCAGTGCAGATCCTCTGCAGAATTGTTACTCTGTGTAGAATTTGCTCTGCTTTGCAGAGCAAAATTTCAGACTGGTTCTTGCAGGGGAAAAAAAATCTTGTCCCCCTGAGAAAGAAGAGAACTACTGCAGTTCATGGAGAAAGAAAAAACCAAAAACAAACAAGCACACGAAAAATAAGCCCACAAAACCTCCTGCCTTGATAATTATGCATTTACCATAACAAAATACCAATCTCCAGTCCAGTTCTGAAGATCAGCACATGCTGAAGTGTTTCCCTAAATTAGGATGGGGCCATTTCCCAGAAATGCAAAGCAGCCCTTCTAATTCAGCTGCCATGAAAGACAGTTAACATGTACATCACGAAAGTTTAAAGGAATGGGTAGAAAAGTTCAGAGGGATATTACAGAGGAGTTCAGTGCTGAAAGCTGAGCTTGCTGCAGAAGTCTCAGCAGAATGTTAATGCCAAGGACTACCTATCTGTAGGGAAACAGCATACACTGTATTGAACAGTGAGAGATCCAACCCCTCAATAAAAGGGGGGGAAAGAAAGAAAGAAAGAAAGAAAGAAAGAAAGAAAGAAAGAAAACAGATATTGATCAGCTCTCATGGAATTGCTGTGAGGAAAGATCATACACACAAATTAGGTAGCTAAAGGCTACTGGGATTTCAATTTTAAGATTTGTACCACTTTGCAGTTTCAATTGAAAGTCCATATTAAAAGAATTAAGAGTGGGGTAAGTGACAGATCTTCAAAAGTAGATGTCTACAGGGAAGCATTAGCAAACAACTGGGTGTTCCACATGGATTCACACCAGGCCTGGCAAATTCACCACTCTCAGTACAGAAATAAATACATACTCTACTAGCAGAGGTCTTACAGACTGTACAAAGGACAACACAGCAGTAAATTAGGATGGAAAGAGGCCAACAGAGTGGCCTGGATGGCTTAAAAGTTTGGGCTCTTTCCAACAAAAGAGCCAAAGAGCCAAGACACAAAGCTCTGTGTCTAGGAACAGCAAGAATTCAACATGATAAACTGCTTCCTAGAAAGCAGAGTGAATAAAGGATTTGGACAACAAAAAGAACAAGCAATTTGTTAGGGATTCCCAGTGGCAAAGCTGTCTAATATCATCCTTGAATATATGAATCCAAGAACAATGTCTGGGAGTGGAGATGATATTTGACTATAGGGGATTGGCAATAACCAATTCCTTCTTCAGACCCAATGCTGGGGAAAGACTCATGATAGCAGAGGAAAAAAAGGCAGAAAAGTGTTCAGTGCAAGAAATAGCCTGGAATGTTCCTAATCCTTCATGCCACAGGCAGAAGACAGCCACAGCTGGCTTACAAGGAAGGAAGGTGCATGACAAGGACCAGCAAATGAAACCTGAAACCAGATAAAATCAAATTAGGACAAAAAGAACTGTGGTGTGAGGCCTGGGAGACCTGACTGGGACACAATGGGAAATGTGGATTCAGCACCTGCTGGCATCTTCAGACCATTTTCTAGGGAATCCACTTTACAGAGCAGATTGCAGGCTCAGTAGAGAAATAACTGGGACCTGTGAGGTTCTACAGTGCTTTTTACTTGGAAGATCTTTCAAGCCAAGAATTGCAATTTACTCCTTTTGGTAACTGTTGGGAATAAAGAGATCTCAAATTCCTGCACTACAATTTTCAAGAATACACAGTGTGCAGTAAGTAACTTCAGACTCTTTCCTCTGCCTATAATGGCACAATCCAGTCCACCTTATGCTAGGCATCTTCTGTATCTCCAAAGTTAATAACAGTCAGAAATTCCAGTCCTGGGAGAAGAAAGCTGTTTCCAAATAACATCTCAATCCTAAAGGCATCTTCTGCACATCTGTCTTTTCTACCCCTTAAGGAGAGTTTCTACAATTCTCCATTACCATTTTAGGTCCCTCAGGCAGAACTGGTTCTGTGCTAACCACCTGCAGGGGGCTTGAAAGGTGCTTGGGCCAGGCTGGTGACCTCAGTAAGATTTTTGTAGCTGTAACTTTCTTCTAAAGACTTTTTTTTCACTGAAGTCAAATATTTCCAGTTCATTTTTAGCCCTTGTGTAATGATGTTTTTTCCTCCACAATGCACCCCTCTGCATTATTAATTTCAACAAATGATGGTGTCTGCTGTTAAAAATTCCATAATAAATATTATTGCCAAGCACTGATGAGCAGATGTTAAGCAGCATTTAAAGATTACAGGACCAAGGTAGGTCAAGTTATTTTAGTTCCCTCTGGAATCTAGAAAGCTCTTTTAAGCTGATTTTATGACGAACCCGATTGCCTGCTTTCATTACTAGAAATTCACCATATCTAATCCCCTTGTTTCATGTAGCAGAGTGTGCTGAGTGACACGAGTGTTTCTCTTTGTCCAGCTTAATCAACCAGCTGCAGTTGCATTCAATCACCTTTCCTGGTGAATGAGCCTTCACTCACTACAGCTTCATCTAGAGAATAAATTGGTACCCACAAGGCGAGCAGGGCTGCTGATGGGTGTGCTGCAATGTTGACTCAGACCCACATTAATACTCTGTTTGAATCAGTGACCCAGAATACACATAAACAATTTGTCTTAGTCCAAAAGTAACAGGAGATAATGCAAACTAATTCAGCTTGAATCTGAATGGAGCAGTACATGACCAGAATGCCAGGTTTTTTGTTGCAGCATCTGATTAAAGTGATTTAAGAACTCCTTGTAGCTGTATGAGCCTGCTTGTCCTGTCAGTATCCAGAGGGAAGAGGGGAACACCCTCTGAAGGGCGCCTGGGCAAGGCAGCTAGCAGGTAAGGAGGGTCGAGAGGATGCCCAAAGCACACATCCCCCTGTTTGGAAGTTAATTTATGTGACCTGCACACAAAATCTCAATTTCAGGGTGGATTGTACTCCCAGGTCTTGAGCATGTCCTGTTTATGTGAACTCTCCCTGACTCCCTCCTTCCTGCTCTTTTAGTCTGGGTGCAGCTCCCCTCAGTTTCAGCTCTTAGCTCCTGCAGTGGTTAAAGACTGTAATGACACAAGCAGCTTAAATAGGGAGGGCAGAAAAAAGCTGTAACAGGTACCAGTGTCCTGATTCTTGTACCAGTAGGAAGTACTGGGGTAACAAAGTCTTTCGGGGGGGGACTCAAAACCTTTGGACAGATTAATCCAAAGGAGCTGTTAGACTGAGATTTTGAAACTTCATTTACTTGTTCTTATAGCAATGATAGCCACAATGAAGTTTCCTTTTTCTCAGCAACTTTGTGTGTTTAAAGGAACACAGATGTCAAACCCAAACTGTGTGAATTTAAGTATGACCTCTGCAACAATTATGGCAGCCAAATATAGAGCAAACTAGAGCTCAGTGGCTGTATTCAAGTACTTTTATCTCTTGAGGCACTGTTTCAGAAACATAGCTGAACTCAGACATGGGCTTTGATTTCCTTCCCTCACCCTTCCAATTCAGAAAATAATTTAAATTCTGCAAGTGCTAAATTGACCTTGCATTCTCCTCTGCTTGCCTCCTAACTACATTAACAAGTGGTGCTTCCAGCCCTTTACAGCACATCCAGAACAGAAAGTGCTGCAAATGTGAACTGATAGGATCAGAGAGCTTTACCTTACCATCAATTTCTGTATAAATCCAGATGGGACATCAACAGGAATTCTGCAGACAGGAGATGACCCAAAGCCAAGATCAAAGCAGCACTAATAAATCTTGATGTTGTCATGTTGTTCTGTTACACTCCCATCATTCTGAGGTCTAAAATATTACATCAATTCCCATCTGGGCCAAGGCCCACAGTGTAATTTCATTCTCTTCTAATGCTTTCAACAGACAAGGCTGTCAACAGGCAAGTCTCAGTCACCAAAACCAACATAGTTTCAGTGAGGCAGCAACTTCAGAGATAACCCATGCATTAGCAACTATTATATCCCTTAGAATACCTCTTAATTGAATCAAGTTTCACTTGTCACTTAAGCATTGATAACGCAACACAGTACAGTAAATTTTTCCAGGAAGCAAGCAAGACTTTCTAAAAATCTTCCACCAGTCTTGATTTTCTGCTCCAGATGGATTTTCAAAGTCCTATTTGGAATTCTTTCTTCTTGTTCTACAATATCCATGTACACTGTTCTTAGAGGTACACTTTGATTAAACAAAGATTTATGGGTTTTTGTTTTGAATTTGTGTTTTTCAGAGCCAAAATGCATACAGAAAAGTTTCAATAATGCTGCTCAGAATACACTCAAATAACACAGAGCTCATGCAACTGGATTTGTGCTGTGCACTGTTACAACAGCATTGCTAACCCAAAAGATGCAGAGGGATCAAAGGGATGCTGAGGAAGTGCCGCAGCAATGTTTCAGGATCAAGTTTTCTCTGTCAGCTCTTCAAGACACATAATTTATAAACAATTGTCATCAACAGCCTTGGCTGCTGAGCAGAAGGAGGCAGTGCTACAGAACAGTTTTCTGGGAGTTCTTCCCACATTAACAAGTCCTCACTGGAAGTTAAAAATCCCTGGGATGCAACACATTGTATATTGCATGGACTGCAGTGAACAGAGACACTGCATCCAAAGCCTGCTAAAGCCAGTGGATGGTACCCAGAGCTTTAGCAGATTCCTGATCAGTTCCCTGCCTTTCTGAACTGTAGCATACATCTACTTAAAAACAACTTCAAAGAATCATTTCTCAGTATCACTGAAAAACAGAAATAGCTGGAGAGTCTTTATCAGTAACATATCCCTAGAACACACAAGAACCAGTTGCAAATCTGACATGGGTTTCTACAGTAACACTTTTTCACCTTGGCATTTAATTCAGATTGCTCCAGAGCACTCCTGTCTGCATCCGGAAAAATAATGATTGTCCTTCTGGTAACAAAAAGGCCTTTGATATACACACCCCTCATAGGACAGGAGAATGGAGAAAAAAAAATGTTTGAAGCCAGTTGGTGCAGTCCAGCCTCCAGAAATACAAACCTGACTTTTTGCCAAAGTCCAAGAAGGGACTTCAGGGAGAAGAAGGTTCTTTGTATATCTACAGCAATCACAACAAACATTATTTCCAACATCTACTGCTGAATTCAGACACAGCTTTCCCCTTACCTCACATACTGCCATGGTCACAGTCCTCCTTCCACTTCTCCCCTCAGATGGTTTAGGCTGTTTCAACCCCCTCCCTGTCTTCAAGTGCAAGAAGTCTGCTACCACAAGCAGGGAAGAATGACTACATAAAGAGAACTGCCACTTCTTAGCTCAATGAACCATTGAAATTTGCACCCTTCGATGGAAAAACCAGTATATGAATGACCAGCCTTTGAGTTAAAGCACTGAATGGAAAACCAGGACACAAGCCAAGAGATACCAGCAAGATTCTGCTATTACCTATGACAGTGAAGGTAAGCTATTTTTATTTTCAGTCCCCACCCTCAACTGCCAGAAACTTGCCCCAAGGACTGGTGGAGGATGGAGGAGAAGGAGGGAGACCATGCCCAACACAACACATCCACCAAAGATGTTGCCCAAGATTTAGCCTGCAAAAGCCAAGCAACACCCAGTTTCACACATAAACATTCAAGGAAGATAGTAAAGCTAATATTTCAATTAAAGCAATAAATCCTACACCCTCTTTTTTTCTGAAATGGCTTAGTATAAATTCTCATCTGCAATTTTTTTTTGCCTTATCAGAAAAGGGACTTGCTCATTTGGCAGTACTATTTATTGTGCTTAGCAAATGCTAGCACATTTCCCCTTTTAACACATATAACCCATCTCTAAAAACTTGCCTTCTCACTGTGTCCTTAAAATTACTGAGTGAAAATAAAATTTAAAAAAAAGACATAACAGACTCTAGTGATTCAGAGTAACCCGCTCCAGCTTGTGTTTTTAAAAATAGCTTTAAAGTCACACCAGATTTTTTTGTTTCATTTCTACCAGCATGATCAGACTTGTCTCAAACAGTTTCCTGCTCTTCTCCCATTCAAGTCTATGGAAATTTTGCCTTCAGTGTAATCAGAAAAAGAAAATCAGGCATATTCAGTTCTCATAAAGTTACCAGAATAACATTAAAGGGCACAGCCTAGTGAGGGCACCAGTACACATCTCTGAAGTCTCTTTACAGTCAACCTTTTTCAAACTGTGTCCATGGTGAAGCACAGAACAGATGTCACTGAATTTCTTGGACCTAAACAACACCTCGTGCCAATTCAGCTCATGGATTTGAATAGGACTGGAAGATTAAAATCATGGCTACAGCCCTCAACAGGTCATTTGCAGCTCCGTGTATCTGCATCCCCTGAAGATGCCCGTCACAGTGTCCAGGAGGGAGGAGCTGTCAGCGGAGCCCTGAACCATCGGGGGCAGTCTGGGGTCCAAGAGCCACGTTCCAGCCCCTTGCCCTCCCCAGGGCTCCCGATGGGCCCTTGGCACCAGCCCCGCTCGGCTCTGCCCATCACAGCCGAGGAAGCCTCTGCTCCTCCCCGGGTTTTGTGCATCCTCCTACTGCACACAGAGCCCTCCCAGCCTTCAGGCAATTCCCAGGACAAACAGGCTGGCTGCTATTTGCAGGCAGGAACCACTGTCATTGTTTGGGCTCACATCAAGGCAATATTTTTCTTACATTTTTTTCCAAAGCCCAAGTGTAGCAAAAAAAGAAAGACATTATCCCCCATGTAGAGTGTTCAAACTGATGTGCCAGGTCTTAAATTAACAAGCAAGAGCTGCATTCTGTCCCAAATACTTTGTCTAAAGCTCTTCCAAGCTGACTGGTGCTGTCTGTGGTGCCTGAGTAACCACAGCAGCAATTTTGAACAATGCCAAATACTTCCAGAGCCTGGAGCTGCTGGTGGATGTGAGGAGGGAGCTGGATCTGCTCTTCCCCAAGACCAAACTGGAAGTGAGGATGGGCAGGTGAGAGTGCTGGTACAACCTCAGAATTAACATGGCAGCACAAGTGAAAATAAAGGCCAAACCAGCTCTGGAAGCCACCTGAATTGTCTGGAAACCTGTGGCCACCAACCAGCCAGTGGTGGCCACTCCCTTGCAAATCCTTGTAGGTGCCAGGGTTCCACCTGACCAGAGCTCCCAACAGGCCAGAAGTCTGAAGCACATACTGACAGCTGTTGGCCAGTTACATGAAATTATGCTCGATGCAGAGAGGTATTTACCTACTGCAGTTATCCCTGGAGCTAGAAGTATCTGCAAGACCTTAGAAGCCTTGAAAAAGCTAATTAGTGCACTGCCATAAATAATTTGATCTCTTAGGAGGATATGTACTCTCTACACAGTAACTAACAGCTTTCTTTAATGCAAAAAAAGGGATGATTTGCTCAGGTATATCTCTATTTTATTATAGGTGTTTATCAACTGTTTATAATTTACCATAAAGAAAGCAGGAAAGAAAAAAAAAAAAAAAAGAAAGAAACCCTGGCCTAAAACACAGCTCATTCCTGTGAGTTACACCATCCCTGGAAAGCAAATCTAGGTCTGTCCTGTTTTGTCAGACACAAATATCTCCTACAGGGAAATCTCACATAAAAGTCAGTGCAGATCCCTTCCCCCAGACCCTTTTGCAGGTGCAGAGGCAGAATAAAGCTGCACAGGACAATCTCCTCCCAGCTCTGCACCAGGGAGGAGGCAGCTGCCTGCTTTGTGCCCTCTGAAATGGAAGGAAAAACAACTGTTGCCTGATAGAGGAAAAACAGCCATTCTAATAGGACAGCACGTCAGGATTCCCACTGCAAATCAACAGCCAACACAAAGTAAAATAAAAAATTTAAACAAAAGGAAAGTTATAAATCCCCTGCTTAGCTAGTGTTGTTACCCAGAAGTTTTAACATCCTGTTTTTAATAAATGAGGTTGCCCATTAAAGGGGTTTCCCTTCATCTGGTGAGATCAGCAGGGCAGCCTCCATTCGGGGAGATAAGCCTGGGTGATGAACTCTGTTTCAGAAACATAAGGATGTAAAGTTACTCATAAGCTGGTTCAAGTGTTTTGAAAGACAAAACGTAAAAGAGCATCTAGTACCTTAAAAACCACCAAAATCCTCCTAAGAAATAGCCATTGTTACTTCTCTCAGTACTTATTCATAAAAAGCACTCCAGAACTGCTACTGGGAACAGCTTGGTGACATGAAAACCAGGGCAAGTCTCTTGTAAACTCCTTTTAGCACAGAAGGGAAGCACACCCAGTGCCACAGAGACTCCAGCCAGCCCTGTGCGAGGTCAGCTCTGCCCCTGAGACTCGGGACAGGCTGGGTGGCAGCAAGGGAACAAGTGGCACCACAAAGACTCAGCATCCTTGCCATGGCAGGAGCCCCTGGGAGCAGCAGTGCCAGGAGCTGAACTGCCTGGACACACGTGCTGGGAACCAGCGCACATGAAACACCAGAGCATCCTTACTAAATAAAACAATTTCTCTCATTGGCATCAAGCCATCAGGGAGCTTCTGCATTTGAAGTTTTGCCAAAACATCAGCTCAGCCCTCCTGTGGAGAAAGAAACGGCCCCTTGAACTCCTTGTGCAAATTTATACTTTCCTAAGCGCAGCCTTTTAGAAACAGCTATAGCCAGGGGGGCAATTAATTCAATTCGTTCCAGAAGATTTTTAGCTCTGAAAAACTCATGTATTATTTAAGCCTCACAGCTAACCATGAACATTATCAAGGTCCAACTTTCTCTTTGTGAAGGGGAAAAAAGATCCAGAGACATTCTGGTGAAAGATCTCTGGAAAAATCCCACATCACCTCCAACCTCCACCCCGATTCCCTGGCTACCAAAAGGGACCTTCTATTTCTGGAGGAGTTTGGCAGTGCCTGACTCTCCATCAGCAGGGCCCTTGCTGTGTCTTGCCTCAGATTTCTAAACAGCATCAAGGGACCATCATATGTGGCAGAAGCCTCAGCCAGACCAGTGTGTCTTTGGAGAGTTTCTGCACTTCTAGCAAGATTCAGATCTTCCCTCCCAACCTGGATGACTAAAATCAGCTGGATGAAGAATCCTTACACATAGAGTCGGCTGCCATTAGCAAAAAAGAAATAAAGTTAATCTATAGTTAGAGCAGCAATTTTTTAGTACAACCATTACCCTGACTGAGAAAGTGCCAGCTTTAAACACCCAATACAACACAGCAGCTTCACTGCTGACCTGCTTCTCACCCTTGGGAAAGGCCTGAGGTCTCTAAAGCAAAGCAGAATCAGCTTCTGCCTGGCAGTCTCATGTATTCACTCACTGGGGAAATGTGTGTAAAAATGGGAGTAGAGCTTTGCTGGTCTTCCCTGCATTCCTGAGTGCAGCCCAGCCAAAAGCTGCCTGGATCCAGGAGCTGATCTCCATGCACAGGAGATCCAGAGGCAGAGGTGATCCTCCTCCCCTCACCTACAGACACACAAGTGTGTAGCTGGAGCCTTCAGGCAAACTCAAACCACACAACTACATTTTCTAGTGGCCAGGCATATAGGCAAGCAAGCTGTCTTTGAAGAAATCTAACTGGATTTAAACACACCAAATGCTCAACTCATGGTCAGCAAACAGCCAATGCAGCAAGGATGTACAGAGGATGGTGCAATAGAGACTGAGGAGCATTCCCAGCCAAGCAGCCACCTGCAGACCTGGCCAGTTACTGCTCCCAGGATGTTGGTGTTGGGATCACTGATATTGCTTCTAGGAGTCCCAGCTCTGTCTGGTTTTAAACAAAAACACATTTTCCAGAATGCACTACTGCATGTTCCAAATGCTGTCACTCAGCTTTCCATAAGTTATTACTTCTGTGCATTCAGAGCAGTTTGGGAACTGAAGATTGTGTTGTCAGTTCCACACTCCATAAACAATATAGATGCTGGAATGTGGTTATATTTACTCCTGTTCTGCCATCTGCTTATATATTCATATAAAACATGTGACTCCCAGGATGTGGAGCAGCAGAGTAACAGCCATGGTTTTCCACTCCCAAATAAAGGTACAAAAATCAACACATCTTTTCTTCTTCAGGAAAAGGTACTATTGCACAAAAGAAAGAATATGTGTATGTATAGATACATATATATGTATTAAAATGATGAAAGCCCTTTCCTTTGGCTTTTACTAGTCAGTGTCTAAAAAAACCTCAACAAACCAAAACCTTCCTCTAAAACCCCTACCATCTGAACTATTTAATGTTAAAAACCCAAACCAACCCAACAAAGTACAGCCCTCACCATTAACACCTTCCCATGTAGGTGGGGCTTCTTAATCAGGTGCATATGGCTAAAGGCTGTGAGGATGTTTCAATACCCCTGAATAAAGATAAATATGGCAAACAGATGTGTAAAGACCGCCCTCAACCAAGCACTGAGCTCAAACACAGAGCTGATGAGTAAAACAGCAGACTCCACCACCCACATGAGCTCCAGGACATTCAGCAGTGTCTAAGACAATTTCACCGCTGCACCTTTTAAAAACAAAGTGAAATATGTGTAACTCCAGAGTGTAGCTCCTCCAGCCTCTTTGGAAAAAAGCTGGTAAGTAAAGGTGGATTGACTGGAGGGGCTGATGCCTCTTCTGGCCACCAGCCCATGGGAGATGAGAATTTCACGCTTCCTCCCCCCACAACACAGATTCTTTTGATATGAAGTAAGTTTTGTGGTTTGTTTTTCCTTAGGGCAAGGAAGGAACTGTTGTAGGTTGGGGGTGCAGTGTGTGTGTGTGTTTGTATTTTAAAGCTGAACATGAGAATACTTAAGGCATTTAGTGAATAAATTAGAGGCATTTAGGGAATAAAGAAAACTTCTTACAAGACTGTACTTCTACCAGTCTAGAGAGACAGCAGGTGAACTCATAGAAGCTATGAAAGAGAATATTCAGTGTCTTGTGTGACTATAAAAGAATTAAGAGACTCATTTTACAGTGCATTTTAATTAAAAGTTCATTATAAGAATTTTCTTTTAAGAACAGCATACTACATATTCATGGAAATATGTAACTTTACCCTACAAATGGGACTGTCACCATATTATTCTTACAATTCAAACATATGAAAAATAAAATATGATATTTAGCTTTATAAATTCCCCCTCCCCCCCTTTAAATCCTTTTTCTTTTAAATAACAAAAGTATTAACTCTTTCCCAGTACAGTGCATTTGCTATCTGCGAGCCACAAACCAAGAAGTCACATCAACGGCAAGGAAACAGCAACATTGTTTGTAAAATATTGAGAGAAAATGATAAAAAAATATAGTAGTCAGCCCAGTGCTTACAGAAGAGACAGTCAACATGAATTGAAAAAGCAGCACATTTTCATATTACATAGGACCATTATAATAACATATAAACCAGTGCAGAAGACTTATGCTGGAAAAATAGATAGCAATTCTCAGCAAGCAGAAACTGAACTTTGGCACTTGCTCATAAAAAGGCCTTTCAAAGCAAAACAAAATGGAAATTCACTTAATCACAGCTTGTATATTTAAAAAAATAAAGACATTGAAGCGAAAGAAACAATAGAGAAAAGTGTACAAGCCAGGTCACTAAGAATTCAGTACATTCAGCCTACAGAAAATACAAGTACAATCTTTTGTCCACACACCTATGCTGGGATCCTGGCTAGCAAAGGACAGGCTTTGGGACAGAACCTCACCTGAAGCACCTCTGCTTCAATGGAGCTGTGCTGATTAAACAGCCCTTTCATCAAATTGAGCTGGTACAATGTGTCTCAAATACATCACCTCTTTATCATAAAATAAGGATTTCTAATCTGCAAATTAAAAAGCAAAAGCCTTGCACTCAGACAGTGGCTGTTCTGCTCTACCCATAGCTGCACCATAACCACTGCAGTGTAAGGATTTAAGTGAGGGTTTTTTTTAAAAAAGGGCTAAAAAAGAATGGCTTCATTTCAAAGGGGAGACAATAGACTGGAAGGAAGGGTTCACATTTAGTCTGTTAATCCTGGTGCTGTCAGCACTGCACATGCTCAGGCACACAAGAGTGAAGTGTGCACGCTGTTCTCCCTCCCTGCAGAAGAACCAATGGTCTAAGCTCAGGCCCAACCAAAAGGCTTCTGCAGGCCAAAGGACATTTTTGGATCAGGCCATAAGAAAGCAAGGGCTGCTCTAGCCAAGAAGTGCTCCTTTCATAGCCAGGCTTGATGCCCCAAACTAGCAGCTATCTTTGCACTGAGGCAGTTTACTCAATTTTTTTTATTCTTTTAAGGAGTTAAGACTGGGGAAGGGCAAGAAGAAAAATAAGTGCTTCAGATTGCACAGAAGATTGTCCTACTAAAGGGGGCACTTGGATGGGAAGTGATCACAGCTACAAGTCAAGCAGACGCTCCTCACATGTCTCCACAGGCCATTTAGTAGCACCTCCAAACACATCCACGTTGTTATCGACCCAGGGGATGATGTTGCCAGGCATGTTGATAGAGCAGTTAGCAATATTCATGATGTCTTCAGCTTTTAAGACCCTGTCCCATATATTGAACTGGCTCATCTCTCCAACAAAGGCTTGAGTTGCATCAAATCTTCCTCCTACTGTGTCCTTTAGGCACATAAGAGTTAGGATGAGATGAGAGGGTTATTTTGGCATTTTCTTCTTCAGATTTGAAGTCCCTCCCCACCCAGCCTCACTGCTAGAGAGAGGTGCAGAGTTAGGTCACAGAGGTGAACAAATTCGAGTTTCTAGAAGAGCTACATTGAACAAGGCACTCAGAGACAAGCTCCAACTTGAATTGTGTCAAAACAACTGAGGGCAAACAGTGGCGACTGCAAAACACCACAGAAAGGCTGTACATAACCAACCTAGCCCTGAAGCAGCAGAGCAGGAAGGCAGCTTTAAACTGAGGCTAATTTAAGAGCCATTGTGCAAGCTGAGCACAGGACAACTCCAGCAAGAACTGCACAGATGTGCAAGGTTACCCTGAGAGCTTTATGGCTATAGATTAAACCATAACTGCAGCCCTTGCCCAAATGTCTGCAGGGACTGTGAGATGTGATCTTTGGATCTAAATACCCAGGCTTTGTCTGGCTGTAACAAATGAGTGATTCAAACAGCCACTGCACAGGCCTAGAAGTGTTTGCTTGCTCCACTCACTACCCAAGGACAGAAATCCCTCATTTTTGGTGATCACACTGACATGGAACTGACAGTACAGGACAGAACCCAGCACAATGAAGGCAGAGATAAAGGAAACCTGCCAGACACTCACTAGTGAGCTGGACCATCTGCTCTGCAGAGTTTATTTGGATACTGAACTTGCCATTCTGTCATTTATGTCATGGATAAATACCTAAAATCAGTATCAAGACAAAACTGATTTTTCATTGCTCCAGCTGTGAACCTGGGAATCCTAAAGAAAGGCTATTTCCTGCTACTTTTTACAATATTTGCTCTTTTTAGTAAATGTATAATATGTGTAGAGAAATAATGTGAAGCCAGGAGCCACACAATTCATTACTTGTGAGATGTTAACTAGAAAGGCAAGCATCAAAATCCTCAGGGTTTTTTCTTCAATATTCTAAAAGGACTTATTCTTAACCCCAGCAAGAATATTCTGAATATTTAATAAGTGAAACAAACATACCAATGTGTGATTTTATTAAGTATTCGCTGCCTTGTTTCAGTCTTTCTGACACTGTGAATGCAACAGGACCAAGTGTTTAAAAGAAATTCTCACAGATCTTGTTTGTTTGGGGAGTTTTGATTTTGTTTAAACCCTAGAACATCCTTTCATTCACTCACCTGTTCCTGACCCAGGATCAAGACACCTCCAGGTTTAATTGGATGCCAAGGAGCAAGATTCTCCCCAGTGCCAAGCTTCTCTCCATCCTGAAAAGCTTCCCACATTCCATCTCTGGTTGTCCACGTAATGCAGATATGATGCCATTTTCCATCACTGATGAAGAGAGGGAGCTGAGCAACCTACAAAAACCAGAATAATGCATGAGGCAACCCAAATCTAGCAGTTCAAGCCCAACATGTAAAGAAGAACAGTATTTACTGTTCAAAAGCAAAAACTTTATATAGAGGCAAGAGTTAGTCCACATCCTACTTTGTAGGATTCCACAGAACCATAAAATTATTTAGGGTGAAACATCCCCCCAAGATCACCAAGTGCAATCATTAACCCAGCACTGCCAAGGCCACATCTACACTCCTTATAAATACCTGCAGGGATGGTGACTCCACCTCTGCCCTGTGCAGCTTGTTCCAGTGCTTTGCAACCCTCTCAGTGAAGAAATCTCTCTTCATATCCCATTAAAATTTCCTCTGCCACAACTTGTAACCATTTCCTCTTTATATGTTGCCTGACACTTGGGAGAAGAGACCAATCCCCATCCTGCACATTAATCTGTGGCTTTTTTTTTTAAATCTTAGTGCTTAGTGAGATTCCATCCAGCACTCACATTAACTTCCTCTTAAAATCTGGGGTTTGCCAGTGCCATTTCCAGTAACAACTCTGACAAATGGATCTGTCTGCTACCAGGAGAACTTGTGGGAAATGTTCCCTAAACCCCACAAGAAGGAGAAATTATGCTCCTTTAGGAGTTTGAGCTGAAAACCTTCTCAGGTCAACATCAAGACACAAGTGCAGTGGGCCATGGAGCAGCTGTGAACTGGAAGAAATAAAAACCTCACAGAATATTGATATTACAGACATAATATTGAAGAGAAAAAAGTTATGGCTAAAGATAAGCAGACTCAAGTTTGCCTCTCTTCCACAAAGCACTAAAAATAATTGGTTATTGATCTGGGAGGATGATAGGACTGTTAGGAGTCCATAATCAGCCACAAGATGAACCATCTGAGTAGTGTAGCAAACAGCTGATCCCTCAGAGAGCAGTGAGTTACCAGGAAACCTAACTGAAGGTGGTGAGAAAGGAAGCATTTAAATACTGGCTTAATTACAAGTTTCAATGTTTTCTTCAAGCTTGTCAGAAACCATCAATGGTATGAAGTAGTTGTATCTAAAGACTGAAAAACTGTATTTAAACTGATGTTCAGTCACTGAGCATAACAAAACCAGACCACCATGATGGAGAGCCTTTTACTCTCTGTCTTCTTCAAAATTCATTTAGCATTTGTAACTTCTACACTTAGAAAGATAGAAATACTGCAAGTGGCTTAGATCTCACAGGTCTTACAATAGTGGGGCTTCAAATTTTGCTTGTATTTCATAGAACAAAAAAACCAAACAGAAAAACAACAAAAAACCCACACCAAAACAAAAAACACCTGCTTGTAACTTTGTAACTTCAGACAATACAAGCGTGTGCACATCTAAGATCAAGCTGTGTGGTCTGAACACACAAGTATCTGTACAACTTAACTTCTGTTTCAAGTGCTTTTATGAGCTTGTAATGTGCAAGTGGACAACAGACAAGCAGACAGAACACCTCCAAGGCTTCTCTCAGAGGGAAGGAGGGAGTCAGTGCAAAGGGGTCAGGCCTTGTTCTGGTTATGCCGACAACAAAGAGTTTGCCAAGTCTCACCTTGTCATTAATTAGCAGTTCAATTGGATTATTCCCCCATTCTATGAGGACAATTTCATTGGCTTGCCCAGGAACAGCATATGAGAATGGAGTGCCAATCCCAGGAGAAGCACTTGACCTCAGCCACAAGCACACAGTGAAAGCATAGAGCTCTGGCAGAGTCTTCTTGATCTTCCCATACAGGTAGTTTGTGCGAAGAGGAAGGGAGACTTTGAATTCATCAGGAGACTTAAATGCACTGTTACCTAGAATCACATGGAGCAAAACAGACCCTTAACATTAAACAAAACAATGTATTCAAGGTAATTCAGAATAAAACACAAGCTTGAATCACTGCAGAGAAGTACAGGAAAAAAAAGTATATTGAAGTAGTATTTACTGAATGTTGATTTTGCTGCACACAAAAATGCAAATAGATTTTATCCACATTGTGATAATTATTTAGTTTATTTCTGCTCATTTAGAGCAAAAGAAAAGCTGGTAGACAATCATTTTCATTGCCTAGTTCATGGCTGGAGGCCTCCATATTTCAAACAATTCAAACTAGAAAATATTTACTGTCAGTAAAATGGATTCTCTGCTATGCTCATTATTAAAGCATCACAGTGCTTCACAAGTAGGATTTCTTTCCCCACTCCTGCTACACAAGCAGCATCCCTGTGTTAAGATCTCAGGCTAACACTCACATTTTGGACAGCAAATTTGAAATAAGACTACACTGACACAGTCCAGAAAGCAGCTACATTCAGTAGGACTGTTTTCTGTCCCATCAACTGAACAACACAAGATCTCAAGAATTCAAAGTGATCTGAATTAACAATGCAATATCAAGCTATGAACTATAGGAAGATTAGACAGTTAATATAAAAGCAGAAATTATTATTTATCTTTTTCTTAAAAAGTGATAAAAACCAGTGAGGTATTCTGAGACATGCTTACAAAATTGAGAACCCTTAAGACCAAAACTTTATGATAAAGTCGAAGTACTCTGTATCATGTAGTTGATGCAGATGCTCACAAGTAATTCTCTAGAAGTATTAAGAAATAAATCCCACATTGTGGCAGAAATTGAACCCCACAGTTCTGTGGTAATGTCACTCTCAAGTTTTTAGCTGCCTGTTGTTCTAAGACTCATTCATTTCCTTTTCTCACATTCCTCAAACAAACTCAATCCCCTTGCCAAGATTCACACTCTAGTCCAAATGAAAAGCTGCTGTCACAAAAGGTTGCCACAATTCTCATATGTATTTTTTAAACCATTGGCATTCTCTCAGTTCCCCTTCTCAGAAGCAACTGAAGTGTTTTGGCTGCATTTTCCACAGAATGAGGGGGTGGGAGAAGAAAAAGCTTCTCTTTAGCTTGAATCTGTCTTGAGGAACCTTAGAGACCTGAAATGCTCTAAGTGGTAAGCAACAAAAAATCACCAGAGTCCTAGGGTTAATACTGAGCAACCATTAGGCTGGTAGAACCAATCTCACATAGGAAAAGCAGAAACATACCCCATTAAAACAGCTATTTTTTTTGGGTAGACGTGCAAGAAATATTGTTATTCCTTTTTGGAGATAGAGAAAATAGGTTTAGATGTAGTAAATTATCTGTTTGTACCTCCAGCAAAGCTTGGAATCATACAGAAGTCCAGGCACTACTGTTTGGAGGATTATACCTCCTGCTTTTTTTTACTGCATCATCTTCTGCTGTCAATGGAGACAACCAGTGAAGGAGTTAACAGCAGACTTTGGGAACCACAAGAAGTGTAAAAGTTTTAAAATCTTCTGCTCCACTGGTAACTAAAACAGCTGTCACAGCTACAGATAAAATCCAAGGCTTACAGTGTTACCTCAAAGTTATTTTTTCCCCCTATTTAGTCTCAGGACAATGAGGAGCTTATGACACTCTAGTTAGGTATAGGGAAGAAATGCTAATCAATACTGCATTTTAAATGAAAGCACAACAGAAATACAATTTTCAAATGAGGCCAGATAAAATATTGTCTGCATTTAAAACACAAGAAAGTAAATTCTTTCATTATTATTACTCTGACTTTGATTTGGCAGAGGAACCAGAACAGCTAAGCTGTACAGTAATGGAGAGCAAGTCACACAAGACACAGAAAGGCTGGATCTTGGTTTCTGTCCCAAATTCTTCACTTCCCCCGAGACTTAAGACAGCCCTCATTCCCCACACAAAAAAAATAAAGGTGGGAACAGGTTATTTTTAGCCTCACTGAATTACACATCCTTGTTCTCCCACCACTCTCTCTTTCTGATATGAGTCACATACCATCTTTCAGAGACAAGGACTGTCTATACTTGACTCATAAGACATTAACAGGCCACTAATTCTCCATAACTTTAGTTGCAGGTTAGGCTTTATCTTGGCTCTCAGGAAATTCTAAAAGACAGAGCCAGAAGAAAATCATCTTCCTCCTTCCCTTTTCCCCTCCTTCACTCTTTTTAGAAGAAAGAATAGATACAGTATTACACACATGGGTCCATTAGGCTGCATTTCTAAATTCATTCAATGGTATGTCTGTACCATTTGGGAAGCATGTCCATTAAGCTGCTTTTAAGCAGAGTTACTCACCTTGGAAAACCATTTAAGGATTGGGCAGCGATATTTACTGCACCTCCAGCCCCATACAGCTCACTGTATACATGTATACAGTCAGTACAGGAAGAGTTCTGTGCTTTAGGTCAGTTCCACAGACATTTGTAATTCAAATAAACAGATTCTACTCAAGCAGAGAGATCTCAGTAATAATTAAGCCAAGAATCAGAATGAATGACTAGGATTACAAGAGTGTCCCCCAGTGGACCATGTGTAATCTCCTGTAAACTCAGAAGGCTGTAAGCTTGGAATAGAGCATAATTCAAGTATCTGCAGTTACCCAAAGTCATAACAAGTAACAAAAGGAAAGACCACCCTCAATACTTCCACAGCAGCAGGAAACAAAGCTGGTATAAAATGCCATTAATTACATCAAAGGTAATTGTGCTAATTAAATTTAGCCCATATGACTCTCAGTCCAAATAAAGGCAGCTCTGCTCTGATGTATGCTTGACATTATGTAGCTATTTACACCCATGCCATACTTATTCCTATCTCCACTTGCCTCCTTACAGATCTTTCCATCCCACAAACACTAAGAGTTTCATCCTAGCCACCCACACATGCCGAATTAAGAGACAGGAAGCCCAAGCCAGGCAACTGCCTGTCAAGCAAGAAGCCTGAGGTAAAAGATAAAGAAGAATCCAAGTATTTGCACTGTCACCTACTATTTAATCCAGTACCTTAATGTCTTTCCCTCAAGGCCCACATTTAGTCTATTGCTCTGGAAGGAAGGAGTAAACAAAATTAATCAGGATGGGGAAGCACTTAGATTCCGAGCAATTACCTTTCTCTAATTCAGACACTCTTTCTAGCAATGCATTCAAGGCTGTCTCTGTCTTCTGCCGGTGGGCTGAGGTCTCGTTGTGAAGCAGAGACTTCTCATCCTCCAGCTCTGCCACTTTGCTGAGGAGCTGGCGCTCCAGGTCCCCGAGCCGCCGCTGCAGCATCTCCCGCAGGTCACCGGGCAGGGCTGCATAGGACACGTTGGCTCGGAGCTGGTGCTTTGGGGCAAAGCAGAGGGGGGAAAAAACTGTCATTGCAGAAACTGAAACTGTGAGATGCAGATATGCTCCTGGTTCAAAGGGGGAAAGTAAGATCATGGAGCTCTCCAGCAAGTACAGAAGAGGTATTGCTTTTTGGCATTTGTCATGCTCGGTGCTTTTACCAGCACTGTAGCTAAACAGGTCCTGAAACAAAAGGGCACTTTTGTTAGAGGCTTCCAGCACTTTATATGAAGGAATTTTCATACATCTAAGTTCAAT
The DNA here is from genome assembly GCA_013399455.1 of Anthoscopus minutus. NCBI lineage: Eukaryota > Metazoa > Chordata > Aves > Passeriformes > Paridae > Anthoscopus > Anthoscopus minutus. The sequence continues at coordinate 107,267 of VWYI01025074.1, forward strand.
AAAATCAATGTGGGGAGCAGGTCTGATGTACTTCTATTACTAGACACACATGTAGCACATCAGTCAATTTTTGCTTTACTTACTGTTAGTGACATGGCCAACCTAGGTAAACAGAAAAACTATCAGTTCATTTTAGATTGAAATTAAGTTACTTTGAAAGCAGATTTACCAAAGTAAGATGCTCTTTGGATCAATCTAAATATTAACCAGCGAAAGTATTATTCAAACTGAAAACAGGGGCGCTTCACACTCTAAGTGACACTAGTATCTTTAAAGATACTAAAAGAAACGTTTCCACCTACCATGTTATTCTAGTGAAGTTTCTCTTTTAGAACGCTAAAAAGAATGCTTCAGAAAGACAGCAATAGTAATAAAATGATGTAACACAAGAGCTCATTCAGAACTGTGCTTGCTAAACAGCCCTCAGCACAGCCTTTCAGAAGTTACTCTCCATCCTCACATCAGCACTGACTGGAGGACAGCAGGAGCACACGTGAGGCGCTCAGGGTGTGAAAAGCAAAACATCAGCACAAACCCTGTGAGAATCCTCTCTATGAGACATTTGCAGGAACAGCACTCAAACCACGGACACTGTCCAAAGGCTCATGGAAATCACTCATCGGTGGGCTTGGACCAAATCCCCTTTCTGTTTTCAAAGGCGCACAGAATTGGGTTCTTTTCATTTTATTTCAGCCCTGAGTACATCATCTTATCTGCACCATCTGCCCAACACAATCTCCTCATTACCATTGGCCTGTTCAGCACCATATGCCGGGGTCTTACTGCCCAAGACATCAGCTTTGTACCTCAAACCACATGAAGTCATATCCCCAGAAAGAGAGATTTACACATTATTAATACAGAATCTAAGCTGGTGACAAGCAAGGAAACCATAATCTCCCCCCACGCAGTGGGGGAACACATTCAAGAGCAGCCCCTTAGGGTATTTACCATTAAAGAGAGGAGATAAATAACCAAGAGAACACGACAAGCCAAATCGAGCCGCTCGCCCCCGGGGCTGGGCCAGTTTGGATCTATCTCCACACGGTTTTAGGGCACTACTCGTGCCCGAAGTGCCGCTAGACGTGAAGCGGCGGCGCTGCCCGGCCCTACCTCCAGGCTCTCCAGCCGGTCCTTCAGGGTCTGCATGGTGCGGCTCAGCTGGTCGATGACCTGCGCCGGGTCACGCGGCAGGTCGCCCATTGTGTCCTTGCCCTTGCCCACCTCGTTCTTCCACGACCCCGCGGACTTGCCGTCGGCGCCCTCGCAGCGGGCGAGCTTGCCGGTGAGCTCCTGGATGGCCTCCCGCTGGCTCCCAATGGTCTCCTTCTGCTGCAGGACGGTCTCCCGCAGCTGCAGCACCATGGCTTTGAGCTCCTCCTCGGGGGGCAGCGCGCCGCCCTGCATGGGCACGGGGGGCAGCGGGCAGCCCGTGCCGGCGGCGTCCAGCGGCAGCGAGGTGCACACGAAGCGGCTGCCCGGAGGACTCTCCTGCTCCCCGGCCGGCGACCCCCGCCCGCCCGCAGCTACGGCGAGCAGGAGCCCGGCGGCCACGAGCAGCATTCCGGCAGGCGAGCGGAGCGCCCGCTCGGCGGGGCGGCCGGAGCCGAGCCGCGGTGCCAGGAGCGGATCCCGCCGCCCCGTCCCGTCCGTCTCTTCGCGTTCCCCTCACGCCGCTCCCGCGCCCGCCGCCGGCCGCGGCTTTTATCGGCAGCGAGAGCGCGGGGGGCGGGGCCCGGCTCGCGCCGCGCGCGCTGGTTGGCTGAGGGCTGTACTGACGTCAGCCGGGGCGGGGTCGGGAGCGCTCCGGGACCGGGATCGGGAGCGGGATCGGGAGCAGCCCGAGCCCCGCAGACCGGGCGCTCCTCCTCCCCATGCCCAGCCTGACCCCACGCGAGTCTGCTGACACTGCCCCTCGTCCTCACCACGCTCCGCGGTGAAGAGCCCGGTTCCATCCACCTCGATGATCTCTACCGAACCCGCTCCGGCTTGTCAGTGTCTTTCTGGTATTATGCAGGTCAGAACTGGACTCAGCATCTCGAGGTGATCCAAGCAGTGCCGAGCAGAGGGATTATCCCTTCCACGGTCGGCCTGGAGCAGCTCTTTGAGCTACAAGATAATGCCGTCAGAAAAACGGGAACGGTTCAAGCTATGCAGCAGTATTCCCATTTATTGAGGGGAAAGAGACAAGGACATCTTACTCATTAGAGTACCGTAATTCTATTGTTGGACCATAAGACCATTGTGGTTTCAGCTGTATTGTTTGTGGCATCCCAGATTTTTAATGCTGATCCACTTATTTACTTGAGTTACTTTAAATTAATAATCTGTGAAGGCTTTTGTATTTTCCAAGTGACATATGAACACTGAACAGTTCTTACAAACATCTTGTGGATATGCAATAAAAACTCTTACCTCCACTGGAAAAATTGAGAAACAATTTCCTTATGCATCAGCAGAGGCTGCTCTTAGAACTCCCTAATCTTTAAGTAGAACTTCAAACTTTTTGAAAGTTTATATATGGAGATGAAATACATTTTACCATAGAGTGAGTCACTCCTACTATGAAATAAATAACTTTTTAAATAATAATGAATAAAAACAAAGAATAAAGAAGAATTAATTGAAAATAATTTTAGCTTTTTTTTTTCAGTTAGCATGAGAATTGCTTTGTTACATAATGAATTAACAACTTTCCAGCAGTGTGCACCACAGGGACAGTTAAATCTGATGGTTTCATGGAGTTCAGTTTATTTGTTCAAGTCTTCTAGCAATGTCCTGTTTAAAGTCACACAAATCAAAGGCAACTGCAGCCACTGTTCAGCCAGATGAGTGAGATGCAGCTCCTAATGCTTACTCGAGGGGAGAGAACACTGGGAGCAGGCAGAGTTCAAAATGCAACCAGAAGCTCCGATTTCTGAACTCCCTTTGTCTGGAAACCAGGCCTCAGGAGACGGTGCTGCTTCCTGCATGAATGAAAACCCACTCGAGGGCAGAGCTCTCACTAATGCCTGGTTAGACATTTAACTCCTGCTGAAATCAACAGCATATCGTGTCTTCATCACCTGGCTGATTAAAATTCTGGATGCTGCAGCAAGGAGGACCACGCAAGCACACTAGGAACATCTCACCTGTCAAGACAGGGTCTTTCCAGTCCACATAAGTCAAAGAAATATTAAAGCTTATATAGAATAATGTGCCAGAATTATTGCTCTACATGTAAGATTAATTAGTCCCATCTGTATTACATTGCAGCTCATTTCTCCCAAATTTCACGTGAAGCAGTATGAAAAAAATTAATAAAATAATTGTGAAATGTTGGATTTAGCCTGTAGGAAGATAGTAGTCAATTGCTTTTACACAGCTTGATTCTACCCTTTATAGTATGAATTATATTGGCACCCTGTGCAAATAACCTCACATTACTTCAAAATAAACTTCAAACTCCTGATCTTGATTTTAAAGCATACTTTACAATTCAGAGCTGATCCCAAACAGGTTTTGACTGAATGCATGACAGTGATAAAGGCATTGCATCTTTTTAAATTCAAGTAATATACAGCTTGAAGGTTTTGCTTAATTAGAGATGGATTTTTGTCATGATCTCTTACTCAGACAAGCTGAGGAGTAACACAAGCAGCAGCAAGCAATAAACATCTGACTTCCAGAGTTCTGTAAGGTATATGATGGTAAAAAGCACATGACAACAAAACTATTGTCTTTCATTACTCTACTGTTTCTTCTTGACAAGGGAGGCCAGTAAAACAGGAAAGAATCCCAACAAAGACACACAGAAATGTCATTAACCACACAATGGGGTACAAATGTGGATTACACAGGGAAAGACAGGTATTATCCATTGTGCTTCTTAATATTTTGCTATGGTACTTCAGTGCTTTCAGAATAAAAAGGGGATGATTGCCCTGTTCTGCTCTGTGCTGGTGTGACCTCACCTCCAATCCTGTGTGCATTTTTGGGCACCACAATATAAAAAAGACATTAAACTAATAGAGTGTCCAAAGGAGGCCACAAGGATGGAGAAGGGTCTGTAGGAGAGGCTACATGAGGAGCAGCTGAGGACACTTGGTCTGTTCAGCCTGGAGGAGACTCAGGGGACCTCACTGAGGTCTTCAACACCTTCTGGAGGGCAGAGGAGGGGCAGCTCCAGTCCCTGTCCCTATGATCAGGGACAGGACCCGAGGGAATGCCTGGAGCTGTGTCAGGCGAGGCTTAGGCTTGGTATTAAGAAAAAAACTTTCCCCTAGAGGGTGTTTGGGCACTGAACAGCTCCCCAGGGCAATGGTCACAGCACCAGCCTGCCAGAGCTCAAGAAGCATTTGGACAAAGCTCTCAGGCACAGGGTGGGATTGTAGGGTGTTGTAAGGCCCAGGAGCTGGATTTCTCTCATCCCTGTGGATCCTTTCCAACTCGGGATATTCTATGATTCTATGAGTCTATGAAGCAAAACAACATGAATTACCCCATTTACCCTACTTGCAGATTCTAAGACCTAAATTTAACACATGTAATAATTTATTGAAACACTTCTTATGACAGTAGGCAGTGTGTTTTCAGGTTGAAGGCCATATAAATCTTCATTTTGAGAGACTGGCATGCAGCAGTACATTATCATAAATAATAAATCATTAAAATTCCGAGAAAGTCTATCATTTTTACATCAATACATCACATGCTAAAGCATAAGCTAGCTTGATCACTCGAGATATTTTAAAAAGGATGGCGATTTTCCTTACAACCAAGATGATCAGTTCACAGGCACTGTGAAGATATTTCACCGTAGGATAAAAGCTGATTGGGTTAGAGGGGGAAGCACAGAGAGTAAGGGAAACTTACAGTTGCATTTGAGAGGTTTTTGAAACTTCTGGCTCTGTGGCTGTCAGGCAGCCTAGTGTGTCAGCAGCCTACAGAATGGATTTTTAATTTTTAATTTAACTTTGACAGTTTCTATTGCCTTCAAAAGGGCTTTATTCTCTTTGGAAGCAGCACTTGCATGCTAGCTGCTATCTGTCTTTGATGCCTAACTGGAGAGTCTAACACCAGAACTTCAGTGTCTGTGTAAAATGCATTGGGATTCTCAATAATATAAAGGGTTTGTGTTTAGCATGAAGGTCTGGAATTCAGGGGATCTGACACAGATCTTTGTCAACACACATCTGTCTGGCCACTATCACTATGACAATTTTGCAAAAACTTCTAAATAAATTAGAAGATCGTGTCTCATTTTTAAGGTGTAGCTTAAGGGCATGAAAGGCAGTGTATAAGTGACTTAAAAGAAAGACTGGCTTCTTATTTTTTTGATATTTCAGGTTTGTGCCACTCATTATTATCCAGATGTTCAGTGAAATATTGGCCTAAAATACCTGAAAGGCCTGACTTAATCTAGACCTACAGATACAGGTTCAGGTCCTTTTAATAGATGACTTAGAAATTCAGGTCTTACTGTAATGGGAGTTAAGCATTTAACTGACTAAAGAAATTTTCAAAAGTGTCAGTTGTCCAACTTTGTCAGTAAGAAGGAATATTTGAAAAAAAAGTCTAATTTCTCCATATCTCTTTAGCATTTCTCAGATTATAAACTCACACCAGGAAGAATTTGTCTATTCCTGTACATCTGTGCATCACAACAGGACTTGATGCTTATTATTTGAATCAGAGAAGTGTTTATATCACCTAGGTTATATTAATTTATTTATTCAATTTTCTTCTAAGAAAATGCTACTTGGACTGCCATTTACATCTTCTAGAAGGTAAAAAAAAATATATTTCATTTGTATAATTCCTTAAGTATATATCACTGTCAAAATATATCAATCCACGTCTTCCATCACAAGTTTAGCTATTTACTCTGTTAACTATAACACTATTCACCACCAATGAAGCCTGAAATTATGCAATTTTTTCAGTATTTTCTTAATATGTTTGCTGAAGTAATCAGATATTATTTGACTCTGTGTTTATTCTTTAATATCTGCTTCTGACTGCATAAAAGTCCCCGGGCTACTGATTAGAGAGATGCTACAAAACTGAACTCCAAAATTTTTAAGCATGTTCCAAGAAACTTGGTATGTGGCAAATGTTACAACCAGGAAATTTAGGAGAAAAAAAGACAATTAACCAATTACAGGAAAAGATATGAAACTCTGGTTTGCCTGCAGAAGCTTAGAGTCACAGCATCCAGGAACATTGCAGCATGAGGATATTTTTCAAGACATTTTAGGGGCTCTTTATATTCCCACTTTATGTAGTTTTTATGGATAAAATAGAATATTAGAAGAAACCAACTGTTAAGAGACATTCTCCCTTTTTCTTTGCATATCTTAGGCTTGTCTATGAAAATCATGAATGAAAAATGTATTCCCTTTTAAGGCAATGGGGTTTTTTCCATTGATCTGAATAAATACAAGATTTCTCCAGAGCATTTAAATGATACACCACTTTTCTGAGAATCATTAATTTGGATGATCTTCCTCCTAGCAGAAGGACAACAAAACCCACAGTGAAAACTAACTTAGGCAGAGAGATTCACTGCAGGAACTTGCAATGCACATCAGGTACTTAAAAGAGAGCTTACTGTCTCTAGCATTCCCATGTGGGCTGAAGGACAGGAACAGGAGGGAACTGGGGAATACACACAAGCTGCCTGTCACCCTGGCACTGCTCACCAACCAGCAAGAGAGTGGGGCAGTCACTGCAGGACCTATTCCTTTCCTGTACTCTACAGACATTTAGCCCAAAATGTCAGCCTCAGAAACACATCTGAGAAGTGAAATAGGTTAGTTATATGGAGAACAAACCCTGAGAGCTTCACCTTTATTACTTGATTAATATTAATGCACATCTCCCTGAAATTGTGTGAATTTTGTCTGATTCTAAGAGCAAGACAAACCAAGACTTTGGCTAGAGATAAAGTCCACACACATACACAATATATTGCAATGGATCAAATGCTTTTACATGTTCAGATCTGGATATTTTTTGCTTCTTTTCAAAATCCTAAGTCCACTTAGATCTGGTGCTTTTGAAGAGTAAGATGCCACTGTGAAAAGACCTCATATCACACTTCTTTCAGCAGCACGTGAGAGGTGTTTCCTCTCTGCAGACTCCATTAGCACCACTTCCCACACGGAGCATTGCTCTCAGAGCAGAGCTGAAACTATTAAACTCCATTGCAGGTGTCTCAGTGCTTTGCACAGGAGCAGGAGAAAGTACCTCCTGTTACATCTCCAAATACTGCAGTGTGGATAATTACTATAGTCCACGCTTTAGAGGACTAAAATTTCCCTTCTAGAGGCAATGAGCTTGTGGCAGTCCCTTGAAATCCTTCCAGTTCTGCAAACTTTAAAGTCCACTAGCAGGTGAATAGTTTCCCTGTGGAAATTGTGTCCCTTGACCAATCACTGTCACTGTGGTATTAGAAATGTATTTTTTCTTTCCATGACACAGTGACATAAACCAGAAATATATTTTTGTACCAGTCATTCAGATCTCTACATGTGTGTGCAAGATGCTCACACGCACTCACAGACATAGGTTACATTAAATTTTTTAATACAGAAAATACACCCTTGGATTTAGAGCTAGAATCCACAGAATAGAATGTAATGTACCCACCTTGTGACAAAGGAAGAGAGAAAAGAATACATGAGAGATTGGAAATCCAGGACAAAAAGCAGAACATCTTCCTGTGCCTTTCCATTACAGAACATTACTATAGAAGCAGCACGGTCTTTCATGTGGGCGAGTTCGTTTCTCAGTTCTGTCAGGAGCAGAGTGATAACCCTGAGTTCTCCCACCAGGGATTTCCCTTCTCCACTCAGTATTTTTGTATCTCACTCTGTGACTGACAATTAGAAATGCTATTATGTCATGACCCATATGACATGTGAAATGCCAAAGCACCAGGTGTTCTGAGATGATGTTAAGTCACCTCAATAGGTTGCATTTCAAGTTCTAATGAGTGTGACAAAGTAATGACACATGGAGAGGATCCATAAAGTTCTGGTAGGCCAAGGGGGAAAAAAAGTCATTGTCTGTGGAGGCAGTTTTTGCAAGAAACTAGAATGTGCACAGATGGAAGAAGACTGACACAGGAAATTACAAAATAAAGCGTTATATAACTTTAGCTAAGGATGCTGCACCACGCTTCAGACTAAACACCTGGGGCCAGATTTGATAGTGAATCTGGAAATTAGTTTATTTACACCAGCAGTGAGATTGTGAAGTATTGGGCTTCAAGAGAAGCTCCACTATTGACCAGTGCAGGGTTTTTCATCCCCTGGCTCGGGTAAGGTTATTTGCACTGAGAGGTACTTGAGCTTGAGAAGAGTTAACCAGCCCAAAAAAGTTTAGATTTTTATTGTCAACAATGCATTTACCCATCACTGTACAAACTCCATTTGGCAAGACTGCAATCATATTTTAAGTGAGGTAGACCTTAATAATTTTATTTGATTTTAATGTTTACAACAGATTTACCTTACCCCTCCTGTCACTTGCTCGGTTCCATTTTGGTTTAATCTGTTATCTTTTCATCACTTAAGATGACAAGACCTTTGGGGAAGTGATTGGCCATTTTCTATGTGTTTTATACTAGTCAGCTAACTCCCCACTGACTTTAAATACTGAGTATTGTAAATAATATAAATAAATTAATTAAATGACATTAAATTACTGAGTAATTGTAATGATGTTATTCCTATCTATATTTCTATTATCTAATCTTAAAATTCACTGGTAATTTTACATTTAATTGGTTTTATCAGTATCTTTTGCACACTATGCCATCATGAAATGTCATCACAAACTAAATTTCTTTCTTTGGAGACAGATGGGTATTCATTAGAAAACATACAGTGAGATAGTAATAAGGCAGTGTTTAAGATTCCAGTCCTTTGCATTTAAATGCTTAGAAATATTTCAGTTATCATTAACTAAATTGCATTAAATTAATTAATCTGTGAAACAGATCTCACTTCAATGTTTGCATTCTCTAAGGCATCAAAATTTTGCCATTGCAAATTACATATATTTAATTTTTAAATAAAATGGAAAATATTTTGCCTTTAAAACCTTAATCTTCAGCCTGTGAAAAATATTGTGGACAATGAAAGAGCAGGTTCTACATGCTTGCTGTGCCTCAGCCAGTCTGAACAAAGGTCTAATGAGTATCTGAACAGTGTGAAAAAAAAATCACTGGCTGTCTGACTAGCCGACTGCAGGGCAGGAAAAAATCCTATTTGTCTAGGTTTGACTGAAATTTGAGTTAACTGTCAGTGCCCACACAAACCAGAAAAATAGGATTAAAGGCCAAAGAGATATTAACAGTGGAAATGTTGTACATCTGCTTTGACTGATGACTTTTGGATTTCACAGGTTTAACTAAAGATCATTTTCGCAGCAGTTCTTATGAAGCTAAAGCCCTTTTAAATGAAATTATTAAAAAACAACTGCAGATTAGAGAAATCAAAGCTCTCATAAAACTATCCAAAGTGTTAGTGGTAATGATAAGCAAAAATAAAGTAGAGCACTTACACAGACGTCTGTACATCAAAATCCAATCAGGTTGTACAATGCTAAGGGCCTTATTCAGCTATTTTTTCCTAACTCTGAAAGTTATTAATCATATACCAAAAGAATTTTTATTTGTCATTATGGGAATATAATCATATTTCATAAACTGTGAAAATTGTAAGGATAAAAGTGAGAGAATCACCTTAGCTTGTAACATGACTTTACCCAGTTACCTTCCAAAAATTATGACTCAAAGTCATTCAGCACACAGGAGCTGATGTACAGCTCTGGTTTAGTCTGGACCAATGGCAAATAATTCAGTGCAGAGCCATTGAACCACCACAGCCAAATAAGCCAAGGAATTCCTTCTCACTGTTTGATCTGATAACAGGCTTAGTGTCAGAGCTGCTGGAGGAAATGCTACAAATCCAAAAGTGTAATTCAGATGCTGATGGCAGGTATTGTGCCAAAGCCCACGCTCACCCCGAGCACTGGTAAGAGTAGGAGGCTGTTTGGCTGGGAAGTGAAAAGCACCAGGCACAGGAGTGTGCCACAAGTTACAGATGGGCCTGGCTTGATCTCTCATCACCATGCTGTGGAGACATGAATGACATCCTTAACACCTGGAGATTTTGGAATCTCATCCCCAGTGTATGAATAAATGAAAACAATTATTTTTTTCTGCAAAGTAATACTTACTAATATGCATCCACATTTAATTTTTAGTGTTGTTGTGTCATGCTTACACAAAACACTATATTAATGAAAGCCACTGAAGGGAATGTTCTAAAAATAAAGGGAAAAGTAAAGGGAATATTTTTAAAACCTTGTCTGACAACCAGTTGCCACTGTGCAAGCCCCAGAATTGTGCTTTATAAAACACTGCTTTGGGCTTAGCCACCACACCTGTTCTCCATTAGCCAAGCTACAAGCTACAGTCAATGCAACAGTAATGAAACCAATTGTTGGGAAAACTAAAGATCTTCTCATGATTAAAAAACTAACTATTGTTAGAGGTTGTAATATTTCTGTTAAGTTCAAGTGTGGAATTGGATATCGGTAACTGATTTTTTCTTTTTCCCTGGAGAGATTTGATACAAGCTCTTAATGCTTGGGATCTATAAAGATACAATGAAACCAAATGAGAACAGATGGAAGCACTGCTGTGGAGAAGGCAGAGTTCTCATGTGAATGAGATTTATTCCAGTTTCCCTCCAGTTTCAGTAAAGGTAAAACTTGCATGGAAATACCATTGCTGACTGCAGCTCTGGGACTCTCCAATAAAAGGATTAATCCTTGTAGTAAGTGCTTGGATAAGGAACTTGGATACAAAAGGATTGCTGAGCAGCAACCAGAGGGCTCCAGATTATGACAAGTAGATTATCCCAGTAAGAACCACTTAAAAAGCAACCACCATCAAGACCTTTTATCTACAGCATAGGTCTTTGTGGCTTAGAAGGTTGGGCAGATTTTATAAGATATTTAGTAACACAGAGGAAACATTAAAGATCAAAATTCAGAGTGTGTACACTCTCACATCAACACTGTTCTCCTGAGGCATAGTTTTCATTATTGAGGTGTTTGTTTTCAATTTGTTCAAAAATCATGGATAGGGCCAACCAGGATACTTAAGTCCAGAGGAACTGTGTAAAAATGGCAGGTGTATTTATCTCTGAACTATACTCATTCAAGCCCAGTACACACTCAGGTGAGCATGAGCCCCTAAATTAGCATGCCATAAGCCACCACCTCCAGGACAGAGCTGCCTCCTAAAGCCACTCAACAACCCTTGTGCCCAAGGTAAAATCAGGGCTTGTCTCTTGGTGAGAGCTCATAAAGTGGTTTATTTACCTACTGTAACTCATTCAGAAGCACTCCAGTCTTCTAAAAATAACTCAGTGTATTATACACATTTCTCAGCAGATGTTTAATGAACCTAAACACACAACCTAAGGGAAGCAAGGTAGCTCCAAGCTCAGCTGGGCTAGAGAAAAGGCCCCTGATATGTCTGAAGTTAGCCTGGAATATCTGAAAGCTGTTGTTGAGAGAAGCTTAAAAATTCAAGCACTACTTAAAAATCACACAAGAGAAAATGGTTTTGGAATAGTCCACTTTGCAGAACACAGGCTGATGCATCCAAAGTGCTTCACTGAGCTGTCAGAACCTCCTGCACACAGCACAGAGCAGCCTCTAATTAATCCACCAGATGCCATTAATCAGCTGCTGAGGGGGGTGTTCCTGCCATCACAAACAGCCCCTTGCACCTGAGCACAGTGATGTGAGTGTGTGAGAGACCCAGCACCATTTTAATAGGCTACGTTGGTATTTGAAGGCCGTTAGAAAGCATATTAAGGGGACATATATTTGCACATGAATTTTCTGGAGAACAATTCTCTGTGTTCAGCTGATATCCCCTTATACTTCCATTAAGTTGTTAACTCTTCTACACACAAGTCTTATCCAGAATTCATGCTCTCCATGTGATTTCTTTTTTCCTGACCATTCGCTGGTATCATGCAGTATCAGTCATCTGTTCACTTTCCTCATCCTCACTGACTTATTTGTAGGTAATTTTTAGACTTTTCCCCCACATTTTTAGCATTGTAAGTTTGACACATCTAACTTAATTCTTCAAAGATATGTTTCCTTTTTCTTGTTGATGGGATGAAATTTATAATACCCAATCTTCCATGTGGATGCTGTATCTTATGGAGACCATTGCTGCGCTAATATTGGTTGTGCCATGATTTTTTTGGTGGACATTCTCACTTATAAATGTATAGGATATTTCTGGAAAGCAAATGCATGAAGCATCAACATGGCTAAAATAAGCTTCATTCAACATTCAAGCACTCTTTTGTTTAAAGTCAATTTAGCTGCACATGATATTTCTGAAGCAGTTAAAATTACAGCAAAAACACTACATCTAATTGTTCAAATCACCTACAATTTTTAATTGCTTTTCATATTTAAGGTATATTTCAATAATCCAGCCAGTCCTAGTAGGTCTCTGGTTAAAATTGCATTGTAACACCGCTGGGTGCTATGTCTGAATAAACTGCAAGCATATCAAGGCATTACTTTCTGTGGCTTTTGCCATATATTATGCACATAGATGAAAGTGGCAAAGTTTTTAGCCTCATAAATGAAGCCTCAAGGGGGCAGTTACGGTATAACTACATGGTCTCAACCAGATGGGATTCTTTGGGCTAAAATATGAAAAAGTCCACAATTTATTCCAAGCATTATTTCTCAAGTCTGTTGCTGAAGGGTTTGAGCGGATCCTGGAAATCATTTTCTGAAGCAGAAGTAAAGGGCCACAAATAAGATTTATTAAGGAGTGCTTCTTTTAATGTAAATTACATTTTGCCAATTTAAATTAAAACTATCCCCTCAAGAAATCCAGCTAAGAGGGGAGATTCAGGAGATCAGATACTTGTTGCTCTCAAAAATCGGATTTGCAAGTGAAGAAATTTAAATTTTTGAGAAATGAAGGAATGTATGTCATTGATGGTGGACCATATCCTTTTATCACCTACACCTGCACTAGGGTGAGAAATTCTCCTTTGTCATCAGCTTCATATCAGTTCTGAAGAAGCTCGAAGTAAAACTAAGAATAGCACGCAAAAATCCATTATAAAAATATATCTGTCTCTGCCTAAAACACTACTGTGATTCCACAGCATTAGCAGAACTTTTTTGGTTGAATTTAACTGTACACAATATCTCTTGACATAAGAAAGGATTTGCTGCTTTAGTCTTCAGTAAAAACTGCTCCATGACTTTTTTTCATCAATCAGTTCACTCACTTTGCTCTCTGAAATGAATGGATGGTTTTAGCTGGGTTGGTTTGGTCTGCAGAGCTAAGTAATCAGTTTCTTATACTCCTGTGAATAAAACTGAAGTTCTCTCCTGTCAACAAGAAGGTGATTAGGGCTTTGAGCATAGAGATAAGCTTATTACAGCAGGAATCTGTTCCCAGTAATTGTTGCACAGTCTGCCCATGCACTTATAACACTTGATAGGTGTTCATCTAATTTCCTGATAGGGACTGGAGCCAAACATAGAGCAGGCATTTTCCTATTATTTAAAACTTTAAGTACATATTAGTAATCTAATTACTATCTACTCAGTGGCACTGGGACAGACTATTAGTCTATGCAAAAGCTGCCTGTATAGAAGAAAATCTAGCAGCTTTCTTTCAAAAATATTTAATGAAATTAAATTGTTCAATTGCCAAATATGGGTGACTTCCAAGGGTCAGTAAGGATCCTGGTTCAGCCTCTGGCTCTGTCCTACATGAATAATGTGTGCTTCCAGCTCTATCCTAGGTTCTTGGAGGGTTCCTCAGGAGTTATCTTTCAACAAACTCACTTTGATAGCTTTCAAACCTATCAAATACGTATTTACTAATATTTTTCAGAATATCTGAGTGGAGACAGACAAAAGGAAATGTGTATGAAAACTCTCCCTGATGGCTCCTTTCTGTCAGAGCCTGAAGAACGCATTCAATTAAAATTCCACATGGAGCTTCAGAGAGGTAATGACTGAGACTAATCAGACTGTATTTTAAAGTACCCAGAGGGTGAAGCAAATCTAAAGATGAAAAGGACAAAAAAAAATTGAGAATGAACAGAAAACAGTCAATTAACATCAGATTTTTTGACTGGCCAAATGGTAGGAATTCAGAGAGCCAGCAAGTAACTGTTGCCTGGAGAAGTAGTCATAATGTAGAGAGGCACTACCCTGGAGGAGAACTGGGAAGTGACTCAGCTACACTTCTCTACTATTTCTTTTTCCTTCTCTCACTGCAGGAAATAAGATAAAAACTATGACATCCAAATCTCTGACAAAAAAAGAATATCCTTATAGCAGCAGAAAAAAAAGTGTGTTGGACAGAGGAGTATATTTCCTAATCCCCAGTTTTCTCTGTGCTGTGCAGGATAGCCTGCTACCTGCCCTGTACAGTCACTACATGACTAAACAATTTCTGCCTTAACATTCTCATTTTCCAGCTAAATTCCCACAACTAGAAACCTTCAGTCACTCATATATTGTACTGACATAAATCAATTTCCAGCTCTTAGTTTCCAGTTCCAAATATGTCTCTGAGATCCTTGTAGCATTCAAAAGCTGTTTTTTCACTGTACACATATTAGCATATTATGAAAGAAATAATTAGCATATCAAATGCTAGAGATCAATTAGCTGCCAAAGCACCAGTCTAGACACAAGCGCCTGACACTTGTAATGAAATCAAAGCCAAGCTGGCCAAATGCTGCTGCTCCCTCAGCAGGGCTCCCCGGAACAGCAGCAGGCAGTGCTCATCCATTACTCTCTGCACCAGCCGTGCAGAAGCCGATTATCATCTGCTCCCATTTACTGCAATTGTTGAGCCAAACCCTAAATGAGTTCACAGATTCGGTGACTATTCGTTTCCTGTCTGTGTCTACTGACTGCGTGGTTTTATTCCACAATTACCACTTGGTTCCAGTAATTCTTGCACTTACTCTTGAGGTCTCTTCAGATACAGCTCTTCTGGGTGCTCCTCAGCCCTCCCCATGCCAGAAAACAGAAAACTACTGTGGAGAGGCAAGGACATGCTCATGGTGCACAATAGAGTTCAGCTCCAAAAGTTCTGCTGTATGAAGACTCTTGGAGGTTTTGAAGGATTCTGAAGAGGATTTAACTCATAATGATTGAAACAGGGCCAGAACACAGCACTGCACAAAGTAGAGATCAAATACATTTGCCCTCAAAAGGAGCATAAGAAATTGTGAGCTTCAATGCCTTAGCGAGCTGAGAATGAACAGCCCGAGGCAATACATGTCCAGAGAGCAGCAAATACAGCAAAACAGCAGCTAAGTACCTCATTCTGCAGTCTAAGTATGACCAATTCCTCGTGAGATTTTCCTATACGTAAAAAAGAGAGAGGAAATTTCTTTTAAAGGAAATGTGATCAAATCTTTGCTCTAAATTCACTGTACAGTTCTGTATCAGATGCCTTCTGACAGCAAAGATTCTCCATTCATCATTGAAGCTTTGACCTCTTTGAAAAACTTCTTGCACTTTTGCCCTAATCACACTTCCCAGATACAGACAGCTCAAATATTCATTTACTTCCGTGGGAGAATAATCTTTAATGTGCCATTATCAAATTTCTATCTGCAGATACTATTTAATGCAGAGTCATATTACATGATCATGCATTCAGGAAAGCAAGGCAACTGACTGGAATTTCATCCATGTTAAAGCAGAGACAATTCAGGAAAGAAATTGTAGACAGTGGTTTAGCAATAGATTCATTCACATTAAAAGGAAAAATGCAGAAGCTAAAGACTGGTGTGGCTTGGTTTCTTCATGACTCCCACAAAATATTCTCCAACACAGCTCATTTCTCTTGCACCTTTTCACTTCACCTAATGAATAAACACCATTTCAGCAGAGAAACCTATCACTGGTTTTATATGCCTTCCTTTGAACTCCATCTCAACAGGATGCTGACAGACAATAAAACCTATATTCTATTCCTCAAATGGAAGTTACTTCTGAAAAGAGGAGTCATACAAATTGAGTACTTTGGGCAAATAATTCTGTTTTCACCCTTTATTAAAATGTGCAGTACCCAGCTTTAATTTGATAAACTGCAGACCCACCATCCCATGTATCTGAATGCTCTGTAAGCTCAGTGTTACCAGTAGTTATTTCTGCTACAGACCAGCTCTCAGATCTATGCAAAGCAAATACACTATAGCAGCTGCCAAGAAAATACAAGCTTAACTCAATCTTTGCTCCTAAGACTTCACCTGGCATTTTTTTCTGATAGGCATTACCTTTTCCAGAGTTAGAAAAGTCAGTGTCTGTCCCCTAAGTGATCACTGGAACCTTACATTCATACTGTGATTTTCAAAGGAATTATGAAGGACAGCTAATTTATACCTTTGTCTTGTCTCTAAGATACACTTACATGAATCTTATACATTCAGGAAGCCAAACTGGAGGGGGTAAAGGACTTCTGAAGGAATCTAAGTCAGTGCTTTCCATTTTATAGTTAGAAATCGGGAAAGGGTGGAGGGAAATGACATATTTTGATTCCACTTACTATGATAATTTGTGTGGATTTAATGTAATAATGATAATTCAGGTAAGATAAATTCACAAACAGTATCCTAGTAAGGAAACAAATAAATATATTCATAATTCAGACACTTTACACAAAATCATCTATTACTTGTCAAGAACTGAGATACTCCTAAAAAGCTGCACTGAGCTTGTACAAAATACTACAAATTGCTAAGGATTCCCTGAATATTCATTTCATTTGTTTGTGTTTAATTTACAGCATGTGATGTTTTATGCTAGTAATTATATAAAAATCAACACCTATGAACACAGATAAAGGCCTTCACAGAGCCTAGCAGAAAGCACAGCACTGTGTAACAATGTAATCTGTTTAAAAGCAAAAGAAAAAATACTGGCATCATTTCAGAAATGTAAAGCACTCAGTGCAGCTGGAAGAAGCATTTATTATTTATACTCTGGAGGCTCTTCATTCACATTTACCAACATGTTTACCATTTGGAATGAAGATAAATTAGCCAGGCAACAGCCAAACACAAATTTTACTCCCCCCAATAAATTTCAAATCCAGTAACATTCAGGTGAACCATTCACATCCTTCCTCCCAAGTGACTGACAGAGATGTGAGAGGCTTAGAAAGATATGCCTGGATCAAAGTGGTAGATGTTATGTCACACATAGTTTCTGGATTTGGATACATATCTGAGTTAATGCTAGAAATACATTTAAGCTTGCCAAGGCAGGTTGGTGTAATGAATAATGCATTACATCCTACAACAGAGAACCCACCATAGAGGCTTTTATAGCTATCCATTTTAACTGCTGGTCCAACATACAGAGCATGAATTTTTCACACAAAAACCTGTCTGGGGTTTTTGGCTGTGGGTACACAACAAGTGACTGTTCAGGGCATCATCCTAAGCAAACAGTTTAAGAAAAGAACAAACTTGCACGAAACCACACAGTCATTTTACAATCTGCCTGCATAATTACGGTATGCTTTTATCAATCACAGCAGTAAAATACCTGCACTGCAATTATGGATGGACTTGGATGCACTGGAAAAATATTTCAAGTCACTGTTGAAAACCATTCAACTCTCTGCCAGTGGAGAAAGCTGCTGAAAGCACTTGTCATCTTAACCAGCCAGCCTTCACTTATTTCACACTGTAAAAATGCAAATTGTCCTGTGACCCTTCTGACAACAGTGGAATACCCACACTTCTATAAAAGAAGGTTATGCTATTTGGAATAATTTCTGTATATATGAGTATAACCAGAGTTGCATCCCAACCAGCAATGAGCCTCTGCTTCTCAAGCACTTCCCTTTTGCTCTTAAATTTCCCTGAATGCTGCCAGCATCATCTCTGTGCATGGCTCCAATTTCTCCACTCTGAGCACACCTAAAATCTAGTTTGCTGGAGGGTTTATTCTCAGGGTATGTTCAAGACATCCTGTGGCCAGAGTAAAACAGAGTTGCTAAGGTTTTTTTTCCCAAGATAGGGGTGCTTATGTCGATAAGTGTACTTGAATAACAGCCTGGAGATCAGAAGACTCTTCCCAGCAGTGGGAGACCCAGATTCCATTTCCTCATTATCCTGGAAGGCTGCAAAACTCATCTCCCACCATCCCAGAGAAGCTCCCAGCCTGTGCCTGTTCTGGAGGGCAGGCAGCTGCCTCCTTTCCTGTACAGCAATGCTCTGCAGCACAGAAAGGACACAGGATTCACAGATGGAAAGGGGAAAGAAAATGTAATACAATTACTCATACAAATTATGAAACAGTAATCTAAAACTATTTTACCACTGGCTATTTATCATGCACAAACTATATGACAGTTGGTATCAGCTGAATGAAAAAAGCAACTATTTTACAGCTAATAACATTGCCAGAGCCAAAACTTGGTCCCAGATTCAGCTAATACTATGGGATCAAATTCCTGTCAATAGAATCTCACGGTGTTAACTTCTAACTTGACAGCCATCTGCCTCCACAAAACCAAATTGCATACACAAAACATGCTGAGTGGGTATGAGACAGTATCTGTTTACTGGTTACTACCGAATAAATTTTAAAAGAAGTGATTGCCCTGTCATTTTCTAGATTTGATGTACTTCAGAAAAAAATCTTCAACCTTCGGGCAGGAGACAAAAAGAACACTTAACAAGGTATGGTTTCCCCGAATCTGATGAACACAATCCCAAATCATCTCTTTAAAGAGTCAGAGCCTGTGCTTTATAGATAACTATGCTTCTGGAAAAATACCAAATTACACTTAGCTGGAAAGGAAATCTACACTGGGCATCAGGGACTAACTTTGGAAAAAAGAAATTAAAAAAAAATAAAAGATGCATTATAAAGAGAGAACACTCAATGTCTGGCTTAATCTGTGCTCAGAAACAAATATCCCTTTTACCGCCCATCATATGAACAGTAGGTGAAAAATTCTGCCTCCAAATTTAATATATTTATATACTATATAATATGGTCTCAAGGTGATCTGGAGCTTACACTGATCCAGGCCACACAGGTTTTCTCTGCAGGAAGCAGTGAGCTAGAAAAGAACTGTACCTGGGAGGGACAAGCTGGCAGCCCCAGCCTGCTCTGGCACAGCAAACCTGTGTGTGACAGCTCCCAACAGAGCTGGGTGGGCCAGTGGTACCTGGAATGTTCTCACTGGGGCACCTGCTCCCATCCCTGCACATGGACTTTCTTCCTCACACACCCTGTCTGTGGATGAACAACCACAAATTTCACTCAAATTCACTGGAGTGAGCTCCCTGGTCACCAGCTCAGGGGTGTGAGGACAAAGTACTGAATGTTCTAAACACTCTCAAGTGTGAGAGAAAGGTGTGTGTTCACATCAGGTGATGTAGGAGTTGTGACAGATGCTGAATGATTAATGCACATCAGTGTATAGGGGTCCTGAGGGGGAGGGAAGGAAACAGGGTCTGCTTGGTTGATGGGGACTGTTAGGAGTCAGCTTTGAACCTGGGGAATAAATTATGAGCCAAAATTTTCTAAAGTATAATAAATGGAGAGAAACACCCAGGTTAGAAGACTATAGACAAGTTAAAGTGATGCTTAAAATTGGAAATAACTGCAGAAACAGGAGAACAAGAAGCCAGAACGCTGGCTTCTGTAAATAATGTTAAAAATAAGATTGGAGCTTAACAAAGATGAAACAGTAAACAACAAATAATAATCAATTTGAACTGCCCTATCTGATTTAAATAATACTACTGCAAGTTCTTTATTGTTCATTATGCAAACTTCTTTCCACTGATCTGACAGATCTGATTAAACGTTTCTAAGCACTCCCCAAGCTGAAATTGAGGTCATTCACAAGATTATTTTCTACTATTCAAATTACTATTGCATTAAAATAATTCAAAGCAATGTAGTGTGGCTAGGAACAACGATATGTATTCACTAATGTTAAATTAAAATATTAATGATAGATGCTGACCATAGGTTTTCAACAATCCAATTTTATTTTATCTTTGCAAAAACCACCATGCTTCCAAACTTCATAAAAATTGCTATGGTACAAAACCATGCAGAGGAAGATCTCTTCAGTATGAGATATGGAGCAGAGCTGTGAAAAGTATTCCTAAAACCTGCAACTCCTCTACAGTATTCCTGACACTACTGCAAGTTACAACAAATCTTCTTGTCAGGGGACAAAAGGTTCAGGACAGGAATTGCTGCAGGATCATGGGCTGCCACTGAAATTTAAGGCTTCCTTCTGTACTCTCAGGGGTGAGGAGCAGAGGTCACAGCTCAGCTGCTGAGGGTCCCACTGCAGCCTTGCCCAACCCTGCCATGACAGTACATGCCAAGCTCTCAGATCTGTCCAGGACATCTCTGACAGTGAAGGAAAGTGGTTGATTTTCCAGCTCAAGGATTTTTGACTTATCTGTAGGAAATAAGAGGTATCTGACCTGTCAGGAGGTCTGTGCCTCTGCCTGTTTGCACTCCAACCACTGTTGGCAATCCAGAAGCACAAGTATTTAGTGCCAGGTTTCTTCCCCTTCTTCTCCAGATTTTGTTTTCATTGCCCTCACAAAGGCACCCTGACTGTAAAGATTATGGCAACACAAACCTCCAACATCAGTAAAAATCTGCAGATCTACTAATATTCAAATCTATTCCTAAGGGAAAGCAGCAGCTCTGAGAGCCCAGTTGTGCTTTGCTGCATGTCAGGAAGCCACAAGGCTGTTATGGCACCTCCAAGGGAGCAGCAAGTTCTGAGTCCTAAAGCAAACCCCCACAAATAATCCTTTCTGAGTCCAAGTTACTGATGTCAAACCTAATTCAATTCTCTTTACTCCTCCAGAATGTCAAGGGGAGACAGACAGCATCTTACAGGTCTCAAGATATAATTTTTTCATGTTTATTCTATTTCAGAAAAATTATATACTTCCCATAAAACAAATTGTTTTGTCACTATTTCAAAAGAGTAAATAGTGTGAGTCATAGTGCTGAGTCATCCACCTGGATATTGATTTCAGGGAAAATCATACAATATGTGATTAAAGATTATTAATTACTCTTAGAGGATTAATTCTTTTTTATAGTACTCAACAGCTTTTGGGAGAACATAAGTCTTGTCAGATCAAATACTCCCACTAACAGAACTGCAGAAATTGTTAACATATTTCTGAGCATGTTTTAAGCTTTGAACTCGATACCACACAAGTTGCTGATTCTAACAGACAGGAATACCCAGAAGCTACAGGGCAACATCAAACTGGAAAATACTTCCTTGATACTACCCTTCTTAGTAAGTCATTATCAATTATTTAGGGTGAAAAGCTACCTAGAGACTGATTGTCAGCCCATGACATGATGTATTCTTTTAATACAAATATACAATTAAAGCTGATAATGTTTCCAAAAGGATAAGGATGGATAGAACGGAAAAGAGTGAACAATAACTACAAAGTTTGCCTGGTAAACTGAACTCAAAGAGCTCTTCTAAACAGCCAAATACAAGGTGTGCAGTGTCAAAATTAAACATTGTAATCTCTGACTAAGGGACCTAAAGAATTGTCAACAGTAATTATCTCAATATGAGCTACCAGTTCACAACTTGAACCAATAACTGAAATTTATTATCTGTGGTTTGCAGAGAAGTATATTAGATGGTCATTATTCTTAATGTTACTGCTTGTAAAATCTATAAGTAACAAGTGCTGCAGAAATCATTTGTGTTGAGCTTCCCCCGTGTAATCTTATAATAAATTACATCAATCATAATGCTACTGGCTGCCTGTATTGGCAGATCTGTAAATTGGAGTTCGTTCTTTTATGTTTCTGCAATTCTAACTTTGATACCTGAAGCATATCAGAAAAAAAAAATCTATATTAGACAACTATGGACTTGTCAAATTCCTCTCACTTGATTTAAAACAAAGCCCCAGTGGGTTTACCAATGATGTTCTATGCTGATCCTGGACACAATTATTAACAACATCACTAGCATTTATATAAATAAACTTTCACCATGTCCCAAGTAAAATTACAAACCTGTAATAATTGAAACTTGGAGAAGCCAACCCAATGTCAGCTTGCTGCACTTTATTTTATGGCTTTGCAGAGCTCATACATCACTTCTTTGTAAACACTCTGTTGGCCTTGATGCAGTGCAGCTTCTCACAGTAGAAAAACAAAAGCATTTTTAATTATCACAATGAAAGGCATAAGTAAAGTAAAAACAATGCTATTCATTAAACCTTTCCTAACTGATTTTTTACACAGTCTTTTTTAACCCAGTAAAGTACAACCCAGTAAAGTACAAAGCTAAGTAAAATTATTATTATTGTTATTATTCACTTTTGAGTTTACCAAAGAGGAAAATGCTTCAGAATTTATATCAAATTAAAGAAAGTATGTACAGCCATTTTCTGGAACACTTATAGTATAAACAGCAAGAAATATGGATTAAAAGACCAAGCTCTGCAATTTTCAATCTTAAAACAGAGATGAATTGAATAATTAGGGGAAAAAATGCATTTTCAAGCCTTGAACACTGTGGTTTGAAAGCATCTTTGTGGTAATGTTTCTTATTATGGTAGATATGGTAGATATTTGGAACAAAATGAGTCTGTTCTTTTTCCTGGAAACAGGATACAATGTGCAGTAAAAATGTTTAAAAAGCAGATCAGAGTACCCTGAGTTTCCATTTTAGGAAAAAGATAAAGTAATTTGTTTGCCTCTGATGGCATCTCCACTTTTTCTAATTCTATTAACTAAGCTCTGCCAGAAATTATATACTCATAAACTCACTTATAAGGTGTAAACATTTGTTTTTGCAATAATTCAGCAAATGCAGCACACCAGGTATCTTCAAAGCATTTCTTTTCCACTGGATTATAATGGCTAATTTTGTTAAGAACTGACTCCTTAAAGTAGTGGCATTATGACTGTCACGAGACCAAGATGGCACAGAGCAGAGTGAAGGGAGAGGACACTCAGTGAGGCTCAGTGCACTTTGCAGAACTTGGAAATGTGAAAAATAATTGAGTCATTCTTTCTGGGACACACCAAAATGTGATTCCCAACTGCTGGAATCACTGAAGTTTTGCAGCCTGTTTCACACACCCACCTCTGCTGAAGGATATTTAAGAAACACTTCTTTAATAAAGTTCTAAAAATAAATAGTGTGAAGTCTGAGTTTTCAGCAAAAGGTTTTAAGGAAAGGGTACTACAGTACACATCACATGGTATCAACAAGAAATGTCTAAATCCCACTGAATTCCAGAGAATACTGAAGCATTTCTTTCAATTTGAGTAGTTTAAACAAACATCAAAAAAGCAGATAGGGGGCATCCTTAAATGGCTTCCTGGCAAAGGAAACCATCTTCAATTCCAAAATAAAACCTAAATTCCAGATTAGGTTTAATTGTAGATTGAATGTGAAAGTTTAGCCTCAAAGAGAAACCATTTACAATCTCAAAAAAAAAAGAGAAAATGGATCCAATCCAATTACTAAGCATTAAAATGAAATTAGACAGCAAGCAATCCAAAGTTTCAAAAGACAAAATGTTCACAGGAACCATTTGTCTGAGGGAAGTCTCATGCAATGAGAAGCAATGTTTTGAAGCTGATAAATAAGAACAGGATGAGGTTTTACGGGAACAAGTATGCTGAACATGAACTCCTAGCAGCAAAACTAGGGAACAGCTTCCCATGACACACATTTTCACCAAACCACCTGGGATCTCAAGCAGCTTTGCACTGCAACCCTTATTCTCACTGGGTAAAGTAAAACACAGAAAATGAGGTGAAATGCCAAAGCACTCCAGATGACCAGCACTAGGAAGCAACCCCTTAATTCCACTGCTTTCCAGCTTTTCTTACAAAGCAGCAACAAAGGGCTCTAAGAGGCTTCTGATGTTCAGCCTGTCTGGACAGAGTTCACTAGCACAATAACTTTTATTTTTAGAAGTATGAACACCTGGTAATAGGCTTGACAATACAAAGTATCTCACAAAATTATTGTATTTTATTACATGCTGGGAACCAGTGCCAACATTGATACAAAAAAACCTACTCTTTACCTATTGCTTTTTCTTCTTGTATTTCCCCTTCTTCATTATCATAAGGAAATATATTTTAAAAAAGGATCAATTCCTAAACTAAAAACACTATCATAAAATATACCTAATAAAAAGTCCTGGCAACTGAATAAAAACTGAACTTAAAAAGTCTACACTAAAATTATTAAGAAACAATTTTATTCCTAAAAACAATGACCCTAAGAATTTTGGGGTTTTTAATCCAAAATCTTGTAAATATGTTATGGTCAGTTGATTATTTTGGTTGATAATGAAACTGTGAAAATACTAATCTCACTACCTTAAAGGAGGGGGAAGGGAGGGAGAAGAAAAAACTGTGTGGCATTAATCTTATGCAGAGATTCTAAATTATACATTTTATTATCCTACAGAGATTTATACTCCCATTATCTCTTACACCCACAGAAGACAAAGCAAGCGTAAATCTGTCTTTCTCCGTGCAGGGAATTTCTTAATGCTGTATTAGAGAGATAATTATTCTACCCCCACATCCCATAACATTGTTTTTTAAACAATCAGAAGTACTCTGAGTTAATATGAAGACAGATGTTTTGACTGAGAGCAACTATGGATGTGTGCTGAAAGTAAAAATTAAAACCTCATACGAATAAATATTGAAATGTACATTAATCCTTATTCTAAGGGTGATCTTCCACCACCAAGGAAGATGCTTGATCAGGATTGTCTCTAAATATTTGCAGCAGCCCAAGGAATTGAATTTATCTACAACTTTCATGAGTTAATTTAGTCAAATTCCAAAACACTCAATTCCTTCTTCTGTTAATTGTACATAGGGTAGATCTGTCCCAACTGTGCCAATTCACACTCACAAAAACAACAGAAGTACAGGCTGAGTGCATCTAAATTGAGACACTGTTTTTAACAATACAAATGGTATGAGAAAAAAAATTTGCAAATATGTCAAATTTGTATTTGATATATTTTCCTATATCATCCCCCAATATGACACACATCATCCATTCAGCTGTGATGGGATTCTGACTGAAAAGTTACCTGCCAGCCATTTCCATGTGGTAACTACTTGCCCAAATTCCTAACAAATTTCAGCTCTCATGATGTTCCCTGGAGAGCAAGATGGTGTCTGGGTTAGATACAGTCAAGAATTTTGGGTCATTATGAACTAATGCTGTGACTTAGGAAAACCAGTTTTACTCTTGAAAAATTACTGTGAATAACTCCTAAAAATTCTTAATTGCTATTCATAGAACCATGTCATCACAGGATGGTTGGGGTTGAAGCATTAGAGACCAAGCAGTTCTAAGCCCCCTGCCATGAGCAGGGACGAGTGTTCTGTTTGCTCCCCTGGGTCTGTTGTGTAACACTTGTGAAGTTTGCAAATTGCACAGTACCTGAGATATATTTCATGGAGCTGGTCTGTCACATGCCTACACTTGCCATTTTGTAAACGAACATTAATGGGTTTGGTAGAAACTGATATTGCCATGCAAGACAGCAGAGTTTAATGAATTGCAAACCACTGTACCTGAAGCAGCTGGAACACACCCTCGAGAATGCTCTCATCCTGATGCTTGGGAAGGTTTCCATACAAAACTCCTCAAATGGAAACATAAAACTGGCTCCTCAAGTAAAAATTGTAACTCACAGACTGAATTTTTCATTGAAGCTGAGATGCACCCTGTACAGCTGGGAGAAGAGAGGACACATTCCTTCCTCTATGCACTCTCCCACAGCCATCTCTGACCTGGTGCAGTGAAGGGCAGCTTTAGGGGGCTCTACATTATGCCAGCCTTTCTTCCAGTTAACAGCCACCTGTGCCCAACAAAACCCAAACCAACTGCTGCTCAGTAACTCTCCAAGCAAGCAACCTCTTGCTCTGGTTCTGTTTCCCCAGGACAGTCTTCCTCACAGAAATCCCAATCCATCTGTTTAGCCCAGCTTCCAACTTGCTTTGATCCAACAAAGTGACTCCAAGTAGTAAGAGAAGAAAAACTATAGAAATGCCTCTTGGTGTTTTGTATGTACTGAAGCAGACACTGATCCCAGTCTGGTTAATGTAAATCCAGAAGAGCTTTGCTGACGACAGGGATGCAGCTAAGGGAACTTGATTTTGCTTCTCTGCCCGATATTAAGCACAGCTGTTTTTTAAGTAAACAAAGAAAATACCACCTCCAAAAAACTTCATCTCCCACAAAATCAGTGTCACTCTTCTGAAGTCAACTGAGTTCTAAGTTGCAACTGAGTTATAAGTTATCAGCTGCAGATTTCCTCCCATATGTGATGAAGAGTGTTCTGTTTGCTCCCCTGGGTCTCAGCTCAGGCTCTGTATGAATACAAATGGAGTTTTTTCCCTAAATGAGTACCAACACATTTTCTCTTGAGTCACATATCCTTAGCTTCTACACACTGCACATTGCCAAGATGACTAAAACACCTTTAAAAAGTATTTAAATGTTTTTTTCAATAAAAAACATCAGTGACATGGCTTTCTTACACAGTGAGAAAACTCACCCTGTTTTATTGCATCAGAATGTTAAAAATTAAATTTGCTGTAGAGAACAGGTCTCAGGATAATGTACAGAACTGAATAAAATGGAGACTTAGAGACAGAGAAACCAGCACCCCTGAAAGGGCCAAACAAAATGATGTGGTATGACAGATTTAGCCAGGAACTACAAGGAACAGGATACCAACAAAATTATGATGAAAAAATTACAAGTCTGTGCACATGTAATTAACAGTATTTTTGGGATCAAAGTTAATCTTACACCAATTTCAAGGATTTAAATTTATATGCAGATACTTGGATTTCAGAAATAAAAACAAAGTAAGATGCCCTCAAACAGCCAGCAGGACACACCACATCAGAGCCCTGACATTGCAAATCTGTTTTTCAAACACAGAAAAGGTCACGTCTGGACAGAAGTAAAAATCATGCTATTTGTTTTCATAGAAATATGTAGCATTAGTATTTCAAAGTATATGCAATACTTAATTTGCCATTTTCAGGGAAG
>VWYI01025139.1:0-24500 GCA_013399455.1 Anthoscopus minutus
TATTTATTTATGTTTTTTTTTAACTGGGCAAATCTTTATAATTTTTACTTGAGTTCAGTTTAGTGACACATTTCAGGCAGGAGACTCCAATAGAACAATGAACCTGTGACATTGTATGCTGCTAATAGTAAATAAATAAATGACACTCAAAATGTAAAGACATTAGGATTTCTGAAAGAAGAGAGTATAGTTCTGTTTTGGTGTGTAACTGGTTTTATAATCTGCTAAATGCAGCATACATTTGTTTTTGTAAGCAGTTAGCTTCCCCCTTTCTTTTCTCTGTCTAGTTTGGAACAGTCAGATTTTATGCTGTTACATTGATTATTTATTTGATAAAGCTCCATCCGTCCAAATTATCTGAAATAATTTAAGAATATTAAGGAATAAAACTTCAGAGCACTATAAGGAGAAAAATATTATTTTTAAATCCAGAGAAGCTGTGGATTTTCAGATACATCCCTTAAAGTGCTAACTCCCAAGTCACGTTGTAACATGGTTTAAATGAAATTAATTTTTTCTCCAAGGCATTTGATTATTAACATTGAGGAAAAGGTAAAAAGTGCAGCGGTGGTTGGAGAATATTAAGGGACATATTACCAAATCGAAATTCTCTTATTTCCTTAGCATCCATGATTGAGGTGTGCTGGACACAGGACAATGAACAAAATGCTTGGTTCAACCCAGCAGAGCATTTGCAACTAGACAGTAAAGCTTTTCCTCTGATGGGAAAGGAGGAGAGGAGGAGTTATATTAACAGTAGGCTTTTATCAATTTGGTAGAGATTGTAAATCACTTATTAAGTATTGCATGTTTCCAGATTACAGAAACGGGTAACTGTAATATAGAGAATCAAAAGTAGAAAGACTGCTGTAATTTCCCTGTTTTCAAATGTGAGTTTTGTTGTTCTTGTTTTTCTTATTTTTATTTTATTGTCTGCTGTAGGTCTAGTACTGTATTCATTGAGACACAAGTCCATGCATGTGAGAGGTAGTATATGCATACAAAATGTTACCTCTGTGTGACTCCAGCTGTTAGATGGTTAAAGTGCTGTACAAAGAAATGAAGCATCAAATAGAAATCCACTCACTTAAGACATGCTGCAGGGACTAATCTTGTGTCTTAATAAAATAAAACGAATTTTTAACGGACCAGCAATAAAAGATTAGGTTGGTCAAAAATACTTTTGCAGTCACGATGGCAGTGAAGCAATGCATGCCTCTGTGGTAACTGGAGTTAAATAAGAGCAGACTGTAGTGGTGAGAGAGAGCTTACTTGAGCTGGATGGAACAGAAGCAGACTGGAAAGGTAAACTCCTGGTTGGCCTTTTACACTAAAAAACCCAATAAAACATGAAAATAAAGTTACTTAAACTGACTTCATGCTACAACGCAGTTAATTTTTAGAAGTGAATGTTCTGGAACTATTGAGGCTGAAGGTTTCAAGAAAGCCTTCAAAGAAGAACATGATGGGATGTCTAGAAGGTTTCCTACTTCTCTGCTGCAGGAGGATTTTCCTCCACTGTTGTGTTGTGGTCAGACTTTTCTTCCCTCTCTTCCTAACATTTTTCTTTGGTGGTGTGGTTCTCCTGACTGGTGTTGAGTGATGAAGAGAAATTCAGGACAGTAATGTGTGGCTTCCCCCTCTTTCCCAGAATGTGCAGTGGCAATGAATAAGACATTAACTAGGAATGTTCACTTAATGATCAGCCATTAGCAATTGGCTTCTAATGCCTCTGCTTGAGCTTAGAGTCAGCACTCCGGGACACAATGACAGATTTTTACAATACCCATTTTGGTGTTATCTTAAAATCAAAAAGGTTTCTGCAAACAATTACTCTTTCTCTGTATTCTACTCTGTTCCCTAAGGGAAGATGAGAGATGGATGTTCTGGGCATAGTTCCTGTAGCTGAATGTGAAAGGCCACAGGGACCTCCTGGCAAATACCAGTTAAACCGAATAAAACTTTTGTGCATGAAATACAAGGTGCTGTATGTAAGGGGTAATAAATATATCTTCATATATATATGTATAAACACATGTGCATATATAAAATGGTAGTTCTGTTGTAAATGATAACATAAAAGTGAGAGTTGCTAGCAAGGTGATTCAACACTCTTAACATTTTTCATCCACATCCATGAGTGCTTCTTTAAAATACCATTTGTTGAAAGTAATTCTGTAGGTTATTTGTAGAGAAGCTGGAGATGGAGGAATTTGAGGCAAGGCAATGCTGGGGGAGATGAGGATGAGAAGGGATTGAGGGTGGTGGGCTCAAAGTCCCATTGCATTGACTACTTATGTTACACATGGTCTGTACTGCTACTGAACAACAAGAGCCTGCACAGAAATGTGGCCATTAGCATTTTAATGTGGACAGTAAAAAAAACGAATAGAATTCCATGATTCATTATTAAAAATACTTCCATTCAAAAGAGAAAAGTGCTTCGTTTTTACAGCCTGAAAAGTAAAGCCTTATATTCTTTCTAGTTTGGATTATTTGTTTTCAAATTATACACTGATCTTAGTGGAGATAAGTCACTTGAAAGTAATTTTTCTTTATTCCAGGCCTTTTTATTAATTATGTGGGTATTTATTGTTTGCCATTGTACCTTTTCTCTTTTCTCTTTTTTTTGTTTCGCTGTTACTGAAACTGTTTCCCAATTTGGTGGAATTCCAGTGTATTTGAATGCTTGGATTAGTACAGCCATTTGTTTTGTCACTTTTATGTTAATTTTGGTATTATTAAAGTATGGAAATGTTCCTTTTTATGTATTTTTATGTTTTTATACTTTTGGGGTAGAAGTTTAAAGTATATCTAGATTTTTTTCTTGTAAGTAACTCTTTACTTGAAATTTGAACTTTTTACAAAGTAACTATTATTGCTTATGTTTGTGTAGGGGAAAATGCAGCGTTGCACTTCTGAATGAGACAGAATCTGTGCTGTCATACCTGGAGAAAGAGGTAATTGTGATTTCTATTCAAATAAATATGAGGACAAGTTTATTTTTCTTTCTGTATTTTTAACAAATGGGCAAACAATATTTTGAAAATCATATTTTGGATGACAGGTTAGAAAAATGATGTTGTTCAAAACACTGATTTAAACAATAATGTTGGATAAAGAAAACCTCAAACACTTAAATGACAGGTTAATGATAAATATGTTTTTATTTAGAAAATAATTAATTTGAAGTAATTAACATGGCATCTTACAGATGAAAATATAGAGATGTTTTCCTGTCATGAATACATTAATATTTTTTCTTTTATTGTATGGAAATATCCTCATTTCATTGTATGGAAGTATCCTCACCTTCCTCTTTACCAGAGATGCTTAGCTTTATCAGAGAGGAAGAAAATTCCCCAAGAATTTGGAAGATTGCAAAATGCCTTCAAAATAAACATGTTTTTCTAATGTTGTAATATAACACCAGGACGACAGTATTTTCTAACTGAAGTTAGCATGTCTTCATTTTAAATTTCTACACCAAATTACTGATAATCAGTAAAAATATTTTTGAAAGCAGGACTTGCTATACTTATGTGACTATACCACATTTGCCAATAGTTTTAGTGCCTGAAAAGGCTTTACACAGACAGTGTTCTATTTCTTTTTTTTTTTAGATTATTTTATAATGGAAAGTAAGTATGGTAGGGATACTTATGAGTGCAAACATGATAAATTCAGAAAGCAGTTAACATTAAATCTCTTCAAATCCATTGGTATATTTTTGTATGCAGATATTTTCATTATTGCTGTGCTCTGAAGAATATTCTAGCAATGAGAGAAGTCTTAATAAGCCTTTTAAAAGCACTCATGAAACATCTGTATTATGTAAAATAAAGATTTATGTACCAAATCTGTGTTCTGTAAAGTATGCTAATTTCCAAATGGAAGGTGTTACAAGTTTGCAAACTCAGTTTTAAAAATTATTATGCTGTTGCAAATATGTCTTTTTTTTAGGATACATTTTTTTATTCCTTGGTGTATGATCCATCATTGAAAACGCTTTTAGCAGACAAGGGAGAAATCAGAGTGGGGCCTAGATATCAAGCAGATGTGCCAGACATGCTTGTGGAAGGTAAATACTTGATCTTTGATTAGTGAAAAAAATAAAAGTCCTCGTATTTCATTATTGCTCAAGCTGACTTTCTGAGCTAAGCTAATACATAGAGGCAGACAAAGTAAGATGGTAGGTCTGAGGAAATTTATCAACACCAGTAGATATTATGGAAAAAGGAAGGATACTTGAATAGCTGTTGAAAATATGTCCATTTCCAGTCTGTGCATAGGCATTTGATATTTGTTTATTTAATTATATGGTCTGGTTAGTTATTTAATATAGATGGCATTGAGGGAAGATGTTAAGGACCAACCCATTAGTAAAATAATAACGCTGGAGTAAAACAAATGAAAAAGATGAGTCTTCTTTCCCTTTTAAAGCAAACAATGCATAGAGAATTCAGGTCTTTGTGTCATCTTATTTCAAAATATTCTTTCTCTAAAGTATCTTGTCTATTTTTTAGCAAGATTGAAACAACTGTTTCTAGCTTTGGTATAGCTTGAAAATCACTGATATTATTAAAATTTTATTTTATTTATTTATAATGTAGCACAGCTACCTACGCCTTAATCTTTTGCTACATAGAACCATTCTTTAAAAAAAAATTTCAAGTAAAATATGTAATGTTTGGATCATATTTAAGAAGCATGAGTAACTGTGTCTTGTTATGTTTACAACTGTATGTGCTAATTAAATTTTTAAAAAAGAAAAAAGTTTATTTGGAAGTATCTAAATTTAGATACTATTTTCAAGAGTCATAGTATTTATTCTTTAAAAAGAAAGGATTATATGAGAAGAGCATCACTTGCAGTAAGTCCAAGGAGTTCTGAATGCCCCAAATACATATATTTGTTACCTTAAATGTTTTGTTTTCTATTTGTCATCTACTTTTTTTTTCCTGCTATGCTTTTTCTTTTGCACAAACCCTCCCATTGTTTCTAATTTCTACGGAGATTATTTAATAAATGTATAAAACAAGAATAATTTGATTTCTGGCAAGTGGCAGATTATTTTACAGTGAATGCTAACTAATAGATCACTTGCATTATTACTCTGACTTTTCATAACAGAAACAGATTATAGGAAGTACATTCAGAGATTTGTTTATAAAATGTAAAGACTTGTTTCAGAACAGGTTTATGAATAGATTATGATCCACTGCTATTCTTGCTGTAAAATGTCCGTGCCATAGGGAAGAAATAGACCTGTAGATGTTCATATGCTCAGGAGGAAAGCTTGCTAGAGGGCTGTTGTGAAAATGGCTGTCTCAATGTATGTGAGAGGCAACTGGGAGCTACTGATCTGATTCCCAAGTGCCCGGTTGAACTGTAGGGTTTTTAGGATAAGCTAGAGTTGTCTGCCAGGCAGGAAGTCTTTTCCTACAGAATTCTTCTTACTTAAATTACTGAAGACAGAGGCTAACTATGAAATAGTAAATATTACATAAAAATAAATCATTTTTTTCCTGTTCAAATTTTACTTATTTGATTTTTTCTAAAGTTAAAATCCATATTCATTTATAATAAAGTTATTAAGTTCTTCTGGAGCTTTACATTTTGAGTTAAATCATTGATTTAGTTAACACGAGTATATAATTCCTCTCATACATCATGAAGATAGGATTTCACTGTGTTACTGCCTTCTTTTTCTCACACCTCACTAACCTCCAAAATGCAATAAGTGATGCAGTCTTCTTGCTGCCTTTAGTAGGAAATAATCATCCATCAGAGCTGAGAAGCACAAAGCTGCCTACAAACCAAGGATCTGTTTGTACATGGAGCGCTTGAGCAGTTCAGTCGGATTAATCTGCACTTATTTAGTGGCTGATGGAAAAAAGAGTTTGGTTTTTGAAGATAAAAATATCTGAATTATGGTAGTTTGGACTGATTTTTTTCTAAATGTTTCCATAGCCCTCTGACCTCTAAGGAAAAACAAAAGATGATTCAGCTGTTGCTGTGTCTTTATGTAAGCTGAGAGCCTGGAAATTAATTCACTGTCAAGCCTTTTCTTTCATGAAAACAAATGTAAACAATATTTAAAATTAATATATTAGAAAAGTTATATTTGGGAACTATGAGATTCTGTAAAGATTTTTTGTCTTTATCTACATTTTTCAGCTGATAACGTTAAAAATCTGTATCTCCAAATTATTGTGCTCTAATGTATAACTCTTTAAAAGTGTAGAGCCATCGCCTGAAATTAAAAGGGAGAATTTAGGCAAAATCTTGTCAGTTTGGAAAAATCAGATTTTATATAATCAAATAATAGTATTATTAGATGATATAAAATAAAAAGAAAAAGCATTCCTGAATTTTTTCACACATAAAACTTGTTATGTAATCTAGAGGAAGAATACCTTTTTAAAGGTGTTGGTAGGCATATTTTATATTTACAGAAAATCCCCAAAACAAAACAAAAAAATATAGACAAATCAGAGATTCACACACCATCAGGTTTTTTATTTTCAAAGTTACTGGCATATAAATCTAATTCAAATGACTAAAGACTCTTTAATTAGCTTTCAGAAGGCCAGTCACAACATGGCTGAAATGTAAAAAAATGTTCTATAAACATGAAATTAATTTGTTGTAAACACTGATGAAGTCTAGTGGATTAAAAATTCAAATTGCTTGCACTTTCTCCATACTGTAATAACTTATGTTCTATCTGAATAGACTATAGTGTTTTTGATCCGGGTTTTTTGTGGTTATTAGACAACTATTCGTGTTTTTTGTAGGAATAATTTTTTTTTTCCTTGCATTGATGTTGCCAATTTTGCATCCCTGAGTAAAGTGTACTGCAAACCCAGGTGATTAGGTCAAACTTCAGACAGTGCATCATAACTACTTCTCCCTGCCCCAGGCCTCTATTGGAGAAATTTATATTGCTCTTTAGTTTTTGAAATGAAAAGAAAATCTACTTTCAAAAGACTAAAAGGTTTATTAAAATCAAGGTACATGATGAAGTCTTCCAGATTCAATTGCTTTCTGTTTTTCCACTTTAGGATGCATTGAATCATAAATCCGTTACACAATTGCAGTAAACAAATGTAAACAAAGTTTAAATTTGGTTGAAAAAGATGCATAAGCCTTGTAAATCCATGCCACTTTTGTTTGTAATAGTGTAGCTAAATCTCTTAGAGAACACATTTAGTGAAGGCTGTAAGTTTGGAGAAAGACCAGAGCAGATTTCTTTCTGTAGTCTCTTCCGACTTTTGTTGTCATCATTCTTGGGAGTAAAACTTGGGAGTAAAAGTTGTCAGATTTGAATGATCTTATGGTTGTGTGAAGTCTTTCGTCCCCCCAGTGCCAAGTGTTACAGTCTGTCTACACTCTAACTTGGAAGATTTTTAGTCTTTTTAGTTGCTTTAAATATGCTGGAAGAGAGGAGACTGTTCTGCAGCATTGACTCGAATTCTGGCTAGCAGGATACTGAAGAACGTCCTTTCTTTGTTTTAACAACACATTCTCCAGTGGCTTATTCTGTGGATGTAGCAGCTTGTTTTCACATCTGTTTCCAGTGTAGGGAAACGTTTTTCTCCTCTGTGCAAAGCAAGAATAAAAAGGGTTATCTCTGAGAATCAAGAGCATGAATTTGAGCAAGGAGTATCTTGTTTCTCTGCAGCATCCCTACTCCTCAAGAGCAACATATCTGGTTCTTTGCTTGCGATGGCCAGAAGCTGCTGTGTGGTGCACTCACCTACAGGGTTTGATCAACAACTTGTAAAATCTGTGACTAGTAATGTTATAAATGCGATAGACAAATTGGAATTATAAAAGAATTTATAATAATAATATGCAAAAAGCCACCACCAAAAGAAGTAGTGCTGAGCCCAGGATGTGATTTACAGGAAGTCAGTATTGAAATTCAGATGTCTGACGACTTCTTTATTTTGTCATGGTCCTGTATCAGGCATTGATGGGATCGTTGGTCTGGGCCATCTCCTCCAGGAACCATTCTCCATCCGTTCTTCAAATGCAAATGTGTCTTTTCCTCAGTCTTGGTTTCTGAGTTGGATTTCCTGAAAGTCTTATTGTTGGTACAAGCTATTTTCCAAATTCATGCTCGTTATAGTTTTTGGATACAAGATATCTTATATTATTATACCCAACACCATGAAACACCCCAACTTTAGTTTATTTGCACAAATAAACTATTTATATATTTATATAAATATATATAATATTTATACACATTATACAAATATTTATACACATATATATACAAATATTTATACACATGTATATATATTACAATTACTTCAATAAACAAAGCTAAAGCCCTAAACAAGAAAGGACAAAACCCTATACAGTGTGCGTTTAGGCAAGTCATAATTATTATTGTTACTTGGTTACAAGGCATAATTTTATAAATTGTTCTGAAGATGATCAAATTGTTGTCACCTTTAACAGATTTTATTTAGTCATGTTTTGTGTACAGGGAGATTGCACCAAGGCAAACTAGTTTAGATTCTTGGTAGACTTTTATATAACATTGATTCTTACTTGTCTCACAGCTTTAAAATCCAAATGTTTTTAAATTCTGGCATTTCAACCAGTGTGTCTCATGCAGTGGGACAACTGTTGCAGTGACAGGTTGTTTTACATGGTTGGCTAAAAAAGCAGAGAATGAGAGAGAGAAAAGTGCTAGCATGTCCTTAGAGATATAGTTTATGAAATAGGATAATGCCTAAGAATGGGAGAAAACCAGAAATGTTTTTGCTCTGTAGGAGTTCTTCTAATGCATTGCTTTTCCTGTCACATGCCTGTGCTGCTCTTTCTGCCTCATGCATGCCACCACAGGCCTAACTGCAGCTGTCACACAATTTAAATGCATTTGCACAAAATAAAATGCATGACAGCTTAGCTAAACAAATACAATTGAGGTCATGTTGTAAATAGGGAAGCCAATTTTTTACAGTAATCTCATTTACCAAATCAGTAATTTCTTAAGTAATGCTTACTTTCATTCATTCACGGTGTTGTGAATCAAGTGGAAAGGCTGCAACCAAGTCAAAAAAGGTCAATAATTGTTCTGTCTGTCAAAGCTCAATTAAAACTTCTGAAGCAAAGGATATTTTCTAAACAGATCTAGCAAAGAATGTTATCACAACTGCGTTCTGGGCATTTCTAGTGAAACTGTCTGCAGTAATTCCCTGGCAAAAGATACCCAACCAAACAATTATATTTTTGAGAAAATTGGTACAATTTGGAAGAACAATTTCTTTTGATTTTTTTTTTTAAGTAATTTATCAAAATGAATTTTCTGATGTTACATCTGATTTTGTGTACCAGGATCTGGTACAACACTGTGGTGCTTAGGCAATGTAAGATGTTTAAGTGTTATGAAATCAGCATTTTCAAAAAAACAGCCCAGCAGTGTAGGAAGTACCATGCTGATTGAGACCATCAGCTATTTAAACCTGCAGGAGATCTTGTCACTAGGGGTTTCTTAGTTTTCTTTAAATTTGTTTAAAGCCTATTAAAAGTACAATAGGCTGTGTGACCTTGGGCTTCCTTATGAACCTCTGTGATCCTTTTTCAGCACTTAAGGATTTTTCTTTATAAAAAGCCTGTTGACCACTGTGTCTTGGTTGCAATTTTGATTAATATGGCTAGCATAGCTGTGAGCCTTGACTATGCTTAGTTGCCTACATTTTTTCTTAGGCTCCCATTCCCTCCTTCACACCCTAGATATAACAACTTGGTTTGAGCTCATGTATCTCGATTAGCAGCTGTTGCATTCCTGAAATCCTGCAGAAATCTGGAGAGGATTCTTGTCCAAACTCAAGTGGCTTGTTACTGTTCATAGTGTATAATAATTATTCTCTAACCTGCAGAAATCTGGAGAGGATTCTTGTCCAAACTCAAGTGGCTTGTTACTGTTCATAGTGTATAATAATTATTCTCTAACCTCTCCTATAGATGCATCATTTTGAGGTGTATCTTTTAGGTGTCTCATGATGTATGTGAACCTCTCCACTTCTGTCCAGTCATTGCAAATGAAGAAAAATAATTTGATTTCTCTTCCAACAATTAATTTGAATTTCTCTTATTTGCTTCCTTTTTAAACAGATCACAGTGTCAAGGTCTTGGACTCTTTTGTAGTTTATAGACCTTTTGTCCTGGTTTAGGGCAAATTTGGGAGAAAACTTCTAAATGGGGTACGTCCAGAAAACAAATTCAAGTGGCCCCTCCCCTAACTGGTTCGGAAAAAGATTTCCTTGGAGAAAAGTGGAAAAAGCTGTTTATTTAACAAGCTATCCACAAGCATAAAAATTCAATAATATTAAACAATGAAACCTCTCTCTGTTCAAAGAGATGGCAAATCCAGGAAAGTCCTTGCCGTGAGGTGCAGCTCGGCTCGCTCAGTCNCTAAAAATGGGGTACTTAACATCCAGCATAAACAGAACAGGCAATTGGGCATAAAGGCATCATAAAGCCACCCCAGGACACCTTTTGACTGTACTGATTGTCTGAGAAGACTTTAGTAATTTTAATGTCCTCTGAAATTTGGAACATGCTGCAGCAAGTAGGAGGATAAAAGAATAGGGATGAGGAAGATATTAACCACAGATGTGCCTCAATGACAAGAACAGCTTTCTCCCTCTGTGATGTGAGATGTCCCTAATTTTTTTCTAGCTGGAGGAAAAATTATAGTGTATGAAAGTACTGTTGCTCATATCTTACATAAATATATGAAATTTATTTGAGAATGAAGGGGCTGAGAGGAGCAGCTCTTTGGGAAAGGCCCTGCTGTGCAGGCAGTCAGCGCTGGGTTCTTGTGTTACCCTGGGCAGCATCCCAGCGGCAGCAGTGCCCAGCCAGTGGCGTTCACCCGGTTATCTGAGCAGGGCAAGTGTCTGGTAGCAAGGAATGATTCCTGAGCTATTGCCTGTGTGCAGCAGCTCCTTTCAGCTCATCCGGCTCTGCTTATCGTGCCTGCTCTGAGGATGAGTGCCAGACTTCGTTGGGCAGAATGGAGGCAATGTCAGAGAGGGACGAGGGATGATGAAGGGTTAACGTTGATTTGGGAAATGAGTTTTCAGTTTCCCTGCAGTGTTATATGGAAGGAGACAAGCAGCAAGACCAGTATAATGTGGAATGATTTGGTTTAAAGGTTTGTCTGGAGAACTGGCTGCTAGTCCTAATTGAGTGCCCAATGCCAGACTGTTTGCAAGGTCCTGTTTTAATAGCCTGGAGGGATGACCTTAGACTCACGTGCTAATAGTCCTCTCCCAGCTGCAGTCCTGTTCTCAGTCCCTGCTGCCTATCTCTTGCATCTGGGTTTGAAAGGAGACTTTAGGGAATCTTTATGGAGCATGGATCTGACACAATTGGGTTCTCTCTGGCCATTTAAAGCAATACAAGGAGTGTGGAGTGGGCAAGGATGAGGAGTACCCCCTACTAAGACACACAGAAGAGGAATTAGAGTCTTTGAAATGGAGGAAAAAAGCCTGTAGGAAGGATGTTCTGTTCAAAGCTTTTTTTTCCTTCTAGTAAATAAAATGATAAACTAAAAGCTGGAGTCTCCTTGCACACCTGAAAATACTCAGCGAGTGCCTAGAAATAGTACTTTTTCTGCAGTTGATTTAATTTTTGAAGCCAAAGCATTTTAGAATAAATGCTGTTCAATAAATTGAGTGCTTAATAGGAAGAAGGGGAGCAGTTGGACGAATTTAAGCTGCAAATTTTGGATAATGTCCAGAGAAACTCTTCAAAGTTTCTAATATTTTTCTGTTTTGAAAACGAGTAAACTAATTCCTTTAAGGGTGGTTTCTAAAGTCTTCACTGTTTTTGTACTTTTTACTGCAACTCCATTGTAAGAGTATGTTGTTTTTAATAGACCAGACATACCAAATGGAAACTATTAAACTCACAGTTCAAGCCTTTTGATGTTTGGAATATTGGAATTTCAGGATTTTAAGTTTAAACATGATTACAAATAAAGAGGCAGATGAGAAACCAATTTACAATCTATTTGGATTTTTAATATTAGGAAAGTTCAGGATTGTTTAGGCTTGATGTATTGTGTTTTCTGGTTATATAAATGCTTCCCGTATAATGAAATATTTTTGTTTCTTATTTAATTGTTGAAAAACATAGCTTAGAATAGTGAAACTCAACTGTAGTCTCATGAGGAGGGATCTGTTCTGTTATTTCATGGTACATAATTTTCCCCATTTATTGTATGAACCACTACTGAATTTGAAAGTCACTCATACAGCCAGACACCTGCAGCAGTAATTTGAGCAGTGCATCTGATTCTCTTGTCAAAAGTCCGTGTGTTAGATTATTTCTGGTAGTGTTGATGTAGTTGTAATGATTTAATTCTGCTGTGGAAACATAATAATCAGTCGTTTTTGAAAACTGTTGATATTAAATATTTTTAGAAGGTTCTGTATTCAAATATTTCAGTTAAAAAGCGGGCAGCCAGATACTCTGAAGACAGGTAATAGGTGTGTGAGAAATAACTGACAGGATAAACCAATATTGTGTCTTTGTGTCCTATTGATTTCTGGAAAATATGGTCTCTAATTTGTGCTAAGTGATCACTTTTTTGACATTTGCTGGATATTAATTGGACACGTTAATACAGTAAGTAGTTTTTAGAAAATAAAGTTCAGAAAATATTGCCTTTTTTCCTGAGTTCAGTGTTTCACAAATATCTGTGTAACCTTTTGTATTTAGCTGGCTTTAAAATATCATGAGGCCTGATAATTTTGAGGTCATATTGGTGCTTCATTTGGGAGTGAAACAAAGTGCCATTACAAGGATAACTAAGTGGAATTGGAGTAAACCCAGTTGCTTAGGTATGATCAAAGGAAGAGCTGCTTTCCTTGTGCACCCACAGAAGGTGACAACAGCAGCACCTTTAAACTCTCAATCAGCAGTATGTGAGGGAAAGGTTTTCATGGAAAAAGCTGTCAACAATAAAGTTATTTTTGGATACCTCCCCTGTTCTACATAGAGCAAGCAATTTGGGAGTTCACAGTCAGTGTTTAAAACCAGGTTTCTTGTCAATTCATGATGACCTTATGTGATCCAAAGAGCAGAAAGCAAGGCTCAAAGTGTGAAGCAAAAAATATCTTTAGGGGCAAGTACAAAAGGAGATGGTTATGCCTAATTCAGGCTTACTTCTAGATGCCTGGGAACCGTGTAGAAATTGATTCTAATAAATTCTAAGATTAGATTGATCTTAGTAATCAATCTAAGTAAAATGCATTGAATTTTTATATTTGACAGAAAATGTGGTAAATCAGCAGCAAAATAAGTGATAACTTCAAAATGTTGGTTAGAATCTTGATTCAACTGTAAGATGATGGATTTCTACTTCAAGACATTTTTCAGAAGGAATTCATGGAACAAAAGATATAACAAGCAGATTTAGAAGTTCCTATTTAGAAACTGCAGTGGAACACCGGATATAACAGGTGTGATGGTGCTGGCCCAGTAAGACTCACCTTTATGGTCAGAATAGAAAGATGTTGCTGAGACTTGATCCATCTCAGCTGAAAATGTATATATCTAAAATAGTTCAAATATTTAGATGGGATGAATCTCAACATATAATGACATTCCTGATTATGCTCAAATATATTTTGTTCTCAAATGGGGTTTCTGTTGGTTGCACTTTTTACTTTGAGGTACCATGAAATTTTTTCTTCCTTCATAATACCTTAATACCTTCCTTCTTAATACCTTCCTTTAATACCTTCTTAAAGTAGGTGCTGTTTCTTGAGGGTTAGCCAATTTAAACATGGTAGTCCCTTGTCAAATTTGAGGATTTTTTATTATTAAGCTCATACAGTAAATTTTGTAAAACTAACTGTCAAATGCTTGATTGTCACAATCAGTAAAATACACTTTGCAATGTTGTTGGGGTCAGATTTTAAGAGGATTATAATATCCTTTACACCACTTTTGCCAGTCTTGCTTCTAGTTGTGTGAGAGCTATCGATTTTTGTGCTAGGCAATTAAAAGCATGTTTATAGAATTTTATCAGTTTTACTAGAAATTAAACAAAACACACATAAATGGCCCCTTGATGCCTGTTTTCAGGAAAGACTTTACTTCTGCCTAATCATGCATTTGCAAGGAAAATCTGTAGTTTAAGCTTGCGGCCACAGGTACTACAGAAGATCAATTAGGTATATGAAACTTTGCATTATAAACCATAGTGTTTTAAAAAGTGTTTTCAGTTATGTTACTTAAAAATACTTCTTGCCTTCCACTTTGTTGAGGTATTACAAGTGCATGTATAATTTTGACCATGGAAATTTCTGAGCTTCAGTTCTCAGATCATTCACAACTTCTATGTTAACAGTTGAGGATAAGATAGAAGAGTTGGAAATTGTGCTGTTTATCAATTAGACTTTATAAAAGCTGTTCAGCAGTTTAGGTAAGTTATGCAGATTGTCTTGCTTGGGAATAGTTGGAGTGGGGTTTTTCTGTTATTGTTTGGTTTCTTGTTCATGGATTGCCCCGAACTGTAAAAACAAGTCTGTCTTTCTCAAGTTTGATTTATGCTTGAGGTCAGTTCGGTCTTTGTAAAAAAAGGCCCTCCTGTCTTTAGCTCCTTGAGGAGACTTAGGCTTCTGTTATTACTGTTGTGTTTGTTATGAAGCTCCTATTTTTCTACAGCTTGAAGGAAGTGGTTAAAATGGCCCTCAGGTTGCAGTACAGCATGAATGGTTTGTACTGTCTTTTTAGTGTGGCAGGTTGTGCATGATTGCTGTCAGAAAGATTTGATATTTTTATTGTTGCTAATAGTAGCTGCAGAGCCTTGGCTGAGATTATTCAAATACTGAGTTGTGTCAGGTAGTCAGTCTTAGGAAGGGCACAGTTATTTATTGTGTGCTGTGTATGTGCTTATTATCCCCGTGAGGACTCCAATCACTTTTCAAGCAGTAACATCTTTGTGTTTAATTGACTTTGCTGATATTTTCTAGCTCAGTAACTTCACCTAAAAGGACTCATTGTAAATTCAGATTTTTGTTTCTTTCCTGTTTTACTGCAAATTTGATTTTTCTTCTAAGTTTATTCTGTAGAAGATGAAAAACAAATAGCAGATGCAGATGAAATGTGATTTTTTACATTTGAATAAGTCAAGTTACATTTCAGCCTAAACAAAAAATTCTTCTCTAAATGGTTTTGTTTACATTTATTCACACATTCTCTTTAGAATGCTTAAGTAACAGGGAATTTTCAAATTTTTAACATTAGGGCTTTTTTAAAAAAAATACAACCCAAAACTGTGGGACCACAGATTTCACTTTAATTTGATTCAGGTTTGGTTTTGGTGTGTTTTTTTTTTTATATAATGAGGTTTTGTTGTTGTTTTTTGGGTGGTTTTTGTTTTGTTTTTATTGTTGGGATTTTTGGTGTTTTTTTGAGAATACAATGTGTCTGCATTGTAGTATCCCTTTTTCAAGGGCAAGTATTTTAAATGCTATTAATATTCATATGTAGTACTGTACTGTTATTTATTTGTATTAATTTATTTACACTCAGAATGATTTTTGCCATACTTTCCTGAAAACTTTATTACCTCATGTGTTGTTATTTCAGGAATTTCAACAAAATTTAAAGAAGTTCTGCAGGGTTTTGAGAAAGAGGCAGTGTCATTTTTTATTTCCTTCCATCCATCCATCCTTGCTTCTAGCACTGGGCATTTCCATAAGCCAGCCATCCCTGATGCAGCATAATATAGACGTTGGTCATTAATGTGTGGTTGCAGTTCAGTTTATTCTGAGCTCAAGTGTAATTCTTTCTGTTAATCTGTAGGAGTTTACAACATGATGAATTAAAGCTCTGAGCATTTTATGAACACTTGTCTTTTGATCATCAGTGATTAAATTAAAAGTACTGTAAAGCTGAACACTGAGAGAACTTTAATGTCATAAGAGGCAGTTCTATTTCAAAAGGATTTTTTCAAGTGCAGAATGATTAAATGTTTTTTCTAAGCTCAAGCTCTAGAGGATAAGTGGCGATTGGACTATGCATGTTTTATTGGCTTTAAGAATGCCTGATAGCAGTTTAAATGCTTGTAGACAAGTAACAGGCCTTTATCACATGATATCTTTAATTTATAGTCTCTAGATGTAGCCTGGTTTTCATTTCTAGTCTTACATTCATAAACTTTTATACATGTCTTACATTCATCAATTTTTACCATCAGATTTGTGTAAACATATAACTCCTTAGCTGAATAACTGAAATTAGATATACCTCTGTCAGGCAAGCTAAAGCAGAGAGGAGATTGTTTTGAAATTGAAAGGTAAACTAATAATTTTTCTTTTGCCTATACTTTTCACCAAAGCTTTCTCATGTTATTTTGATCAGAGAAGTTATTTTGATCAGAGAAGTTATTTTGATCAGAGAAGTTATTTGCACATAACTCGATTATATTTTTTGAAGAGCTAAGTGTAAATTTTTGAACTTTTCTCCTGATATTTTTTAGATTATATGTACTGATGAGAATTGCAGATGATTAAAAAACATAAAAATGAGTAATAAGAATTTTATGCAGGATGAATATGTTGACTGTTTTAGTGAGGAACTAATGTACTTTTCATCCAAGGAGAAAGATTTTACATTAGACAGACAGGCTTATTGTCTGGAACTTTGTTCATATACAGTACAAGAAAATTCAATGTGATTCGATTTTTCTCCTCTGCCAGTTAGAGAAAATGTTTGCAGACTGTCTAAATAGCAGCATAAGAATGTGGTTCATGAACTGAAACTTCTTTTTCACTGATTAGTTGCCTATTTTTACAGTGATGGCACACAAACAGCACACAAAGCTATGTTCAAAAAGCCATTTAGGATTACCTGCAGGTAGTATGCTCCCAGAGTTCTGGCAATAACCTGCTAAATGCTTTATCTTCTAAATCCGTATTTCAGTGAAAGAAATTTCATTGTGTTGCTTGCTGAACACATCTAGGGGAGGATTAAGAACCAACAAGTACCTCTCTTCCACATCCTTGCAATGTTAGCTATGAGGTATTCCTGTCCCACAAGTACAAAACTAAAACACAGAGATGAAGACACTGAATTGACTTCTTATATATGTGCTAAGCATGAAGAATACGAACTTCACTTTACAAATGCCTTCACGTTTATCTGCTTAGGTGTCTGCTGAGTCTAAGGAATTGACACCACATCAAAACTGGCTGATTTCAGGAGATTGTGTGAATAAATGAATTTGCTTACTAGGAGGAACTCTGTGGTTGAAACTATTGGTCTGGTGTCCAGTTCTGCCCAAGGACAGATCTATTGCGTTACTATGACTGAAACCTCACAGCTACAGATTTTGTGTCCCATGGAATTAGAGATCCAGCAGCTGGCACCTTTTGCATGTCCTGAAAGATGGATTCATTCAGAAAGCTGAGCACTGCAGGTGTTTAGTTTGTATGTTTGGATTGAATTGACAGCTGAATTACTTCTTGAGAAGGAGAATAAAAAGGATTTTTGAAAAATAGTGCAAATCCTGCCAAA
Source organism: Anthoscopus minutus (assembly GCA_013399455.1). Classification (NCBI taxonomy): domain Eukaryota; kingdom Metazoa; phylum Chordata; class Aves; order Passeriformes; family Paridae; genus Anthoscopus; species Anthoscopus minutus. The sequence goes on from VWYI01025139.1 coordinate 17,563, forward strand.
TGCAAAAATAAGACTTTATACATCAGAAGTATCTTTGAAATCAATTGTTTGTCATTAAAAGTTGAATTTGCATTATTTCTTTGACAACCATTTTTAAAATAAAACCTAACTTATAGATTCATATTTCAGTTTCTTAATAGTATATTATTTTGCAATATTATTATGTACTTACTAAATTCAAAGAATTTCACTCTAAGAAGCTGTTTATAGTTTATATTGAAAGTTATTTTCTTTTACTTAGACACAAGAAGAACATAGAATCATGCTGAATCTGATGTACTATAGTTATCATTGGGGTATTTATCTGCAGGAAGTGAAATCTAAAAGACTAAGTAGATCTTTAATTTCTTGAACATCATCTTAAATGCATTTGGTTTACTTTTGTTTTGTAAATTTTTTCTTCCTTTTTTTTTAGAGGAGCTTTTTGTTTATCTAAAATGACTAGCTGAAATACAAACTTTAAATCTTTTTTTTTAAAGAAAAATCTTACTTTTTACTAGAAGTCAGCCATAAGAAATAAAGAGTTGAATGATTGATGAAGAGTAAACCAGATGTATTTCTGACCATCTGCTAACGTTTTCCAATAAAATTAGTCATCAGGATTAGACTGGCTATAATAAAATTATAAGCAGTGATTAGAATAAGTTGGATGTACCGGTATGTGATATCAGTTATTCTGAAAAATTGGCTAGCATTTCTCAGAAGCTGTAATTGGTATGCTGCTGGTGGTAAGGGAAGGTGACACTTTTGAAACGGAACTTCTCAGATACTCTGCAAATGGTGAAAGTAAAACTCCCCCATTCCTCTGTGGGCTGGGTTTTGCAATATAATTAATTAATACCATGACAATTTTATCATCTATTCAATTTGAATGTCTTGTACTTCCATGTCAAATTCAACAATGTAGAAGATAAATGTTGATGTGCTAACAGAGAAATTGCATCTTAAACTGTTTTGCTATGTTAAAAATCCTATAGGATGTGGTACTGGCAAGATCAGCTAAGGACTGACAGCTGAAGTAAAGCACAGAGGGTCGATAATCATTGCTTTGAAAGAGGGTTGATAATCATTGCTGTTTATCTTACGTGATCCTCCTATACTGACACTTTCAGCACAGGCAAAAGAAGTTTACAAAATACTTATTCCTGAAATGAACTTTTCTAAGGTTTCTACAGCACTGCTTGACTGTCTCCATGGCTTGGTCTGTTTGGGTTATTTTCCCTCTTTAAGTGATTATATCCTGCCATGTAAGCGGAAAATTGAGAATTAAGTAGCATTTTTAAGTGCAGCTTGGCAGACTCCACCTATTTTCTGGAAACCTCCATCTGCCATTGTTGCAGTGATATTTAATATTGCAATTATTATATGTGTTTATATTATTTTAGCATAGATATTCCATTGCATTTATGTCTACTACCATTACAAAATGCTGCTTAGCAATATTTCAGATTCACCTTTGTCAAGAGTTACAGCATTTTATAGTAGCAATTGTTTAATTACTTCTAATTGAAGTAAGAATTGTAGTATTGAAATTTTTTAATTCTTTTTGCAAACTTGATTCAGAAGAGTGACATGTTTTGATTGAATACTGATGCTATGTTTGGATGATGTTTTCTCTTTGAGAGAAGTATAATTACCTTAGTAATACTTGATCTCCAGGTTATGATATCCTGAAATGGTTAACTAACATTAAAGGTATTTAAAAACAATATATTAACAGATTGAAATGAAGTGCTCAGAGAATATTTATAAAATGTAGAACATCACCCACAATGTGTCTGTCACAGATGGAAGAAATGAATGTATTGACAGGTGTGCAATCAATAGAATAAGTTTATAGACCTAAAATCCTTTCCGAGATGCCAGAAATTAGCAGTTTGTCTTCAGTACTGGATGTGAATTAGCTTGAACAGAAACTGAAGTCCCATTAGGCATCAATGCTTTATTGCCTGTGGAATTGGAATTGGAAGAAAGTAATTTACTGTGTTTTTCTGAGAATATGAATGTAAAATTTGTTCCTGAAACATAAGCCATACAGCATGGTGCAGTTCTAACTTGTGTGTTTGCTAGGGATAAATATATACCACATTTTAATTTCTTTCCAGAATCAATGTGCTAGAGAACTAACCATATATGATGTGACTTCAGAAGAGCCAGTGCTTGGTTTACTTCCAGACTCTTATTTCATGTCTTGATGATAGTGTGCATGTTTAGACTGGCTGTTTTCATTAAGTCATAAGAAATAGCACAGAGTAAAGGGATCTTCTGTGTGATCAGAGAGGTACCCTACACAGCACAGATTTTCAAAGGGAGTGGAATGGCTGTATCTGACAGCAGGTTTTCATTCTTGTAGTAGCTTGTAAAAGTCACAGACAAGTACTGGCAACCAGCTAAACATTAGTGGGTTTTGAGGAAGAGCATATTCCTATTCTAAAACAGCAGGGAAAGAAATGATTCTGACTATACTCTTGTCATCTCTCATGGCCACAAATGTGTTGGCTACATCCCACAGGTAAATCTCCTCATACTGGTGGCATATGTGGTGTTTCCTCCATCAGCCTCTGAAATGTTTCTGATTTTACAGAACGAGTTACTGATGGGTGTCATAGGCAAGATAAGATCAAGTCTTTCTTATGAATGTGAATCCTTGTACCAAATTCACACTTCACTGTTCTTCCATGCAGTACAAATGCCACATTCTTGTAATGAATATAGGGCAAAATAAATTTTGGAAACCACCCCCATTGTTTTAGCCATGTGCACGTATACAAATTGTTCTGTTCACATAAATGAGTTTGGGAAATGATGATGATAGTAACTTTCTTGTGGTGTAGCTTTATATATTATAAGATGATAGAACTACTCAAGGTATATAGTAATTTTAATAGTATAATTTATATTAACAATACAGATAATGTAGTGGCTGAAAAGGTAAAAAAATGCTTAAATATAGTAGACAGCACTTTTGCATAATGATTTGTTTTTTCGAGGCATAGAATACAAATTGGATCGAATTTAATTGCTAAAGCTAGTTAAGTGTAAAATTAGTTTTAGTATGGCTTAAGTGAAACGGTAACTGATGTACTAGACAAGCAATTTAAAGAAGCCACTGGTTACTTAGGTTATAGTTTCAACTTTATAATAACTTTTTTTAAGGTCCATTGATATTACACCTTCTAAGAATGTCTTCTTAAATTGAAATGCTGATGTTAAGGGCAGATATTTATTTTGGTGATGCTGGATTATGGAATTTAACTGGATAACTGCTGATGATTGTTAAATACTGTGTGTGTGTGTGTGTATGTGTATATGTTTTAAAATGTACAATGTCTCTTTAACACATAGTGCAAGAACTACACAAAGCAAAACATTGTGAGTAATAAATGTTTTGTCCCATCTACCTTTTGACAGGAGAATTAGATGACAGAGAACAGGCAAAGCTGGAAGTAAAAGTATGGGATCCAGATAGCCCCCTAACTGACCGTCAGATTGACCAGTTTTTAGTTGTAGCACGGTAAGATTAAAATCCTCTCATAAAAAAATCCTTTTCCTTTTTCTTCTGACTATCTGTATCGTGTTACTCATCCTGTTTGCCATTTTGTGAGCCCTTTTTTTTACCCCAGTTAGCTAAAAGAGAAAATAAGACCATGACCCTTTGTATATTTATTGAAGCTACCAATACAGGAGAGAGAAAAAGAGACCGAGTTTTGGAATATTGCAACACTCCCTGAATTTCAGGTTATAGTAGAATTTGATACTTTGAATGTAGATGTCAGTTTGCTTTCCACTCAGAGTAAATTATTTCAGTGCTAATAATAATTCAGTCTTGTGTTTTACAGTACTTGGAATTTCATGTCATAAAATAGAAGTCAAGAGTAGAAATAAAGAAAATATTAACAAATTAAATGAGTGTTGAACTTGCCACATATACATGTAAGCTGAATAATATACAGTGCAATTATTTTGGTTGAATATTGAAATAAAGTTTTGAAGTCGTGTATTTCATTAGTGAAAAAAAATCAAGTCAATTCAATTTTATAAATGAACATGATTGTGCAGATTTATAAAGACAACATCAAAGTTCTTTAAATTTATAAATACCTTTAGAAATTATTTCTCTACTTTAAAAAATGCCCTTCAAATATCTTTATGTTTCTAACTGAAGGACAATTCTAAATTCATAGGATACAGCAGATTTTGCCTTTCCTCTAATTTATACTTACAAAGGTACTGTTCTAATGATAACAGAGAACACAGTTCAAATATGGATTTTATCCTGAATAAATCCATCTGAATTTTCTGTAACATGCTTGCAGAGTGTAATCTCAAATCTTCTTAGGAAAATCATCCTTTTTGCATGGTTTCTAATTTATGGGGGTTTTTTCTTTCTCCCTTTTGAAAAAAACATTTCAGGGGGAAAAAAATAAAAAGTTGCTCTGTATTTTCCAGCTTATGTGTACAGTGATATGGGATGCTGATTTACTCATTTAAAGTTCAGGTACTGATCCACTTGTTTTTTCCTTACTCTCCCACTTGGAATGCTGTATCCTTTCTATAGAGTACTAAAACTTTTTTTCTTTTTTTTCCCTCTCCATATCCTGATTGAATTTTAAAGCAAGACGAAAGAGTTTAGGTGTTAACAGGTGTTCAGGAAGTCGCAGGGTCTGGTAGATGTTCCACAGAAACCAGGAATCTGAACTACTTTTTCACCAGCAATATAATACCTGGAGATTGTATGGCCAGATTTTTGTGGTGTGCCCTAAGGAAGCATCTGCATGAAGACTGAATTTTGGAAGAGTTCATTCATTGCTTTAAAATTCCTCTACTTGCTGTTTCTCAGCCACTCTGGGGAGCTGAAGTAGTATTCTGTGGAGCCAAAAACATTCCCAGAGGAGTGTAGCAGTAAGAAGCCTGCTGGGAATTAACAGAGAATAATTAAATATGTAAAGAATATGCTTCTCTCTTCCTGTTACTTAAGACATCCTTTGCAATACTGTGCTCTGACCAGGACTGCAATTTTTTTGAAGCTGACACATTTCTGTAAAGATGGTTTCTGTTGTAGTGGATCATGGCTGATTAATTGTAACTATCCAAGATCTTGTTGCACTTGGATGGTCATCTGTAATCAGGTGCAGCTTTGTGGATATTCTTGCACAGAACTCTATTCATCTTTGGAAGCTGCTTTTGAACTGACAGAAATGGTTTCCAAGCTCCTATAGACTTGTATTCACAGGATGCACCAAGTGGCTTCTGAGACAAATTTTTATGAATTTCTGGAAAAATAGTTCTGCAGTGAATTGGTGTCAGATTTCAATTCAGTGTGTCTTGTGGTTACGGAATTTATGCTGGGTCATTATAGGACCATTAAAAGCTGCTTAAGTAACAGTGGGGAGCTGGTATTATGATGTGGTGAACAGTGCTTACAGACAGCTCTGCCGAGGCCTAACTGTGCTTCACTAGGCATTGGCTGTGCCTGCTGGATTTCCAGTTGGAATGATCTTTCTCTGGTTATGTTTAGTTCTGCAAATTTGAAAATATGACAAGAATAATTTTTTCTTAAATACCTTCCCAGGTGTGATTTTCAGTAAGCATGTGTATGCTATTGTGTTTGACATTTTAAAAGCATTTCCAAGTGCTCCTTTTTAGATGCTGTGTTGAAGGAATTAAGCATTGCTTATTTTTTTTCCAGTCTGATCTGGTTGAAAGAAGAATTGCTTTTGCCCTTAAATGCTTTACCTTTTTTTATCATACAGGCAGCTTTGTTGTTTTTTTTTTAGAAGATGTTGAAAAACTCTTTTTATTTGTGCTGCTCATTTACAAGTATATTTGTATTTTTATCTTGGACACATAGCTTTCCCAGTCTTACAAGGTTTGTTTACTGTCTCAGGAATGAGAGGCCTTTTTCCTAGGTTTGCCTGGTCAGTTTGGGCCTCTCACTAAGCTGTACTATTCAATAAATCCTGGGTAGAAAGGTAGAAGAATATGCCTATCCTGTGCAGAAATTAGAGGTAACAGTGCCAAAAAAAATGGTGGAGATTTGGAAGAAAGTGGAAGGATCCACAAGTTTGGCCTCCCAAAGTAGTCTTGCTTGACATACAAATCTTGAAAGTACCTTATTGCTGCTACTGAAGCATAACTTGGGTAAGGACTCTCGCTTGAACTAGCAAAAGTATCTGTTAGGAGAAGTTTGATGTCTCAGACTAATGTATTCTGAGTCTGAGTTTTCTTTTGAGTAATGTTTGTGCTGTGACAATGGAAAGTCCAACAGCATTTTCTACTGCATTCAAATAAGATGCAGCTGCATCAACTGGTTTTCCTTCTGTCCTGTACCTTGGCCATGTTTCTTCTGTGTCTACCAGCTTCAAAGGACAGGAGTTTGAGAAGCTACAACAACCATTTAGATATGCCCACATTAGCAAATCGTTCAGTATAGTAGAAAAGGATTTGTAGAACTGAAATGCTTGGTGCTCCCAAGTGTCTACACTGCACATTTTGAGAAGATTTATTTTTAATCATGACTCTAATCAGGTCCTGTGGACTAAATATCTATGAGTGTTGTGGTACTTCTAACAGGAACCCAGTCAATATGCTATAAGATACTTTTTCTTGTTGGTGAAAGTGCAGTAGATAAAAATGCTGGGGACAGCATTCCTAATTTGAACTGATTTAGATACACCCTGTTTCTTTCAGTCACTGGTCTCTTATAATTTCTAATATACAAAGACTACTTCATTTAATTGCCAGATCTTATGTTCTTTTTCTAATTCTGTACCAAGTTGTGCAGTGTTAGGAAATAAAATCATTCCTATTGTCTGTATAACATAATAGTCATGTGGTTTTTTGGCTTTTCAGAGTCAAAAATTATCCTGCCCAGTCTCAAAGGCAGTCTCAAATGCAGTCTCAAATGCTATAGGAGATGTAGGCTCTGGTTTGGACAG
>VWYI01025146.1:270-13127 GCA_013399455.1 Anthoscopus minutus
TAATGAGTAACGTGCTGGGAAAAATCCTGGTGCAAAACGGTTTAGTGTTTGCTTTAATAGAAATTATAGAAATAATTAATAAAACTTTACTCTTCAAAGGTTAGCATAATTCAGTGTATGACTTAGAACATTTAGTGTTAAATAGAGCATGTCAATATATAGAAGGTATAAATAACTTCAATACTGTTGTTATATCTTTTTTTTAAAAAGCAGCAACTGTAATGACAGTGATTTTATTCAAAAAGACATAATGCTGGAACTAAATCTGAGGTTGTGCCTCTTGCTTCTGAGCATAATTTTCACATCACAGAATTTTATTCCTGTTAATTCTATTAACCATGACTCAGAGACTTGCTTCAGCTTCTTCTTGCCTTGTATTACTTCTACCTGGGCAGTAAATGAGGATAGAATATTCCATGCAGAATGCCATCTATGATTACATTTGGAAAGTCATCTGAAAAAAAATGGAAAAAAAAGAAGAAACTTACTTTCTTATCCATGTCAGTACAATATACATGTTTTTGTGAAACTTAACTAGGTAAGGCATCATTTACTTTGGGTTACTGCATCACTCAACTGTTTATCCATGTTGGGAATGTGCTATTAGTAATGCTGTTTCAGCACTAAAGCCACTTTAGGGTAGCACTGGGCATTGCATGAATGTGCTGCCAGATTTGTAGCTTATTGATTTAAAGGGATGTTCTAATACTTGATGCTGCTAGGCTCCAGCTCTTTATCTGAATCTTTTCTCACAACGAAGATGGATTACACTGGCAATTCAGTTTCTAACAAAATCTCAATATACTTGAAGAAATTTCAAGATTACTACTGGGAATACTTCAAAGCTGTTTTTTGTATTGTGTTTTTTTTACAGCAATGCTTAGACTGAGAAGACTTGAGGATGCCTGTACAAAGATGATTATTTGAGGCAAGAAATTTTCAGGTTGTCCAATCAACGAAAAAGTCACATGTTGCACAATGTCATCCTTGAAGTACTTGAAGGAAAAAATTCCCACTATTTTGTTGTCACAGATGCAGAGGAAACTGCCAGTTAATTTTCATGTTCCATTTGGCATGAAAGAATTGCCTGATAGAACACAGTAATAGATCCATGTACATGGATGTACACTGTTGAATTGAAAAGAGTTTTGAAATCCACCAACACTCGAGCTTTTAATGAAGGGTTTATTTAAATTACCAGGCATTAAAACGAAGAATTTCTGATCACATCTTACAACTTTAAAATTATTAGTGTACTAGTAATGGATTTCCTGCTAAGAACAGACTGTTTCTAATAGCAGAACTTTCCACACTAATCAAATCTTCAACTATCAGTCTAGAGGATATTCACAAAGGGGAGATGCAACTTTTATAAAAATCATTAGTACTTAATAAATTACATCACCTAATGTGGGTGGGAATTAGGGTTTGTCTCTAATTCTTTCCAACAGAAATAATTTTTGAAGCAAAAATATTAAGCAAAAGTAGATTTGAACCCTATAAAAACAATCCTTATTGTCTTAAATGTGTTATTTCATTGTTATTAATAAAGTGATTTCAAAATATTACAGATGTTATGAACAGATATTTTAGGATGTTTTCATGAACTGTAACCTCCTGTAACTGTAACCTCATGAACTATAAACAATATATGCATAATTCTACCCAGTTTCTCATAGTAATCATAATTAAAAATGACTAGCTGTATTTAGAATCCAATAATGTTTCTTCAAATCCTGTAAGCTCACCTGTCCCGAATTACCCTGGCAGAATAACCCTATGCAGTTGTCATTAATGTTATCAAAAAATACACTTGGCAAAGGTGATCTGATGCTTTCTTTCCAGATTAAATGATGTAATTCCAGAAACCAGTATTTAATGGTTCTTCTATAACATACAGTCTATATAGGAAAAGTAGGATTCATTTTCAAAATTATACAACTCTACAACATTAGATTTAATGTGAGCCTTTTCTCCTTTAAAAATCAGTCATATTTAAGTATGAACACAACAAAGCACAGTCTCGCAGATCTGTGATATTTGTGTGACTTAAAGAATCATCAGAACAATTTTTAAACGAGTGACAGTAAATCTCAGATTTCATTCTTTTAGCTTCCAAGGTATCATCTCCAATTTGAAGCATATTAGGTTATTCCTTTTTGGTTTTGAGAACATTAATTATTTTTTCTCCCCATACCTTACACATAAAGTACTGTGCACTTGGGCACTCAGACAGTTAGATACATAATGAAAAAGGGAATCTGAAAATCAATGAGGTTAGTAAATGTGGATCTTGTTTCTGGAAAAATTGTCTTGCAGCTCAACAGTGCTTAAAGCCCAGTCACTGGAATAATGGCAAGATTATATTTTATAAAGACAAGTAACAATGCAGTGACAGGGTAAAAATGTTCTTTGAGTATTATATTCCAGAAATAGTTACTTATTTTGTTTAAAACCCTAATTTTCCTATTTCCTATTTATTGAAATATGTTAATGCAGGCATTCCTGTACCCAGGAAAGATTTCTGATTGAAATTCACCTTCTTAGAAGAAAACATACAACAAATAGTTATTTTTGTTAATGGACACTTACTTTTGGTCATAGGTTGAACAACTTTTGTTGTTTCTACAAAGGAATCAGAGTCTATCAGTGTGAAAACTGATCTCAGAGGGAAAATTTTAGAAAGCTCATATATATTTTCTCTGTGCTGCAAACTAAAAATAAAGGAACTGAAGGCAATGGTAGTTGTGTAAAAACTTTGTTTCTTTCTAACTAGACTTAAGTCAACTAGTAGAGCCTCTACTCAGGACTTGGTTTTCTTCTTCCTTTTTTAAACCACAGCTCACATTCTAATTTGTGTTTTAATTCATTGAGTTATAGAATGACTTGCAATGAATTTGACATTTTAGGGTTTTCAAATACAAAGAACACCTGCCATAGAAAATTCTAAATACTGTAGATCAAGGCCAGAAAATGCCTTGGCAAAAGTCTGAAATGTCCTTTGCTTCAGATGGCATTAATGAGGTTTACTCAATATTTAAACGTTACTCACTAGAAGAGCCTTTATCTTAAGGCTTTTCTGCACTACTTAAAAGAACGGCTAAAAAATTCATTGGAAAGTTCCTAATCATTTCACAAAAAGGAAGCTTACCCTTACACATCATGGACGGAAAATAAATACCATGACAGTACTGCGGAAACAGCAAAATGTTACACGTGGGCTGAATACTAAAATATTAGTAGGAAACACTAAGGGGGGAAATATTAGGGGAAATACTAAGCACCATCTCAGTTCTTAGGATAAATGTGTATGAAATCCATTTTCTCTCTTCAGAATGGTATGGAATTACATGATGTTTGTAAATTTATACCAGGCTCTTGAGGAATCAAGTATACAATTAGGAGGAGCATTAAACACTAAGACATGCAATGTGGCTCACTCTAAGTGAGCAGCATCTGGACCAAATTTTAAACAGATGTTTACTCTGTGGGTGATTCTTCATTACTGTTGTCAGTTGGGTCAGACATGACCCTGTGCAGTGACCCCCTCCCCTTAACTGTGCTTTGGTTCATCGATTCTATGATTTGCACTTCAGCCTCAAATGAACATTCAGTCTATGAGATCAGACTAGTGCTAAGTCAAAGTAAAAGCTGAACACCCTTGGAATGTGTCTTTTGATGCGGACCTGAATCACACTGGACCTCTGTGTCTGTGTTTCACTCTGGTTACACACTGGAGCTCAGTAAGATTTCATAGGATCAATACTGTTTGGCTCCACTACTAGCTAGTGTGGACATTGCCTGCAGGGAGACTTCACCCTTTCAATACATGAGCTTGTCCCTATGCTTTTGCTAAACAGCTTGAAAAAACAACAGAACCACAGAACAGCTGCAGCTGGGAGATGACTAGAGGTGATCTGGTCCAAACCCCTATTCAAGCAGGAGCACCTGCAGGCCCAGGAGCATGGCCAGGCAGCTTCTGAGTATCTCCAGGAGTGGAGAGCCAACACCACTCTGGGCAACCTGTGTCTGGGCTTGGGAAAAGGTTCTTTGTGTTCTAGTCCTATCACTGGGCAGCACTAAAAAGAGATTGGCTTTGTCTTCCTTATGCCCTTCCCTCAAGTGTTTATAAACATCTTGAGAAAATCTCAAATAAGTTTATTCCATTGTCTAGGAAAAACAGAAAAGTGTTCTTTTCTTAAAAATTTAACAAATTTCAAGGCAGTGCGAGACTCTGATTTCTACACAGTATTTAGTAAAATGAAAGAAAATGCTGCTTTAAGAAAGAATCTATGTGTAGCTCAGGGAGAAAAATAATCTTCTGAAACTATATTACATTTTAAAATACAATATTTAGTAGAAACAACAAGTTCAAGTTCAAACAAGTAAAATGACAAAGCTGAGAGGAACACGACTCTAAAAATGGTACTTTTTTCCCCTGCACATATTGAATTTGAGACAGGGTAAATTCTCTGAATTATTAATTAGAAGGACCTTTTATATTAAAAAGAAGAATTTATAACCATTTCAAACACTCTTTTGAACAATGTGAGTCTAATGTAAATGCCCTGGGAAATATACACTTACACTTAAAGAAGTCTTTTTTACCCATAAAGAGCTTCAGAGGTTAAAAATGATAAGAAATAATAATCCAAATGGAAATACAAACATGCTTGCAGTAGATCGACTGGTGTTTAGGGAAAAAGCACTTGCAAAGGACTGGGCCTCCAAGTTCAAGTCCTTCAGGCAAAACAGCCAAAGGGTTAATAACAAGAAAAGAAAAGCAGTGTTCTTCATCTTTTGATTTGAATTCTCAGTAGGTTTGCCTGAGAGAACAACTGGGGGAGACACTTCCACCCTTTTACAAATTACCCACCCCACTTAGTGTTTTGATGGTTTCTTATACAAGAACTATTGTTTTATTGGCAGGTTATTATATTTTGGACCAGTGTCATTCGACTAGGTCGGAATTAATAATACTAATACGAATATGAATACTACTACTACTACTAATAATAATAATGTGGTTTATGCAGTGCAGGGTAAGATCAGTAAAGACCTGTTAACAGATGACAGGTTTGATTACCGTTGGCTTTAGGCAAGACATATGGATCCCTTAGGAACAGCAGCACAGGCTGGTGGGACAGTTTGCTGGAAAGGTCAAGAACAGGGATGTCAGTATCAAGGGACAGCAAACAGACTATTCTACAAACTAGCTTTGATAAAGTGAGGTGGTTGAGCTGCCAGGAGCCATGCAGGGCAGTTCTGCACAGTGAAAGGGCAGGCTCCACCAGCAAGCAAAGCTCGCTGCTCCTCAGCCATATAAGTGAAAGCCCTTAGTGCCAAGCTGGAGTGAACAGGCTGCATCTGGGAGTGGCTTGCAGCTGGCTGAGACCTCCTGATTCTGCTCTGCTCCCTGGCAGTGGTGTCATGCAGGCCACAAGACTATCTTCAACCAGGCTCTCCCGGCCACCAAGCAGGCTCAAAATGTGACCCTGTTCTTACAGCCTCCAAAATGGCTGCTGTACTCATCGCCTGTGGAGAGAAGTCCTTGGAAGCCCCCCAGGCCTGAGTCCCGCCCTCAGCCATGGCACGGACAGCCTCCCCCACCCTCTCCACTCTGCTCTGTAGGTATACATTTCAAGTAATGCAACCACATGCAGATGAAGCTCTATCAAAGGCACAGGGAAGAACCCAGGCCTCTATTTACTTCTGCTAAATTTACTTCTTGCTACAAAAAATACATTCCCAGATATATTTCAAAGCTGGCAGTATTCTGCCAGTTTTGCATGGAACTTGTCAACAGTAGCATAAGGATGTTCAAGCCACACCAAAAATGAATAGATATAGCACAGCTGATGGTAATATTTAACAAATACATCTAATACAACTAATTTTAATGCTAAACTACTTCTAATTTGTTAACTGTGATGAACAAATAAAGTAAGCGCCAATAATTTAATGAGTTTATTAATCAGGTGCCCTATAAAGAGTAGAAATCAAGCTCACCTTGATTCTTCAGATTCTGTTTCATCAAAAGAGCTACAAGTAAAGTGAAAGGAAGCTTTGGTTACAACAAAATTAATTTTGCAATTAAAACCCCCAAATCCTTTAAGAATCACCAAAGTGAGCAATCTTCTTTTGGTCAGTGGTCACATAATGCCACGTAAGGAAATATACATGGCAGATTGTATCATTTCATAACCGCCACTACTTGAAAATTACAGCATCCATTTTACTCTAACAGATTAATTTCCATTTACCTATCTTTGAAGTGTTTGGGTACAGTTCCACTGAGGATACTGGCTGATGTCATTAACTGCAAGTGAAAACGACAAGCCTGATAGCTTCTGGACACTGCCCTCCAGCTCTAAGAGGGCCTCAAAATTATCTTCAGGTAACCTTGCCTTGTCACCACTGCAGATTCAAACAGCCAGCCCCAAAGTGGAAAAGGGCCATGTGGTTTTCTGGGGACAATGGCCTGGTAATACTTCTGTACTATCAACCAAAACATCTTACATAGCAAAAGAAATTCTCCCTAAAAAGCTCTGCAGATGGTAACAGAGCTTCCAGTTACACTGTTTTGGGTATTTCTGTAGTCTTTTCACTCATTGTACTAAGGTTCCCGTCTGCCACTTTCTGGTTAGGAACCATTTCAAAGGGGTGGGCAATTGGGTCACTGGGGTAATGTCATCAGAAAGGTGAAAGAACCTCATTTTTGAACACACATAGCAAGATCATAAAATGATCATGGAATGAGCTTCTACTTTGTGCAGATACTATGATCATAAAACACATGCAAAGGCTTTCTGTGCAATTTCAGTGAGTGCTTATGAATATCTCGCATTTCAGCAGATACTTCATGATCTACAAGAAAGTAATATTTTTCCCATCTAAGCTCTCCTCTGCTTTCCAAGAATATTACATTAAACTTCCCTTCTGTCTTGAACATGGTGGATTTATTTTACGACCTTTTGGGGATATATAAACATACTTAACATGAACCTAATGCCCATTTATTTTACAGTGTTAGAGTTGGCAGCAAGACCATTTTAAGTCAATGGAATTGCATCAGCACTGAGTGGATATGGGCCTTTTGGCCTCCATATATTTTTCAGTAAAGAAAGAGAGCTTACCCACAGCTTTCTGCTTTTGGCAAGGTAGGTACATGACGAACATTCAGAAAATCAAGAAATATCTTAGGGAGCTCTTCATTTTCTAAAATGACTGTCTGTAAAAAAAAAAAGGCACAATAAAAACCTATAGAAACACAACAGAAACATCCAGAAATACTTAAAAATATTTTAGATATTGCACAGTTCCATTCGAGCTACTAAAACATTTCTCTCTTGCAATATTTTTCAATTCTCCATTTTTTTTACATCTATTTTGGAATGCCTCATTTTGATAGGAAAACCACAGTTCTTGATGAATCACTTAGAAATACATTCAGCTTATTCTACTACATTCTTTTTCACTTGCTATCACTGGTGCCAACCTATATGCCTCTCAAGCAGAGATGTCTGATTCTGGAACTAAGTTACTGGCAGGCTCATTTGTGAATAAAATTCTGTTTATTTAAAATATACAGCAAAACAGCCTCAGCTCAAAGCTTTCATGTTCACCTCACAGAAGACTACCATCTGGCTTATGAGCAGAAGTCTCCACTTTGTGCAGTTTTATTAATGCATGTCTTGGTAAATGACAACAAGGGAAACTCCTTGTTTGGCTTGACAGGTCAGCTTACAACATACTCCATGTATCTGCACTATGGCTCCAAATGACAAAGCTCTGACCACGCAGCTGCTGGCCAGACTTGCCACATTCTTCCACAACTGTGATAAAATGGCCAGACTACATCCACTGTTTTTTTTCCTTTGATGAGATGATTTGCAAGTTCTCATAAGGCAAAGAAAAACAGCTCATAAATTCAACACTGCCTCACCTGAAAGATTAAGCCCCTACATTTCTTTACTGTACATACTTACATACATTCTGAACAGGTGTAATTCACAAGAAAAAGGAAGCCATAAGCTTTCTTAAAGAGATTTCCTTCATAAAGAATTGATCTGAAGTGAATGTATGTATGGAAGAAGCTTCACTGGGTTTAAAATTAAATTTTAAGCAGAAGCAAAGCTTTCCATGTTCATCCTCTTCACTTTCCCACTCTATGATAGAAGAAATAAATATAGAGAAGAAACAAGTCTGGTGATGGAAAGACACATTACTCATTACACATTACATTCAGGAGGTAACTTACTCCTGTGTGTGTTCTTTTACACTACAATATCACAAGGGATAGCAGGATCACAAAAAAAGAGAAAGGCTGGAAGAAACATCTAGAAGTCACATAGATTTTGTTGCAAGTTTTACAGCAAATGGTTTGGTTATCTGGATAGAGAAAGCCTGCTTAATGTTAAAATTACATAAGATGTGAATGGACTTAAAAGCATTTATACCTAAAGATATTTAAAAACCAGATCTTTTTTTATGTTACGTCAGCAAGTCTGAATTCAAAAGATGCATTTTCTCAACAGCTGAGGTCCTCATTAAAATATTTGAAAAAAAGAAGAGGGAAAAATGCAGCTTTTGCACTTTTCTGTTCTAGATTTTAAGGGATGTAACAAACAAGTAGGTCTAAGATGTTGGGGTTAAGCCTTTCAGTTCACCTCTATATGAAGACGCTGCATTAAAAAATGTCACTTTGTTTGCATTCTGCAAAATCAGCACTCTGCTGCAGAAAAATTTATCCCACTCTGCATTCAGGTTATGCACAAAAGAAGGTGTGGAGGTGGATGCATATTCAGAGGGTGTGTGAATTGCATAGAAATGTGTATGATTGGCTCATATAAAATCATCTTGCTAATTATATGCAATGAGGAACCGCAAAAAGTCGTAGAAAGATGTTTAAGGGCAGCCAGTGCTTATATGCAACTTCGTACTTACAACCCTTGACAGCTTTTTCTAAAAGTTGAGCTGCCTGCTGATGCTGCTGAATAGAGCAGAGAAGAACAGAAGGATACACAATTTTATAAAATAAAAAAGGAAAACCACTGACAGCTCTTACAAGCCTATCTGCTTCTACTTCCACTCACTTGAGATTAATATCTCATTCTGTTTTGGTTCTTTCCCCCCACAACTTGTATCAAGTCAACCCAAGCCCTGCTAATCCTGGCCTGACCATAAGATGTAAGCAAATACTAACCATTTTAGCGTGTTAAGCCATACAATTTGTTAGCTGTCAATAACTCTGCTTTGATGATCACTAAACGTGAAAATGTAGAATTTGCAGAGAAGAAAAGGCAATTTTGCATTGCACTGTATTTGCATACCACCTCTGCTGATTGGGAAGGAATGACTGCATTAACCAAAGGAGGATTTTTCAGATGATGTAATGTACCGTGACATGGATTTTTAAGCATTGAAAACAAAAAATATGAAGTTTACAAGTTAATTATACTATTGGGGGCAAATTATCTTCTGGCTTCAGTGCATTGGCTTTGATTTAACAAGGGGTGAGGACATAATCTTGCCATTCAAAATATGCAGTGGAAACCAAAGGAAAGGATAAAAAAAAACCAGGTAACAACAACAAAACTGAACCAAACTAAAGAAAAACCAACACAAAAACCACACAAATGCCAAACTAACCAACCAATACCAAAACAAAACCCCCACAAGTATCAACCAGCCACAATGGATTAGATGTGTCTGTCTAAACACATTTTGTAACTCTGGTGGTGACCCAAAGTGTATATCTAGAAAAAAATCTAAGAATTCTTAGTTTCCTATTTAAGTTACAAAAAAAATACTCTTAAATCAGAAATGTTATAATTGTCTTAATTTACCTGAAACAATCCATAACACAACAGGTTTTTTACTTCTGTCTGAAATCATTTAAGAAATACATATTTTGCAAACCTGATAATCTTTAAATGATAGATTTGCAGAAAAGGAGCCAGCAGGTAAAGCTTCTCAACCACTACCTATAATTTGTGATGTAAGATGCTCAGCTGCAGCATTTGTTCAAGTGAATATATAATATTGGCTTGTAAGCTTGTTTGCTCAGAAACAGAAAGATAAATATTTTCAAAGAAATAAAAACTCACACTTAGTTTCTTCGTAATGTGAATTTTTTTATTCTATCCAAATTCTATCAAGAACATAGCAATGAGTTTCAAATACGTTTACCCTAGTGATAAGTAGGCTAATTTAAGAAAAAAAACCCAGGATGTATATTTCCTTCCTCAAGTAAATAAAACCCCCTCTTCTCCCAAAATTAAACCAGCTAATACAACCTCTAGGAAGTGATTTGGGAAGTTACTCTAGAAATACATTTTTCAACTCGTTGATTTCAGCAGAACTAAAAGGGCCATATTTTCTTCTAAAATTGTAAAGGGTGTTTATCTGTTACTGTCACACTTTAATAAACTCTGTGCTTCAGGAGAAAAACCCACAACACAACACAAGGGAAGGTCTGATGTTTACATCAGCAGAAATGTCTTTTTCATTGGAAGGGTGCAATTATTATTATGTAAGACAAATCATAAAATCCCCAATTTTTCTACCTTATCAGTTTCATAAAATCATGTTCCCTAAGGATGTCATTGATTAGTTGCACATGTTCTCTCAGTGACATCTCAAATACTTAATTGTCGGTTATCTTTTTTCCTTCAGTAAGTAAAATACAGTCACAAAATTGCAAAGGGACTTGTTCTGCCTTAACCTTAGCTAGATGCCATCATGCAGTGGAAAACAGTGCTAAAATATCACAGGATAATGCTCTCCAACAAGGGAGACATATAAACAGCATAATGATTTCCCATGAGTTTCCTTTTTAGAAAATTGTCACTAAACCCAGGGTAAATGGTGACATATCTTCACAGAGGACACTGTAAAATCGAACACTGGCATTCTAGTTAGGCCCAAACCTACTCATCAGCCAATTATAAGAGTAACTGAACATCTTGCTGAAAACCTGAACAAGACCACTTCATTAACCTTCAGAGATCATGCAACAGAAATGCATAATTTTCTATTATTATTATTATTATTGCTGTTTTTAATGAAGAAAGATTTAAAAATCTATTTCTTACAGTCATCTATAATACTTTCTTGATGTTGCTGGAAGAGCTGGAAAGGGAGAAAAGAGAGTGGGAGCTGAGTTACAGGGTTCTTACACACTTTTCCATTCAATCGGGTTTAGTTGGAAAGGCTGTACTGTTAGGGTGAAAAAGTTCATGACAGTTTTTCCTCTCTTCACAGGGAAAGATGCTTCACAATACCTAATTCAGTGGTGCAGCTAAAATGGGGGAAAAGAAAATCAATACATTCCAGCTACAGTAAGTAGGCTGGAGTGTCAGTCTCCACTGGGACCAAAATCCACATGTTTTAGAACATTTTAGAGTCTATATTCTTCCATTAACCTGCTCTTCCTGAACTCCTTTACACAGTCCTATGAAATGCTAAAAAGGTTATCAAAAGAACACATTAGCTAAAAAAAAAGTAGACAAAGGAACCAGACTTGTAAGATAAAGCTTTTCTTTTTTAAAGTAATAGCAGGATACAATCATGTTTTATAATATTCATTGTGAAGAACTATGAAGAGATTTACTCCCTTGTTCGGTCAGGCTTGTTAGAGGTTACTAGCTGGGATTAATTCTAGAAAGAATTTTCACTTTTCATTACTACCAGAAGTATTCACATATGTAAGAATAGAAGGATGTTATCAGGTATGTTTAAAAACCTGTATAAAATTTCAAGAAGTGTGCAAACATATGTACAACAACACAGAAGTGATACTCTGTATGAACCACCAGCTATAACGCTCCCACACTGCATATCAAAGGGAAGTCAACAGTAAGAGTGACATCCATGCAGTAGAGCTTGAAAGGGAACAAATACTGACTATAGGTATTATAGGACAAAATACAACCAGTGAAGATTCAGAAGTTCCAACTGAACTACCTGAAAGATAATGTAAAGATATGAGAGTTTTAAAAAAAATGAGCAGAGTGGAATTGCATCTCTGAACCTCAAGACTGGAGGATACTTCCTGTGAGCTTAGAAGTCTCCCAGTATCTCATGAGTGACAAATCCATCTATCATAATTATCTCAAGGTATGCAAAAGATAAATCGGATGAAAGGATCATCATCATCATCATCATCATCATCATCATTATCAAATGTGAATGCAGAAACTCATAACAGTGTCTATAACTTACACTGAAAGGCAGTTTAGTCATTTTGATTAAAAATACTACCACATAGGTCTTGAGATGACAGCACTTCAGTTAGAAAGCTAGTTGAAAATACAGTCACAATTCCAACTAATATTTAATTACTAAGCGCAGACTCATGGCTAAGTCTAAAAATATAACCCATTTGATGTGAAAAATAAAATATTGAATTTTTTCCCCAGAAAACTGGGAACATAATTTAGTGGGAGCAAACAGTGAACTTCTCTTCAGTAAAAGCGGAGACTAGTCCTTGAAAGATTAGAAACAAAGTGAAAGAATAGTTCCTTTGAAAAATACAAATGAAAGGAAGTGGTCAATACAATTTCCTGAGACACTGCTCAATGGATTGGAGGTTAAGACAAAGCTGGATGAGAAATGAAGAAATCAACAGAGCAAAAGGAAAAGAAACAGACAGAAAAGAAAAGAAGGGCAGGCCAAGTTAATAATATTATAAAAACTTAGCAGGAACAAGAAAGGCTTTTAAAAATAAGCAACAGAAAAAGAAATACAAATAATGAATACATCCACTAATGACAGACACAAAAAATTAGGACGATGTGAATAATGGTGGTGATAACAAACAGGTGCAGGAATACCTTAAACAACTGTATATATAC
>VWYI01025163.1:0-62156 GCA_013399455.1 Anthoscopus minutus
TGGGGAGATAAGTGAGATACCAGCCGAGCTTTCGGGGTGGGGGGTGCCTGAGAGGATATGTGTGTGTGTGCGAGGTCTGGATGGTGCTGTGCGTGTGGACTTGGATCAGAGACGGGAGACACACGGAGGAGAGAAAAGCTCCGTGCTGGCACGACCCAGGCAATCGGGTGACCTCTTTCTTCCTTCCTTCCTTCCTTTCTTTCTTTCTTTCTCGCTCTTCTTTCTTTCTTGCTTGCTTTCTCTCTCTCTTTCTTTCTTTCTTTTCTTCTTTCTTGCTTTCTTCTTTCTTTCTTTCTTTCTTCCAACCACTGTCCCCTTCCTCCTCTTTCTCCTCGTCCCCTCTCGCTGCCCCTCGCCGCTGGCGAGGCAGGTCCCTCACCCCGGCGGTGGTGCCCCCACCGCGGCTCTCCTGGACTTGGGATGCGGGGGTCCCCGGCGGCGTCGGGGCTGGGGGGCTGGAGGTGCCCGCAGGAGGTGGCTTGGAGGAGGACAGCGTTCAGCTGGAGAGCAGGAGCCATTACACACGCTTGTGCTCTCCTTTGAGAGAAAAGAGAGCGAGAAGGGAAGAAAGGAAGGGGAAGGAGCCCACTTCTACTTGCTCAGTTCCCCGATGTCCCTACCTTTAAACCAGGCAAAGGAGAAGGCGCTTTCTCCCCTGTCCCTTTCTCAACCCACTCGGAGCAGGTTTCTCCCTATCTCTCCCCCTCTTTCCCTTTCTTTATCTCCCTGTCCTCCATTTGCAAGCTGTCTGCTTTGGTTCCAGTCCAGGCTCCACAACACAAAGCTTCTCCTCGCTCTCGCACACATGCACACACACGGTCCACAGGCTCTTTATGTCTTCTGGAGTAACCTTCTCCTTCCCCCCCCGTGCCCCCCGGCTCCTCTCAGCATTGTGGTTTCTATTCTCCACACACAGAGATCCTCCTGGAGCTTCATGTAGTTGTGATCTGATAGGATTCCTCCCCCCCTTCCCTTCACCTCCCTCTTTTTGGGGGAGAAAAAGGGAAAAGTTTCATTTGTTTTTCTGGTGTTTGGAAGGGGAAAGACCTCCAAGTTTTGAGTGCTTTCTGCTCCTGCTTTTGTGTGTGCGTCTGTGGGGGTCTGTTTGTCTCATGAAGCTGCTTGCATGTCTAAGAGGAAGTGACTAGTTTGGCAGAGAGCTGTGATCTGAGTCAGGTAAGCCATGTCATGTTCTCTAGCTCCACCAGAAAATGGAGGAGAGAGAGAGTAGACAAAGCTGAGATGGGAAGTGCTCCTAACATTGTGGATGTCTCTCCATGTTTTGAGGCTTTGCTGGGGCAGGAGCTGGCTTAATCATGATTTTTATCCCTAAGGTTTTCCCCTTCAGATTTTTCAATGCACAACATTGTGATGGGTCTTCTCGCTGTCTTCATGCTATCAGGAAATGAGGATTGGAGGAAATTGCTCAGATTCTCCTTCACACAGAGAAACACATCCTCAGGCTTTTTTCCTCTGGTGCTTTCATGCGGAGGTCACCTTTCTAGATATTTTTCTTTGGTTAAAGACCACAAGATTTTGGAGGTTGATGAGTTGGCCAAGTAAATAGTGTGTATAAGCATATATGTTTAGATTTCTGAAAGCATTTGGAGGTAAGTGCATGCAGCTTGAGGCTGCTCAGGTTCTTCCAGAGGGTATCTTGAAATGTCTCTTTTTTTCCTAGGTGATGATGCCTAATTTTTGGGATTTTTAACATCTCATTTTCAAGAGCATTCCTTCTTTTGGATGTGTTTTAAATTAAGATGGAATATTTCTCCCCACTCACTAGGTTGCATTAAAGTGATACTGGCAAGCTTTTAGTAGGTTCCTCAGAGCATCATAACATACATACTTTCTCTTGGAAAAAGCAAAACAGTTTTCACAGTTGTCTTTTTGGTGTCATAAAATATTCTTTTTTCCTGAAAACTTACAGCAGCATTCTTACTGTGATTTTAATGTCATTATGGAAACCTGAGATCTTTAAAGGGAGATAGCAGTTGAGCAGGAATTTGTGTGCTTTGTTTTTAACCCATCTTTTAATCTGAAGCAATTTTGAGTAGACCCAAAGCAGGCCTCAGGTCTTTTCCCACCCACTGAAATATGCACATCAGTTGCACAGTAGATGCAGTTCCTCAAAAAGTTCAAAATACATCCTGAAATGCTTGAGGGAGATACCAGGGTGCAGTGCTGCTGAGCTTGAAGGCACAGCTCCATGGAAAGGTGTGATGCCATTAAATTGGTTACTCTGAGGTGTTTAAAAACAAATACAGGAAGATGTTAAGTGGCAGGATGGGGGACCAGTGAATCTGAATCAGAACACGCTCCCAGATGTGCAAAAAACCAGAAAGGTTTGAGGATTGCAGTGACGGGTGGTGAACTTGAGATCCGCCTTAGAGGTTAAAATCAATGCCCTTGTTTTATTTTTGCTGTGGAAGAAATGTTTTAATGTGCAATCTAATGTACCTCGGGAGGATTTTGCTTTATCAACTGCGCATTTCTTAAGTTCTGATTGCTGATGTGTCACCCAAATTACTGAGATTCTCTGGTTGTCTCCATCTTCCAGAAGAAGGCCATGGAACATACCATTTCAGGTATGTCTAATCTTATGTTTTGATGACAAGAGAGGTTAACTGCTTTTGGTTTTGGTGGTTTGTTTTTTTGTTTGTTTGTTTGTTTTTGCTCTTCTTGTGGTGTTTTGGGTTTTTCCCCCCCCCAGCCCGAGGTGATATTTTCTTGATGCATTTTTCAGTGTCTGCACAGGTCTAAATCAGCCATTGAAGAAACATTGAAAAATTGCCCAATGACCTTTGTTTATTTGGGTGAGATGCCAGATATCCATCCCCTATATGGACTGTAGGCAGAGTGCTTGTGGTTCAGGGCCATGAATCTCCTCTTACTTCTGGAGAGGTCAGCCCAGTGCTGGCATTACAGGGTGCCCTGCAGATACACTGCCCTTGAACGTGGCATGTGCAATCCAAGAACAACTCTGAGATTTAAGATCAGGATCTTTATGGGAGGGCCTCTTACACCCTAGAAAGCCAAACAACGTTGCAGTAGTTTTCGTGGTTTGTTTTTTTTTTGTTGTTGTTGTTTTTTATTTTGTCTGTGTTTCTTCACTGTGAGACTGAAACCTCTTCAGAGAATTATATTCTCGTTAATGGTGCTTCTTGCTGTGGTTCTGCCCAGACAGAGTGAAGTTCACCTTGCTGTTAAAATACTAGCTGAAGAACTTATATTAAAAAAATAAATAAATCCCAAAACAACACAAAACAATTCTATCCCTGAAAAAAATCACAAACAAACAAACAAACAAACAAAAAGCCCCCAAACCCATTGATTTTTGATTTTTAAAGAAGCTCCAGAAAGATTATGTTAATTCATGCCATGGTGGTGACATGAATGTTTCTCCTAATCAGGCTTAAATTTCTTCATTCAGTCAATGGTTGTGAATTGCTTTTGGTTTGGGGCACACAGAACCTTTAATTGGTCCAGTCTCTAATAGAAAGAACAAGCATTGGTAGCTTATTCTCCAGTATTTAAATATATTTTCCTTAAACACTTTTTTCACACCTACTAGACATAGCCTATGAACCACTGCTTTAAAAATATTTAAAGAATTATTTGATTTTGCTTTGCATGTTCAACAGATTATGTTGGTGAGAAACTTAAGATGTCATGTTTACAATTTCCTTCCCTAATTAAAAATACGATTTTATTGCAAGAAGAAAACTAAAAGTGTGTATGCTTAGACTGTGAAGAATATGGGTGCATAATGGGGTGCTTGAAAGGGAAAGCAGAGCAACTGCAAGTGGAAGTGGAAAAAAAATATGATCATTCCAATCCAGTAACCTTTATGACAAATTCATTAGCACTGTGCACTTTGGCTTAAAAGGAGATTGACTTTTATGAAGACTGATAAAAGGGTGATTAAAAAGAGACTTGTCAAGTAGATGACTATTGTTCAACATAGATGTCTGGACATCTGGCAGATGTTCCTCTGGGCCCCAAGGAATGGGCAAGTTTAATTTTAGCCTTAAAAAGGAAATGGGAAGAACTTAAGTCTTATAATAGTACAACTTACAGTTTGAGGAAGGTTACTTCAGAGGAGCTCAAAAGATGTCTCTTGAAATCTGGAACTCCGAGAAACCCAGTGTAAATTAGCATTTCCTATTGGGTTTTCCTGTTATTCCAAACAACATGTGTGGAGTTACAATATGAATTAGGATTACCTTAGTTTACTGTAACACTTTCTCTGTGTGGTGTTGTGGATAATTTCCTTAAACGGGCAGAACAGCACGGCTTTGAAGTAGGAAACTGCATAAAAAGGACTTGAAAGTGTGAAACTGGTGAATAGCTGTGTACTACTCATTAACTAATATTGTCCCGTGTTGAAGCTTCACCAGGCAAACTTGGGGACAAATGCAGAAATCCCCGGTGAAATAGTGATTGGAAGAAGCTGCTGATGGAGGAGGGAGGTCCTGTTTTTCACAGATCAAGCAAGGTCTACAAAGGCCAAGATGTCTTCATTGTTTTGTGTATTTTGTTTCCTTTTATTTTGTTACACTTGCAATCCATTGTAGGAGAAAAATAGTGGAAAAACTCCTTTAGCATCATACATTTCTCCTATTTTGACTCTTAACAGATATTTTTCTACTCTGAAGTAGAAGATTACATGTTTTATGAACTTGTTCTGGATGACTATGGTCTGCTACCAGTGCCAGAACTGTATGATTTGCTTAACTTGCACACTTGATCCAAGATGTGTTCAAGTATGAACTTCTAATTTCTGGCTTCAGCAGAGATGTTGAACTTCATCAGTCCAAATGCCAGCTTGCTTTTCAAACAGTTGCTTCGCTCTAGGGTACTAAACAGTCAAGAAATCCATGGGCCCACAGGAGGCCTGTTGAGTGTTAATTGAGGAGAGAATGAGAAATTCCATCTTACTCTTCAGAGAGTGAGAATAATTTTTGAGAAATGGGGGGGGAGGAATAAAAGGAGTGTGATGGGAGTGAAGGTTGCTTAAACATCTGCTGACTTCTCAGAGAGGGGAACTCAAATTGTTTGATCAAGAGGTGCTGGAGAAGGTGGTGTGATGCAAGTCCTCAGCTGCTGGCAGAGACACAGTTAACATTGTACACGGTTGAACTTCAGCATGGCACTTCTCCAAATGAGTTGACTGTTGAAAATAAAATGTTCCAGAAGAACTGGGAGAACAGGAAAGAAGTTAAAATAGCATGGTTTGTATGCCAGTGCTGAAAGAAGAAAAGGGGGGGAGGAAGGGAGATAGATCGACTTATGATAATTATCTTGTTGGTTGTAACAAAACAAAACAAAAAAAAGGTCTTTAGTAGAAGATTCCAAACTTAGGGGACTAGGTTTAGTAGGAAGGGTCTTCATTTGCATCCTGAGTTTTGGAAATACTCTTCTGCTTTCAGCTTGTGTTTGGGAAGTTCAGCACATAGGTAAACACAAAGTCATGGTTTTGGGTTCTGTTCCCTTTTATTCTTTTAAAGTTAAAAACAATACCAGAGATCTAAAAAGACTGTCTCTCATCTCTCAAGCTTTATTAAGCTGTGCCAGAGGTTGCAGCACTAATACATCTCTGAAGGGATTTGAAGAAGAGGAGAGAGTTTGACATGAGCAAAGGGGAGCCTTTGTGTTTGCTTACAGTTGAACACAGTCTTTAACACAATGCAACTTTTTTTCTTCTGGGCTCTTTTCAGCTCTCTGGGAGTTGAAGATCTTGGTGCAGTTGCTTTGGTCAGCTTGAGGCAATATTTGTTACTGCAGTAACTCAGAATATCCTGGCCTAATCACTACTTGAAGGAACTTTTAAACAGTGCTTGGGAGAGAGTTTTCCCTCATCACTGGTTTTGACTGCTTTGTAGTCATTTTTGAGATACACTGGTTATCAGAACATCGGTCCCAGACCTAGCAGCCGTGCTCTACATACATTGTATTTTACCTTGATCAAAAGTCTCATAGTTTTGTGGGTGGTTTTTGTGATATAATTATGGACCTCCACAGCTGCTGTCTAGGGGGAATACAGTGGGGCTTGGGCTAAAAGCAGCTTCTTAGGTAGAAGATGGTAAAATCCATCAGGAGAAGCAATTAATTAAGTTGAGTTTAGCTGGTAATTGAAGGAAGATAGAAATAGGAGATCTCAGGGTGTTCAGGAGTTGTTCTTGAGTGGAGCCAAATGCAGTCTCTTTAAGAATACTTGTTTAATAGTGTCAGCATAAAGAGCTGTAGGCACAGCATCAATGTCATGAGTGATTAGGAAGGACTTATTTAGAGCTTATTAGGGTAGCAATCATTGCAAGGCCAGTGCGTGGTGAGGATGAATACTGAGAAAGCACTTGATTCACTGGGCTACTTCTATTAGTTTTGAACCAGTTAAATTAAGAATTTAGTTCTTGAAGTGTGTCACTTGTTACTTCCTGGTGGAAAATAAGACCTTCTAATTGGGATTATGTGTGAAGAAGCTAAGTACTTGCATTATGTGACAGTGTTTTTCCTTCTCCTTCCATCTCCAGGAATATGCAATTAATAACATGATAATCATTTAGATACTGGGTGCTCAGCTGCCCTGGATGGTGTATTTGCAGCACTTATTACAGATGCAGGCTCTGTGCTGACCTGAAGATTAGAAAGTGGGATGTTCATCCCAGTGGCATTACTGTTGCTATTAAAAAGGTCTGGAAAGGGGCCTGAGAACCCCAGCTGCTGTCATGGTGTGGAGGAAGTCAGGCCTTCAAAGGATACAAGGATTAGAGTGTCAAGAAAAGTAAATGGTAGCATCAGCACAAGTAGAAAATAGGCAGAGCTATTCAGCAAACAGAAAAAAAGTAGGCTAAGGCATGCCATAATTATGTGCAGTGGAAACTTGCTGCTAATAGAGCAGTGGCATGGGGTAGAGAGGCAGGAGAACGATTTTTGAAGACAAAACAAAGCAGACATTGCAGAGAATGGTATAGGAGGACTGAGGATTCAGTGTGCTCGTGATAATGTGAAAGAGAAGACTTTGTTTTGAAAGATGCTAAAAATGGAATCTTCTGATGCACATGTGGTCAGTGTTTCCGTGGCCTGGTAGGACAATGGGGGCTTCTTTTGCATTGCTGGGATGAGCAAACCCTTCCTTCCCGCCTGCAGCTCTTAGGTTCAAACAGTGGCTTGGGGTGGTATCAGTGGCTGTGGAAAGAAGGCATCACAGGATATTCCTTTTGGGAAGAAGATGGGTCATCCTGGGTTTTGGACTGTTCTCATGCAAATGCTTCAAAACACAATGGCCGCTTATCACAGGAGCCAGGCAGACACATTCCTCCCACACACTGTCACCAGACCTCTCCAAAGAAAAGGGCAGAGTTAGGGGAATGTAACACTTGGAACCTGTGCGCCAGGAAGCACAAGTTTTAAAATTTTCTCCCCTTAATTTGTCAAATAAACAGCAAAGGCAAGGAGAGGCTACTTGTGCTGGAAGATTTTGGTCCAACGTGGTGGTGATGTGGAGGGTGGTTCATTTACCTTCTAATGACTGACTTGCTGGAGAATTTAACTAAGTCTGCAGCTGGGAAAGGGATCGTTAATAAAGACCTTGTTGTGGTCCAAAAGTCAGAATTCAGCTGGCTAGTGATGCTGGAAAAGATTGGGGTTTTTTTTGTCATTTCATTTCTGCCTCCTGCTTTTTGATATTATATGGACAGCTGACATAGATTCTAGGTTAGAAATTTCAGAGGGATTGGTGACTCTGGTTTATGTCAGTGGTGATGAAGAAATTTTTCTAAAATTTTTGATTTTCATTTCTTTTGTCAAAGTGATAACTGCAGTCTGAGCTTGGAATAGCTTGAGGAGTGCAGGTCTTGAGGGGGATGCAGTGAGTCAAGGATGAGTACTCATCTCTAGTTGAGCAAACTGCTTTTGGAGAGAACTTAAGAGGCTCGTGGATATTTACTTAACTCACACTTGTATTCTTCAGTCCTAGTCAGACTCAGCTAGATTTGTGGGCATGGGCTCTTTGTAAGGGTATTTGGGTCTATCTGACCAAAAAGAAAGGGGATCAAAGAACTGCTGTCCAGTCCTCGAAATCTTGCTCTTAATTTTTCTTATTCCTTCAACCATCTATCTCTCTACCCAGTAAAATAGGCATGATTAGGATTTAACATGGATGTTGGAAATTACAGCCGTGGTGCTGGATTCTGCTGCTATGTGTGTTAAAACTAACCAAGATAGGGAAAGAAAAGCCTCCTTTTGTGAGTGGTTCTGGTGTGTGAGACTGGAGCAGAGCTGCTCTTCTCTTGGTGAGTGCTTGAGAGATGAGATGTGGTTACCTGCCACCTTGTTCTGTGTTACTGCTGTGGTTCTGACTGAGCCTTTCTTCTCAAGTGTGTTGTTGCTTGTGGTGAGTATGGACAAACATATATCTATAAATGTATGTATACACACGCACACACACACATATATGCACACAGTACCTACTTAGGTGGTGTTGCAGCAAAGTTTGGAAGGCAGTGGCCAACGGAGTCATCTTCTTGTTTTCTTCTGTGTTGTGGGACAAGTGGCACCGTGAAGACAAATAAATAAATAAATAAAACGTCAGTGTGAACAAATTTGGAATGATTTCTCTCTCTCCTCGACTGGAAGCTCCTGATTTTGCATTTCAGTTTTTCCTCTCCCTTTTGTCTGCAGCTGTGTGGCTCGGGCTGCAGGATGTGGGGCCTCCAGGACTGGTGGGCTCTGAAGCCTTGCTTCTATCATGCTCAGCTAAATAGCATGACAAGTGTAAAAAATGTAACAAATGGCTGATGGAAAATTGAGAGCAGCCAGACAGCTCTCAGCCTGGTTAATTAGCTTCTTGACTGCTGAATTGTTCCTGCCCCATCATATGGCTGTGGCTTGCAGCCCTGTGAGAAAGGTTTTGGGTTCCTGGCCAGGAGTGCATCCCAAAAGTTGAATTAATGTAACTTGAAGTCAGTGTGGACAGGTTCCTTTTGGTCTAAATGACCTTTTATCTTTACTGGGGGCGGGCAGTGGGGAGAAAGCATATCAGCTTTCAGCTGTGTCAGGTCATGCAGAGGCCAAGTTCTCTTGTCTGTGACCAGGCATATGGTGTGGAGCAGCCCCGTGTGCAGCAGCACCAGGGCCTGGGCAGGAGCACTCCAGCAGCCCTTCTGTAGGTAAATGTGACCCAAGGCCACGTTGTGCCTTGCAGGATGGGTGTGTTTAACCCTCCAGTGGCGCTGGCTCCTGGTGTGTTTCCATCCTGGTGGGTTGAGAAGAAGCTGATGTTGCTCAAGAGCGCGCGGGATTTTCCTGCCAGAACACCCCTGCGTGTGTGAGACCTGAAATCTCCAGCTCCAAGGACATAACTGTATTACTCACTGGGACTGCTGAGAGAGTGAGTCAGTAATGTTTGGGTCTTTGCATGAAGAAATGAGTAAACCTGGATTATTTTAAAATGATCAGATTGCAGAGGTGATAAAATACCACAATGAACTCTCCATTCCACGCCCTCTGCCAGTGTGCTGCTCTCCTTCCACCGTGAGGCAGGGGAAGGGGGGAAGACAAAGGTTTTCAGTGTGTTGTTCTTCTGAGGAACCATGTAAAAAAAAAAACCTGCTGAGGCTGCTCTCAGAAAATGTCTTTCAGACAGTCAGAAGTTGCTTGGCAAGGTGTCAGGCAGGTTGACCAAAGGTTGCACGAGTTGTGCTCCTGCAAAATGAACATGGTGTGGTCGCTGCCCTTCATGGTTCTTCAGTGCTTCCACAGGTTCACCAGTGGTGTACAGGAATATAGTTTGCTTGCTGGTATTCTGGTCTTATCTCTGAAGATATTTATTTTAAGAATTCATGTCTACATAGGTTTGTTAATACTGTACTGTAATATCAGATGGGCTGCTGAGACCTCAAGGGGGTGAGGAATCTATTTTTAGTGTGTTTGAAGGGTAGATGATGTTTCAGGTTGTGGAATGACTTTCTAGGGGGCCTGTCACCATATACTGAAGTTTTGTATGTCATGGCAGTGAAGGCCAGTCATATGATGATGAGTTAGTAACTTAAATGGGACATTAAAAAAAAAAATCCTGCTCTTTGGGGAAATTTTAAAGATAGATGGAGCTGAAATGTCACACAGCCTGTTCTCATGCTTGTTTCCTTGATGTGCTGAAGACACCTAATCCTCTTTACAGGTGAATTAAGCAGTCTGCTTATGAGCTGAAGGCAGTACCTGCTGATCTGTTGACATCCAGATTGGAGGGTTATTCATGTCTCAGTAAGACTTTTAGTAATGGATGACCACAAGAACATTTTAGCTGCCCAGGTGGTGTGAAGAAGACTGTTTGTGATCTTCCACACCAGAAGTTAGTCACATGTAGGAAGTTGGAGAGTAGCACTGCTGTCCTCTTTGAGGCTTTGACACCCCAGCCTGCAGAGGTTTGGAGCTTTAGGTTGAAAAGATCCAGCCTCAGACGAATGCATGTGTGCAGCAACCTGAGTAGTGAGCCCAGTTGTGCTTTTGAAGCACTGCACTGTGGTGGTAGCCACAAAGAACAGATTTTAACTATTTATTCCAGTTAGATTTTATGTGAATTTGCTTCCTGTTTCCTTTGGAAGACAGCAAAACTGCAACCTTCACAGGATTCTTCTTACATTCCTGGGATTTTGTTTAGTGTGCAGGCACTTTATTTATTTATTTTATAACTGTTCACTACCACTGTTAGGAATGTTAACAAAGGCTTTTTAATAGGTCAGACCTCACCACTGTTGCATTTTCATAGTTACCATAGTGCATTTGGTAGATAATAGATAATGGGAGCTAAAGCCCTTATGCTCTAAGAGCTCATTCATGTGAGCAGTCGCTGTGCTCTGATTCTGAATTTTCACTACAGCTACTTGTGTGAGTAAACATTTGAAGATCAGATCCTTAGCTGCATGGAGTAATTCTTGTGGAGCTTTTCAGGGAGGCGTTTGAAAATTACATCTTGAATTGAGGATGCCCTTAACTTTCAACAGCTTCCACCTACATACATGAGATGCTCATTTGTGGTTGCATGTGAGGGCATGGCTGTAGCAGATTTGCAAGATTCAGCAGAAGCATATGCATAAGATAATTCTTTCACTTTCATTCATGTGCTCCTTCTTTCGTTCTCACTCTTTGTATTTTGACAGCAGGAGCATGTATGTTATAAATACTCAACTTTGACTTCAGTTAGTGTTGGCATGTCCCTGAAGTACGATTTCATGTGACTTTGCAGATGTTCTAATGAGAACATTCCTGTTGCTGTGTTGACTGTGGATGATGTTCATGTGTTCTGGAGCCCCATCACTAACTGGTGGTTTTGGAAGCCATTTTTCCCCCTCATTTTTTTCCTCTTAATTAAGGGATTGGCTTGAATAGATACTAATGGCAATGGTTTGTTGAAGACAGAAGTGTTTTTGGATCCAGAAAAATGCAACCTAGGTCGTCTTACAGTGGCAGAGTGTTTACCTTTGTGTGTGTGTACATAATACAAGTTCCTATCCATTTGGTTCATGCTGCTGTGGTGGTTCATCTGGCAGATCATTTAAATATTTACTCCAAAAGATCTTGTTCTCTGTTGGTGTGAAGCAGCATTTCCAGTTATTTTTAGGTCATTTTCATCTTAGCAACCCTGTTGGAGGTAAACCAGATATGAGTGCTCCAAACCATCCCTGCGTTTTGGTAGAGATTAATAAAATGAAACCTAATGGTTTGATCCCAAGGGAAGAGAACAGGCCATCTGGTTAGCAGAAGGTTAGGCAAAGCAGTGCAGCACTGACAGTGCCATAAACCAACCCAGAATATCTGGTAGTGTGTCCAGTTGCTGTGTGTATTAAGCGTTGAAATGGTGCTCTCGGATGTGCAGAGCCAGCAGTTCTGTTACCACTGCTGTGACGCAGGAGATAATTCTGTTGGGCAAGCATCAGCATGGGGGTGGATCTACAGCACAGGATGTGTAATGTCAACATGAAGCATGGGAGCTGGCAGTAAGAAGGAAAGCAGCCATTTCATGCCAGTGCAGGAAGCCCAAATAGATTTTTTCCCCCCTCTCTGTCTTGTCCTTTTGTGCTGCTTTCATGCTTGGTATTAAACGACTGCTTTCTGCTCTGTCAGCTGGCATCTTCAGCCCAGTAGGGTTTCATATCTTTCTTTCTCTTTCTGAACCTGCCGGGGCTTTTTTCTTGTTTCTGGGTTTTTTTTTTTTGGTTTTGATTTTGGATTTTTTTGTGTATGTATGTTTCTTCTTTAAAAAACCAAACCAAGCACAAGGCAACGAAGTGCACTCCAGAAGCATGACTGATGGATTGCACAAGGGGCTGGAGAGAGGCGGATGGGCTGAGCAGATCTGGAGAAAGGGAAGAGTTCAGTCATGTGCAAGTCCTGAGCTTCAGATGAAGCTCCATTGTAGATCCTTTTGGCTTCAGTGCAGACACAGTTTGTTCAAAAGCTGTAACCATTTGAGAACATTGAACTGCAGCTGCGAAATGCAGAAGGTATGAAATGCTGTGATACTGTGTAGACCTTGAAACTCTTTAATTACTGAGGAACCATAGAAACCTACTGTAACTGTTCCTGCTATTTTTTTTTTTACCAGAAATGCACTTATAGAAAGCCTTTGTCCTATTTGGCTAAAGCCATCACACCCTTCTTTTTTTGTTTTTAAGAGCCAAATATTGTTACTAGTCTGTCTAAATCTGCAGAAAAAATATCTCTAAATAAGCTTACTAAGCATTCAGTGGGCTTTAAAAAAAAATTGGTGATATGTCTTCTCTCAGCTCACACACTGGTCAACTGGTCTAGGGTTTTTTTCTACCCATAACATTTGGAGATACCTTCCTGTAGCTGCAGCCTGGGAAATTCTGGGATAGCAGAGCTTGCTTCTTGATGGGTACAGCAGAGCTGAACTTCATAATCTGAGCTCTCATGGTTTCCATTGCCTGTTCAGCAGGACCTTCAGAGAAAAAATTTCAGATCCCCTTGAATGAATCCTTGTCTTAGATGCCGTTCTGTGGCAGCCCTGCAAAAGCATAACTTTCTCCATGTGTTCTTAAGAACTGGAGTGGGAATGTGGGAGTAGTCAACCCACAGGTATGTTTTCCCAGTTGCAATTTGGTGATGGGAGGAGGGGATGCATATAAAACATGGCTTGTGTGTGAAGACTGTTTGTTCTGTTCTGCAGTAACTCCATCCTTAAAACTGCTCCACCGGCCCTGTTCAGATTTTTTGGTTGGAGCTGTGGGATTCTGGCACTTCTGCATAGGGCACTTGCAAAGAAATGGCACTGAGGAATTATATGGGACTTGAACACCATCTCTCAGGGCAGAACTCTTTCCTGGTTCCATAGATATGCCATGGTGTGGCCATTCCATCACCAGAAGTATTAAGGATGCAGGCAAATCAAAAGATTTTTTTTTAAAAAATAAAGTATGGGCACTCAGCTCTGCCTGCCCATGTAATTTCCATTGCAGGTTGCACTTTGTAGTGGCTCGTAATTTTGTGCTTTTTCTGGTGGTGTTGGAACAGTTTCCAGAACATGCTGGAGGAATGTTCATCAGAAGTGCTTCTTCGTACGCAAGTGAACAATGCCGCCAGATATTGTCTGCACATTTTCTCATAGACCATCTTTGTACTGCAAAGAAAATGCATTGTCCTTGACTTTTTTCCTACTGAAAAAGGTGCTACTTGCTGAAGATAGTTTATTATAAATAACCACTAAGATGATAATCTCACCACAGCATGCTTGGCAGTCTTCCACTGAGTTAGCCTGTTTCAGCAAGGAGCTGTCGCTTAAGATACAAAGCAATCTGCAGGGACATATGATCACACACACTGACTGTTTTCTCAGTCATCATGGATGCCATATCATTTCCTGTGCCTGAAATTAGGAGCTGGAATTATTATCTGGTGAGCCAGCAGGATCCACCTCCAGAAAGATGGACCTGAGTTCCCACCTCACAAACATTTGGTTGCAGAGAAGTTCTCAGTTATGGAGGCTATAGTAGAAGAATGTTTGTTAGACGTGGGCTTTTTGCCTTTTGTTTTTGTCACAAGGATAGATGTGAACTACTGGGGAAACTCTTGATATATTTATATGTTTACAGCAGTCATTCATAGTAGAAGTTCTGGAGAAACAACCCCTGGCAATGGAGTAGAGAAGTTGGGTTTTTTTATTGTTAGCTTTGTTTGGGTAAATAATTACTTCAGGATCTCTGAATGTTTTGTTTTGTAGAGATTCTGTCTAGAAGAAAGCCTGTGATAAAGAGATAAGAGAGTGTATCCATTTTTATGAGAGCATCAGAAAACTAGTATTAGTGTCCTTATACACCTAGTGTCAAGATTTGCCTGTAGTCACATAGCTGGATGATGACTTTTGATTTTGAAAAGTTTACACTGCTTTGTGGTACAAGGTTGAGTTATCATGTTATTTCAACAGTTATGTGATGGTATCAGTGGCAAACTTCCTTTCAATTAGGGTGCTGGCAAGAGTTTGCCTTCTATTTGTTTTAAAACAACTTGATCAGGCCATCTCTACTGCTTTGTTGACAATGTAAGATGAATCAGAACTTTTTCTAACTTCCATGTTCCTCTTGGATTGTGTTCTGTGGTGCCTGATGCTTCTCAGTCCTAAAAACTTCTCTTTCAATCCTGGGCGTCTGTGGTTGCTTAGAAGTGTGGAATGTGATATTTAGTGGAAGGAACTGGTGAGACTGAGGTGGAACAAATGAAGACACCAGCAATGATGATGGGCTTTTCCTTCTGCTGGGTTTGGCAGTTGATGTTAGATCCATGAATCTCAGTGAGATCAGCGGGGAAGCAGGACATGAAAAATTTAGTCATACACTGACTTGCAAGGCTTATTATCAGCCCTTTTTACCCCCTAAACCTTGTGACAGTATGGAATTAACTCATGCAGGCAGAAGGGTGCTCAGTCTTTATCTGGGGATGGTATCCTTCCCTACAAACCTCTACAAAGACTCTGCTCTTTTCCTGTGAAGTTGTGGGAGCAGATTATTGGTAGAATGGGCCCTGCTCATGTATAAGATGAGGAAATTACTGGAGCTGGTTCCTGGTATTCAGTGTCCTGTGCATGGCTGTGGATTGTTCTTCATGTCAGTGTCTGACCCAGATGCTTTTACACTCTGGGATGGCTTTTCAGAGTCTGTCATGTCCATAAGTCACCTGCCTTGGGCAACCTTATGTCTTTAAGGAAAATCCTGTGGAACAGTTAGCTTCAACCTTACTGAAGGACACACTCTGAAGAGCCAGCTCATTAAGCGAGCTTTGAAGGGTGTGCTCTGCAGAGCAGCTTCCTGTTATTTGGTTAATGGTTGACCTAGTTCTATTGCCATATGCCTCCTGGAACGCATTCTAATATAAAATATGTGCTAAAGCAAGACTGGGATAATAGATGGAATGTCAAAGCCTCTATGAAAAAGAAATCATATAATGCTGTTGAGTTTTGGAGGGTATCGTAGTTACTATAAATGGAAATATCTTCATGGAACTATATTGATTCTGGTGGCAAACTCAGAAATGTTAAACACAGCCACCCATGGGGTTTTTGTTTTTTTTTTTTTGTTTGTTTGTTTTTTTCAGGCTGGCCTTGTACAAAAGGTTTGTATCAATAATTCCCTGTGCTCCATATGTGTAGCTAAAGTTAGGTAGTGAAGCATTAAGAGTGATATTACAGCTGTGAGAAAAGATGAGATTAGATT
Source organism: Anthoscopus minutus (assembly GCA_013399455.1). Lineage (NCBI taxonomy): Eukaryota > Metazoa > Chordata > Aves > Passeriformes > Paridae > Anthoscopus > Anthoscopus minutus. Next base: position 15,726 of record VWYI01025163.1, read on the forward strand.
TGGCTAAAGGCAGGAGGATTTTTTCCCTGTGGTAGGTGTTTTTTCCATTGCAACCATGGATTAGCAAATTTTTTCTCCTTTTTAAATGCTGGCTTGAAGCCAGAAATGGGTATTGGAACTATTACCTGATAACAGAGACAGCATACTCATGCACATACTTACACTTAGGCAAAAATATAAGACATTTGGAGATGGTAGGTAAAGTTCTACCTCCAACCAGAATGAGACTTTCCAACAGGCTGAAGTTCTGAAGAACTTACTGCCTGTGTTTTCTGTTGGATTTGGTTTTCTGCCCTAGGAAGAGGAAGGATGTATGATAACAACTGTTTTCATAAGCAAGTGTTCATTATGGTAGAACAGGGGGAAGGGAAAATTTAAGCCATGTTTTGTAACCTCTCAGGAGTTCAGGACTCTATCAGTAGAGGCTGGTGATACATTTTTCTTCTGTCAGTGTGGGAAACCGAGCTGCTCACCAGACAGCACCACGATGTGTGTTCACACAACCTGGCAGTGGATAACCTTTGTCTCTTGGTTGGAGATGGCTTTGCAAGCAGTCCAGGTGTGAATTCTGGGCAGAGGCATGTCACCACAGGGCTGGGGGTGGCTGAGGCCAGCCTAATTTGTCTATGTGGGAAGCAGTAAGCTGTCAGGACATGCAAAGGCTGCTGTTGATGATGAGCACGAGGAGTGGCCAACCTTCAGAGAAGTGGTGGGATGTCCTGGGAGTCACAGTAATCTTGTGCCTCTCTAACTCCTTCTGCTCAAGTTTGTTCAGGTGCTTCTGGTGACTCTGCTCATTTGTGTGAGGCTGGGAATATTTTGGCCATTGGTCTAGGATGCATGCAGCCAACATCATTGTGCAGTTTCCCCTTCTTCCTTAGTGTGTAACACTGAACTGAGTGTTTTGTAGGAGAGCTGCCGGGTGGAAAACAAAACTGCAACATTTTTAGCAGGACACAATGTGTTGTGTGAGCCGTGAATCATATTGGTCATGAAAAAAAAAAAAAGAAGAAGAAAAAAAAAAAAAAAAAAAAAGAAGAAAAAAAAAAAAAAAAAAGAAAAATCTCTGCTCTGCGATTGACACAAGCACAGCTATTTGTGCAACCTGATCAGAACAAAGGATAATGCTTCTGCTGCAAGATCAGACAGATCTGACGTTTCAGCAGGCTGAGCAGATGAATGGCGGAAGTGGTCCGCCTCCTCTTATCCATTGTCTCAAAGATGCAGGCTCATAGAGAAGAAAGGGAGTTTGAATAGGGCTTCTGGAGATATATGCTGCTTTGTGTTCTGTGGGAAGAGAGCAAGGAGGAGTTCTAGAAGTTCTCTGCATTGGCAGGCTGACAAGCTCGTAATAGGAAAATGTGGCAGTGGACTGCTGGCGTTGAAGGAGCACTTTCGCTTCTGTAGCCTGCCTAGAAAATCTGATCTGTAATTAGGAAACTGGTGAAATGTTCCAGGCCTGGAATATGGGACCAGGCCTATCCTGATAGGAAGGTCAGTGGGTCTTTAAATCCAGTGAACTCTGACCTCCTGCTTGAGACTTTTTCCATACTTTTGGGTGGTTTTTCTTCCTTTTTTCCTGTGTATCTTGAATAGTTTGTGTGTTCTGGGATACCTCTCAGTATGTTCCTGATGGGATTTTTGCATAGGAAGGGCTGGACTGATCAAATTACTGGGATGGTCAGAACCTTCTACTTGGGAGATTCTTTTGGTTTCTTGTGCTCCAGCTGTCAAATTAACCCAAATGGAATTTTAGTAGCAGTCTCCCTTTCTAAAAGCATAATGAAGCCAAGGAAATGTGAGAAGAGAGAGAGCAGGACAGGGATTTTCGATAAGCTGGGTAGAATTGAGCATTACTTCACATTTCAGAACTATAATATATGACTCCAGACTCAAGGGGTATTTCAGCTGAGAAATGAATCCTTTGGAGGGAGAAGTGTAGAATTTATATCAGTAACCTGGCTGGTTAGATCTCTGTGTAGCACTTTTTGCATGGTCACTTGGACTAGAAAATGCTAGCAGTTAGGTGCACCATGATCAGAAAGCTTTCATCTGGAACCAGTTTTCTTTAAAATCAAGCATTCCTTGGCTCAGGGATCAACAGCTGCATTTTTTTTTTAGCAAACACACTATTTTTCTTTACATTAATGGAGATTAGATTTGTGTCTGTGATAACAGAACCAGTCTTGGTCGTCCATGAGATCCCTTCTGCCCTTTGTTTTCCCCACGTACAGCCAAGGAGTTCTGTCAGTCTAAAAGAAGCATAAATGAATTCCACAGGATGCTGACAGTCCACCAGCAGCATGCACTGGGAACAAAGCTGCTGCTTTAGAAGCCCACTTAAAGAAAGCACATCAGAAAGTCATCATACTCTCCTGACTTGGAAGCCTGTGTCAAAACTTTCAAGTGTGGTGGCTGGACTGCCATGATTGGTGTGTTGGGTGACCAAAAGCAGTTGTGAAAATTCACTGAGTCACACAGATTCACAGCAAGGGTCAGGTTGGAAAGGGACCACTGGGGGTTATCTGGTCCAGCTTCCTGTTGTGTCTTTTCAAGAGACAGCCCCAGCTCCCCCAGCCTTTCCGTGTGAGGGAGATGCTCCTTCCTCACCTCCACAACCTTTGCTGGAGCCACTCCAGGAGCTCTGTGTCCCTCCTGCCCTGAGGAGCTCAGAGCTGGACACAGCACTCCAGAGGTGCCTCCCAGGGCTGGTCAGAGGGACAGGATCACTCCCTGACCTGCTGGCAATGCCCTTCCAAGTGCCCTCCTTGTCCCCAGGACTCTCTGCTGGCTCAGGGACAGCTTCTTTGTCCCCCAGGCCCTCCAGGTCCTTCCTTTCTGTTTTCCAGCAGATCGTTCCCAACCCATGCTGATGGGGTTATTCTTGCCCAGGTGCAGCACCCTGCATTTTTGAATTTCAAAAGGTTCTACTGTACCCATCCCTTCAGGCTCTCAGGCACTTGAGAAGGGCAGCACAGCTCTTAGGGGCACCAGCCACTCCCAGTTTTGTATCATCAGTGAATTTGCTGAGGGGACACTATCCCAAGCCCCTAAACAATACTGGACCCAGAACCTGGGGACACCACTAATTACAGGACTCTGTGGCCCTTGTCACGTCCTCTGTGACCTGCCCTTCAGCCAGTTCTCTGTCTACCTCCATGATCCCTCTGTTTATTCTCAGCAGGGGCTAAAAAGCCATCCCAGAGGATGTGCCATGCTGGATTTGACCCAAAAACCACCAGCATGTGTTTCCAGCTTCTTTGACCTAAGGGGAATAATATTTGGGATAGGAAATAATACCACTAGTGTTGATCCTTTATTCAACCATGGCTGCAAACCGTGTCTAAACTAAGTCAGTGTTGTTTGGACAGAGTGATCAAAAATGTTTGTATTCCAAAAATATCGAGAGGAAGGAGTTCAATGAGGTTTCAATCCATGCCTGAGTGTGAGGGTTAGGGGAAAAATCTCATGGTTGCACATAAATACCACAAAAAAAAAAATAAAAGAGTGTTTCAAGTGAAAAAGTTTGAGTCTAAAAGTGAAAGAACTGTATCAGCCTGGCACTAAGCAGAGATTAAAAGGTCAATTATGTATCAGTGAAGGCTACAAAATTGTTTCTTCCAATCTTCTGCTTTCTCACCTCTTAAGGAAATAGGAGGGAAGGACAGCAGACGACCTTGAGAAATTATTGTTTGAAGCTATTACATTCCCAAATTTATATAAGCCACTTCTTGTCTTTGTGGGGTATTTTTATTATTTTCCTAGTAATATGACTTATTAAGATATAAGACACCTGGACCAATTTCTTCTTTCTGAAAATTCAGAGCACTGTGCCAGTCATAAACCTGATCAATTTTTTGCCCCCAATAAAACCCCCAAACAAAAAAAGGCTATATTGTGGGCCTAAATCAGAGAGGAAGCGTGGAGGATTGGCTTGCATGAAACTTTCAATGACAGCAATGTGCTTGGCTTCTCAGGCATCTGTTAGGTCAAGCAAAGTAGGTATCTGAAATTCCTGTGGACAAAACTTGAATTTTGGAATTTATCAGTTACACTTAAAAGACTACAACAGACTTTTGGGGCTGTCATCAAATCTTCATGATGGACCTGAGCTGAGGGAGACAAATGATCAAAGTATGTATTTGTACCATCTTTTGATCTACGTCTGACATCTTTTATGGTTTGGTTTTTGTTTGGTTTTGGTTTTCCTCTGCCCCAAGTAAAAGGGATTGAGAATTGGGTCAGTGCCTCAGGGATCATGCAGATGGAGGCACCTGTTTTTTGCAGCTCTAGGAGAAAGGGGCTGTGGGATGAAAAAATTCCATGCAGAGAGTGCAGGAGAGTCATAGATCTCCTTGGCCATTGGCTTTTCTGGTGTATCAGGAGACTTTTGGATCTTTCCAAGACTGAAGTAAGAAATGACCTTGCTTTGATGTATCAAATAAATAACACAAGTGTTGTGCCTTTGAGAGCCCCTGATCCCAAAGAGATAAGCAAGGGTTTTCCTTTGTATTTTGGACCCATTCCATTCAAAACAAAAGCATCCCACAGGTCAGATAAGAAGTGTATCTGAAAAGATTTAAAGAGACTTTTCCTTTTTTCTGTCTGTTTTCTATGACAGTAATTTACATTTTTTAATGTGTCAAACCTAAAAGCTCGTCATTCAGTTTGTATCTGTAAAAGACAGAAAACAGGGGACCAAAAATGGTCCGTGACTCACTCAAGGAATGTGTTGGCTTTGTAGCCTGTGTGGGTGTAAAGGAAGAATCCTATCTTCCATTTAAATTTAAGGGGGGAAAAGAATGTCCCTGCAAAGTAGTAGATATTTAAACCAGTTAGAATAGCTAGGTGGACTAGGCTGGAAATGTTTGTGATAATAAAGGTCTTAAGTCTGGAAAATTGTGCTCCACCATGAGAGCCTTCAGGCAGTCCATTCATCCCTTTCAGAGGTTATCAGGAGTGACATTTGAAGGACTAAAAGCAGTCAATTTGCCTGTCTTTGTACAGTATTACAGGATTCTGGAGTCTGTATGAAGCTGTAAAAAGATGCTGGAACCTAAGACTAGAAGGATGCTCATTATGTAAACAATTCTGAATTTCTAATTGAATTGTGGAAAAAAATTAAGAGATATTGGCATTTCTACTGGGCTGTCAAAAGTTGTAAGAGTTCAAGTGTAGTTTCTCCTCAGATGCTGTGGTGGCTGACCCAACTTGATTGAGTTGGTTGTGGACTGATCTTGTAGCTTTAAAAGCTGAATTTTCAGCAGGATGACTCCCAGTGCTGCAATCTGATGTCAATTTAGGGATTAAAGCACATCTAATGAGAATCCTGCCACATGGAGCTTCAGGGAGTCCAGGGAGGTGGTTGTGTTCCACCAGAATGTGCAAGAAGATTTTTTTCTCACCTGGCAAAGGAACAGGAAGCAAATAAACCAAATTAGGTGAAATGATAAGTCTGACTGTGGGTTTGTAGTTATTTATACTACAAGCTTGATTATTTATACTGGGTTTTCCTCCATATCTCCATTTTAGGCTTAAAAACTATGGACAAGTCATTTGCATTTTGCTCTACAAGTGGAATCTGTGCAGAAGGTTGGTGGAAGCTGCTTTCCTCTTCCTTTCCACAGATGCATTTTTCTGTTGTCTCTTCAGTAGAGGAAAAAAAGGAATTTTTTTTTTATTATATCTTAGTCCTGACAGAGCTACTGTAAACTTTCACATAGTAATTTCTAAAGGATAAGTAAATCCCCCAGAAGGAAGATATCTGTTTTCCTCTGGAACTCAGCAGTCACCCTGAGCTTTAGTCTTGGTTTTACATGGGATGGGAACCAGAGGCTTTTGTCCTGTTGTTACCATAGAGGAGATTGTTTTGTTAAGACAAACCCAATCTTAATTTGTCAACATGTCAGTTTCCTAGGGTAACCTAACATTCTACTATAGATAGCCCAACCAAGCCATCTGAAATTATTATGAGCAGTAGTAATATTATTGTAAATGCATTTCAGTAGATTTGAGGGTCTCGGTGATTTCAGTAGTAACTGGTTTTCATTTTTCATATTTTTGTTGGTCATCTCTCAAAATCTTAAGCTTTGGTCTGTCAAGGGTGATAAGTCTAGGAAACCTAGAGACTATGTTGTTTTATCTTCTGTGCTTATGAAAGAATTCAACAGTAAGCACTGTCATTAGATCCTCTTTTTTGATAACTGATGCGAAACCTAGTCAGTTTCAGGGGAAAAATAGTTCATTAGCTTGGTTCAGAAGGTCAGCAGTAGAGATCTCACTTTAAATGCTTTTTTTTTTTAAACTTTATAAACCAATTACTACAGCAGGATGAAGGAGAATTTTGATTCCCTAATTGGCAGACTGTTTTCAATTCTTAATTTTATAGTTTCAGTTTTGGAAGGGTTCTTCCAAGGTTCAGAACTCTGTATGGCAGCAGTCTGACTGAAGGAGCTAGAAGGCAATGGGAGAAGGAAGGGGATCAGGAATGAAGGAGAAAGATGTTAAGCTGTTCCCCTTGTTTTTGAAATGAGTGACTATTTTAACCAGTAAATAACACTCTGATTAGTGGTGTTCCATTATGAAATGCAAATAAAGATAAGATAGAAAGAGATGACTTCCTCTTGACAAACCACTTTTTCTCCATATCTCTCCCATATTCTGTGCCAAGTCTTTTCTCCCAGACATGGGTGCAAGTCCTTTTGTCTTCAGCTTGGACGTTTCTTTTCTTCTAGTAATCAAGCCTACAGATATAGACCCTGTATGCTCAGCTGAAAAGGAAACAAATTTTTTTTTTTTTCTGATAGTGAACCTTCACTGCTGAAATGATCTCGTAGTGCAGGTGGCTTAGAAGTATATGATATTAGTTATTTTGTCAGCTTTGCAACACATCTGAAGGGCAGGCTCTCCAGGAAGGGTGAACCATAGAACCAGTCCCTGATTAGCATGACTGGGTTCTGCCTCCTTCAGCTTCTGAGACCTGGGAGATCCACTGCAGGTTCTGCTTTCAGGTGAGCAGAAACTCACTCCTGTTTTGACCCTCCACTTCATAATAAAAGGCTTTAGTGAGTACTGATCCACATGAAGGTCTGGTACTCAGCTGGTGAAAACTGGCAGAACTCCAGCAAATTTCTAGAAATAAAAACCTAGAGAAGTCTCTAAAACCACAGCAGTTACTGTGGGCTTGCACAATATTCTACAGCTTGCAACAATACAGCAGCATGAAGCTGAGATGACACTGATGGCTTAATAGTTTTTGTGATCTCATGCGGTTTTTTTGTGAGAACAAAAATCTTCAGGCGAGAACTTTGCTCCTGTCCTCTTGGTGGCATTGGCTTGGGTGGCTTTGTTTTTCTTTGAAAACTGATAGCAGAAGACTATCCAACCTTCAGGAGTGGAGCCATTATATGTGGGGCTGTGCAACAGGAGCCAAAGTTTAAAAATAAAATACCAGGCTGCCTTCCTGAGGATCCAGACATAGCAAACACACGCACACACATCGGCAGGACCTCGGCTGGCCACGGTTGTATCAGTTACAGAGCCCAGAGCAGCAGACAATGAGAACCAAAAAGGGAGTCTTGTTCCTCAAAAAGAAAGGGGAAGAAATACAAGGCTCCTGGAGCCTCAGATGGCAGTTCCTGGCATGCACAGGAGGCCCCTCAGCAGCATCAGGTTGAGGGACGGACAATTGCCACTCATTCCTGGTACGAACGTACAACATACAGACATGGATGTCTGCTACAGGCCCTTCCTGGCCCTCCCTTCTCCCTCCCACATTTTCTCTGCCCTACTGAGGAAAGGGTCTGAGCTGAGCAGTCTTTTTTGAGAATGTGCTCCTTTATTAAGAGAGAAAAGTGGTGGCTTTTGTGTCCTACTGGGTGCTGAGTGAGCGGGATGACAAACACCTTCGGAAGAAAGGGAGGACCAGCAGAGCCATGTTGGACTGTAGAAGCAGCAAATGATCACACCGTCTTTCTGGAAGACCTGGAGGATTAGAGGCATACAGAAGAGATAGTGGATAGAACAGGAAGAGTAATTTGTTGCAGAAAAGCAGAAAGGTATGGCTTAGTGCCAGTTTGGAAAGTGAGGCAAGTTATGTTAGAAGGGAATGGTCTTTTGAAAGAAAGGGTGACTCTACTCAGACAAACAAGTATAGGAATCTAGGAAGTTACAATTCTTCATTAATTATGAATGTGGAGAGGGATGAAGAAGGTGAAATATTTAACCCTTTTTTGCCTGCTTCCCTTAGGTTCTGATCTCACACCGACTCCCATGGTGATTGTGAGCTGGGCTGGCCAGGGTGGGAAGCAAGGGTTCCTCCAGTGCCTAGGTGTGGAGCAGCTGGGATTTTCCTTCTCTCAGATGGCACTGACAGAAACACTGTGCAGGAGGCAGCTGTACCTGCCTGTGTGCCACCTCAGGTGTGCTGGAAGATTGGAGCCCATGCTTTTGACTGTAAGATGTGCCCAGATGCACCTCGTAGTAAACGCAAAATGAGTTTTAAGCCAGGTGTGTTCCAGCTGCACCAAGAATGTTTATGTATCCTAGTTGACAGCTACAGGCAGGAAAAAACATAAACAAAAAAAAAACCCCACCCAAGCAAGAGGAGTTTTTCCTCATCTCTGCCCAGGCAAAGTAGCAGTCACAGCTGCCCATGACACACTTGGCTTTTGGCAGAACTCAGTCTGGTTCTGCTCTGCAGACATAGGATGAAGCATGCTCAGTGTGCTTCCTTTCAGCAGGAATGCCAGCAGTGTCTTGGATTACTACAGAGGTTGCTCTGTGTCTGTAAGCTCCTTTTGCAGAGTTTGGGTTCACATGAAACGGGATCAGGAGACCTTGGTAGGCTGTGCATGGCTCTGAGTACAGAGCCTTTTGGAAAGATGTGTTTTCTTAGACATCCAGACTCTCAGTATGGAACACTTATTCTATTGAAAAAACATATTTTCACAAAAACCATAGTAGCTTCACATACTGGCTGAACATAGGCTGAAGGTGACGTGTAGCCTAAAGGTTTTGTAGGACGCGATTCTCATACAATCTAAGCATTTAAAAAAAAAATCTATAAAATAACTTTGTCTTGCTTGTGGTGATGCACAAACAATGAAGGATAGGTGCAACTGTCAGCATGTGAAAACTAATAGCTTGGTTTGCTGCTGTCATAAATTTTGTCAGCCAGAGTGGAGTGGAAGTGTGCACATGCTTTGTGGCTCCAGCTAGCATGTGTGAAAGAGAGGTCTGATTAAATCAAACTTCCTCTTCTATGGTCTTGAATATCTCCGGCTTATAAAAAGACATTGAGGAAGACCCAGGGAGTTCCTCTTGCAGGTATCTTTATGAAGGTGCTATCTCTTTGATAACTACTAGTTAGTACTGATGATTATTTTTTCCCAGATTATTTGCTAGAATAGAATTAATATTATGTTGCTGATTATATAGAAGAGTTTGGGAAGAAAGATTCAGCAGTTTGGGCAAAGTCCTGTTAAGAGAAAAGCCTCTCAGATCATCCAAGAATTGAAGGTTTTTTGGCTGCCAGCCCTGCAAAACAAATATTCTTCCTCACCCTCATATAAAACTCCTCTAAAATCCCAGGTTTTTTTCCATGTGCATCCTCCATTGCAGTGGCAAGTAATATGAGGGTTAGACCATGTTCACCAGCCCCAAACTCTGTCTCCACTGGTATTCTTCTCTGCAGGCACTTTTCTGAGTTGACCTAAATTCTTCAGCAAAAGGCCTGGATTCTGTGCAGAAAGGTGGAAATGGAAACACCAGCTAGAAAATAAATACAAAGATAAATAAAGAGCATCAGTTGTATCCTTGTGTGCGGTGTTTTGATTTACCCTTCGCCCTGGAATTACAACTTCTGCCATGCTGGAGTGCTTTTGCATTTTTTCTTCTCGTGGAAAGTTAGCGCTGGGGTTCCAGGGACACAGAAAGGTAGCGTGGCATCACAGGGAAGGGCTGGAGTCTGGAAAGCCACTTTGTGCTGCTGGCAGTGCCACAGACCAGCTGTGTGACCTGGAGCCAGGCTGCTTCACTTCTTTGTGGTTCTCCACTACCAGATAATGGAAGAAGGGGCTTTTTTTGTGGTGCAGACTGGCTCAAATTGCTTTTCACACAGACAGAGCACACCAACAAGTGTGGCCTGAAGTTCGTGGGTCAAAAAAGTAGGTTGTGATTGGATGAAACAGACTGTCAGTATTGCTGCCTGTAATACTTACATCTGTTTTTTTGTTTCTTATGTGCAACTTAAAATCGTGAGCCTTCAGATTTTGTTTTGGATTTGAAGCCATTTGAAAACCAGGGAGATACTTCAGTCTTTGCTTTCTCTGAGAGCAAGTAATTTCTGCTGATTTTAATGACTTGTCTGTGATAAATGAATGGAAACCTGAAACATATGATCCTGTCTTTTGTCATGCTCCAGTGTTCCATAAACAGCAGAAGGGAAAATGAAATTTGTGCGGAACTGATTGTACACTTCTCCCATAGACACTTTGTCAATGAGGTCATAAATTAATGTGGAACTTTGACTCTGCGTGCATTCCTGCAAACAAGAACCCACGCCTGAATGAATGCCTGTTGCTAGAAATGAATATTAAAAAAAAAAAAGAAAAAAAAAAAAAAAAAAAAAAAGCGCAAATGCCTTTTATTCAAACGATTTTTAAAAGGGGAAAAAAAGTCTAGAGTGGACCGCAAACCACGTTACGTTCTTATTTTTTTCTTCCATACTGTTCAAGGACGTTGGCTAAAAACAAATGAAATGTCTCAGAATGCTCTTTGTATGGATTCTGCTGTCATCAGGTTCATGCATGCCTCCTTTGGGATGAAAGAAACAGGGCGGAGATCCACCTGACTGGCAAGTGGTGTTGCTGTGTCTGAAGAGCTGTTCACTTAGCTGGACTCTTAATGCAAGGAGAATGTGTTACTCATATATGTGATTGTCCTTGTCTCCTCTCCATTTGTAGATAAAAAGATGCACCCTGTCCTTTTCAACCACTACAAATTTCCTTTTTTTTTTTCTTTTTTTTCCAAACAGATGAGTCTAACATAGGTCTTTGCGCTTGAGGTTTTGTTTTCTGGGTTTTTTTGCTTGGTTTTTTTCCTGGCTTGCTTGTTTCTGTCTTTATCCCTTTAGTAAGAACAAAATAGAATTCTTTATGTGGTTCTGCTTTGAACTTAATCCTGCTTTATTTTAAAATTTCCTTGAGCTGGAGGATTCAATGACACTTGATCTACTGAAAGTACTTAGATGTACGTCTTGGAATGCAGCAAGCTGGGAAGGCTTTAAGTGCCTTCCCTTTAAGTCAAACCTTGGTTCCTTTTTTTTTTAATGGTTCCACAACAATCAGTAAAGATAATAGGAAGTATGTACCCATTTGCTTTGGAACTGTGGAATGCAGCACGTGCCTTTGCCATTATCATAGGTGAATTTACTTTGTTGAAATTACTGAGAGCAGGAAAATTCTTCCTTTGCTTTCAGAATGTTAATTCTGAACTTTCTAGAATAAAAGGCAAGCTGTAGTCCATAATTCTGTTTAGATCTCATCAGGCTGAAGGTTCTGTTTGGTTTACAGGTGGATTTTAAACCACGACTGGGCTTCGATCTTCCTTGTTTCTTTTGCATATTTTTAAACCTTTTCTTTTTCCACTTCTCTACCCACTGCTGTCCATTCTTGCAGGCACAGGAAATGTTAAGGTTTGCCTGGGCATGGAGTTATTTAGACAGAGGCACTGCAGTTCCAAACAGCCTTTTTGGGTCCCAAAGCACTTAGCCAAAAGCAGGATACCTGTCCTGAAGAGCCACTGTCCTACTAATTTTCAATAATGTAACTGCATTTGCAACAAAATAAGGGCTTTTCTGAGGACAGGTCTTCCTAGAAAACCAATTATTCCCCATTTATTTAATGCTTCTCCTGAGGCTTGTCTTTATTGCTTCTTATTATATACAAAACCAAAATCCTGACAAAGCCTGAGTTACCACTGAGCTGCCCTTTCTTGAATTTATCTGGTAATCTTGGTGGGGTTTTAAGTGCATTATGTTTTTTCCTAATTGGAGAAGGTTCAAATTTTTACTAGGGACACATCTAAGTGCTTTTTGAAAAGTCCCTCCACCTTGAATTTCCCCAAGAATTCTCCTCTTTTAGGCCAGGAAAACTGAAAATCTCTTCCAGTCTCCTCTTGTCTGTTACAAAAATCAAGTATTTGGGCTTAGATTCCAGGTTACTCAGTTCTTGGGTGGGGTTTTGTTTTGTTTGGTTTTTTTTGTTTGTTTTTACCTCAAGAGATACTTTTTATTTTGATAAACTAGTCTTGAGCTGAACTTTCCTTGTGACAAGAGACATTGGGGGTTATATATGTAGTGTGGCAACTGTTTACATATTCTAGAGTGAAGTTTTTGCTTCACTTTCTCTTTCATAAGGTGTCATCCTGTATCTTTAAGGCCAGGTGAGAATGGTTCTTCAAAACAAAAGTCATCTTACCACACTAGGAACTGATTATTTTGCTCTAAAATTGGATTTTGTTACCTTCCTAGATAAATTTAAATGCTTGAAGACTGCTGAGTTTTAAATCATTAAATCCAAAGCATTTGCAGCAGCTGAAAAAAAATACGGTGCTGTGTAATGGGCTTGCAGAAGACAAAAAATCTCTCAAGAGTTCTGTAATGTCTACATATTTGCAAGGATTGTAGCTTTTGAAGGATGCAGTTGCTTATAATCTACACCCTTATTACAAAGAAAGTCTTAGTTATTTTTTATTCTTTATGATCCATTTCTTGTTTGAATATTTCTTAGGAGGAAGACAAAGAAATTGGATGTCAGTGGCTGACCCTCAAACAGTTTATTTAAAGCAAAAAGGATTAAACTAGGACAGAAGAACTCTATTAGGAGCTCAATCTCTTACCATTTTTGATACAACTGAGCTATACTACTAGATTTCTCCTTGATTTGAATGCATCTATAGTAGTCAGGTACACGATATGTTTACTACTGGAAAGACATGAAATAAGGTTAACAAGAGGTTGGATGTGTTTGTTTCTTTTTCTTTTTGTGTGGGAGATTCTTCTTAATTATTACCTGCATAACAAAGTATATATTTTTTTACAGACAGATACTAACGGGTTTTTTTCCGGTTTTAAAGTAATAGTTTCTAATTCCTCTTTGATAAAAACACTTCTAGGCTGGAGAAATTTCAATAAGCCTGGTCAATTCACAAATGTTATGATCCATAATTGCAGGATCACTCAGAATTCCCTTTTCCTCCATCCTAAGTGCCCTATAGATGATCCACTTTGTTTCTTCTAGAGCCTGTCTGCTGTCTATGTATCACATTAGTGATTATGATTATGAGCCAGAGTGCTATTTTAAGTATTTCCTACTTGAGCTTTTTACACCAACTGAAAAAATTTGATTTGTGGAAGGACTAAGTGAGTGAAAATGGGAACTGAAGGGGGGAGCAAAAGGAGCAAGGTTCTCATTTGGACCCAGGATATTGCACTCACTGTGCACCTCAACATGCAATCCAGAGGACTCCATCTATACCTGAAGTTGTTTGGGGCAAAGTATTTTGGGCAACGAGTTAGCAGCAACTTGTTCCTCCTTTTCTGTAGCAGGAACAGCATCTTTGCTGCCACCACCACCACCAAACAGAGGACCTTCACTTGCCCAGGTGGAAAAGCACTCTTGGGAGGGGTAGGTGTCAGCCTAATGGTAATCACTGGTCTGAGATCTGTCAAGTGCTGGAAAAGTGTATGTTCTTTTACCTGGGGCAGAGATGCTGGCTGCCATACTGCGTGTGAGTCACTGGGCAAATAAAACTGTGTATTCTGTCTGGTATTATAAATGGGTCAGTGATGGATTTGTATTACCTGAGGAAATGAACTGGCGGACAGAGAAGCTTCTGCTTGCTGCCCTGCAAATGTCAAATACAGCAAAAAGCTTGGGGGAAGGGGAGGGATAGCTGGGGACAAAGGCAGTGTTAAAATAGCCAGGGTGTCAGTGGAGCTCCTCAAACATGTGCTTCTGAGGGGTAGGCTGGCAGAGCTGACAGTCTTTAGGCTTTGTTAATCAGCATTTTCTTACCCTCCAGCAGGGTTTCAGCTGGATCTTGCTTTATAATTGGAGTCATGCATGATGTGGTTTTGGGTTTGCATGAGGTGGTAATGCTGTTGCATTCAGCTTTTCTGGCTGCTACAGAACATGAATTCTGGTGCTTTGGTTTTATGGGGTTAAAACCGCTCCTCTCAATGTCCTTTTCCATCCTCTCCACATGCTCTCTTGTACTTTTAAAGTACCTCTGGAGCATGTAAGATGTCTGGATGGACTGAGGGAGAGGGCTCTTTACTCCCCAGGGTCCTTACAAAGCTGAGTTCCTACGGGTGATGAAAGACAGGCAGAGGGCTATGGTTCACTTGGATCTCATCCAGGCAGTGTTCTTTTGGTTCCCAACTGCCTTGTGAACTTCTCTTTGAGTCTTGAGTGACCAAACAGGGTAACAGGGTGCCAAATTAGGGAAGTAATCTTTGGCTGGAAGATTACTCCTCTTACCAGCCAAGTTCAATCTCTGTCACCACAACTACATCAGGTTCAATTCAGTTCTGCACTTAAAGGAGGTACATGAGTCCAGAAAAACAACTTTCCACACACATCTTTCAAGCTATTGATAATCTGATTTTTTTTGGCTTCACATTTTTTCAGTAGGAGGCCCAAAGCAGAGCTTTGCCTGTCACATTTGTGGCTTCTGAGTGCTAGTGACTTGATTTTCAACTCTGTGACTACAGAGTGCTTGCTTGTGTTTTAAACCAGCTGTGTTGGCTGGTCTAATCTCGGATCTCTTAAGATTAAAATTCTGTGGCTCCTAAAATAATCCAGCAGTTTCTGTGTTCCCATGGTTTAGCTCTGTCACCAGTTTATAAAGCTGTATTTAGCCTCTGTAAAAATACCATGCTTCTTGCAAACTGAGATTTGGTCCTCTTTAATGCTTGCAGCCCACCAGCCACAGCACTGCCAGTGACCGTGGCATGGAGCATGGGGTTCAAGGTGAATGGCAAGATGGTTTCCAAAGGCACTGGAGGGTTTTTTAAGGGCAGATGGCCATCAGGAGATAATCTCTTCTCTCTTCAGACACGACTTTGTGACTGCTCTTTCAGTCCATGGTCCAGCAGGGTATGTGGTGGAGTTTGTCATACCTGATTTGCTACAGGCAGGACCCCCTTTAAAACAGCTCTGACTTTTCTTGGCAAGGAAGAGATCTTTGCTGGGGTTGTGCCAAGCTGAGGAGCCTGCTCCTCCCCTGCTCCTTCCAGGGTGAGGCTGGTAATGCATCCTTTGTGTAAAAGCTCCTGGAAGGTATTTGCAATGCATGAGAAGGAATTAGGTTGTTTCTGGAGTACCCGGGCACTGCCGTGTTCTTCAGCACCACCTACTGACATCTCCCTCTCTCTCTCTCTCTCTCTCTCTCTCCCTCTCAACTCAACATACACCGGGGTTTGCACCTCTTTCTTAACTCACAGCAACAGCATCACTCGAGGTAATTAACAGTACACTCTTGGCTGGAAATTAGAAACCCAGACCCCAGTGCATTCAGCTCCATTGTGCCATATGGGGACCACTAATGAGCAGGGTACAAAAGCCAAGCTGTTTGGCTCTGGTGTCTGTTTTCCTGGGCTGGGCCAGCCCACTTGCCCCTTGAACACGTGTGTCTGTGGAGAAGAGCATTGAGGGGCTGGCTTGTGTCGGGGAGGGGAATGACTTGGCTCATGTCCTGTGAGTACGGGAAAACCAAGTGGCAAAACCACATTTCTATTCTAAATTTTTGCCCCATGCTTATTTCACCTCCCTCTTAAACTAGTTTTGTGCAGCAAATGAAGTATCATACTTAAAATGGGAGAAAGTCCTACTCTGACCATCCAGTTGTTCAGATTCATATATATATATATTTAGTGTCTTTCTAAATTCTGTAGGGATTAATAACTTGCCATGAAAGTAATTCAGAAGATCAGAAGAACCCATCCTAGCCTTGCTTGGAGCAATTGCATTTAATGTTTGAGAGCCTTTCTCATCAGGGAAGTTCTTTAGCCCCAGATTCTGTTGCCTGTGCTCTGCATCATGTACTGCCTCACAGCTAACCCAAAGGAAAGAGGGACCAAAAGAGCCAGAATCATAATTTGTATGACAGTCTAAGTTTGTGGTTTAATAAGATTGTGGCATTTTATTTGCAATCTGTTTTTATTTCAAAAGTTTGAAGCTTGAACGTAACCTTCAGCATTCGCATGGCATCTTAATGTATTTTTTTAAACAGAACAGACACATATGTAGACCCCAGGACAGAAAGAAAGAGAAGAAACATTATTTGTGAGAAAAGAAGGAGTCATCAACACTTAGGCAGCTTGAATCAGTAAAGTCCCAGCAGAAGTAGACAGATAAATGCCACCACCTGTGATTCTTCTTTTCACACCTTCTAAAATCCATGGTGTGCCTTTATTCTGCTGTGGTCCTACAGTGAGCTCACTAATAGGTATTAATATTCAATAACCAGGTTTTCCTTGGGTTTTGGCTTTTCTGTTTATTTGTTTTGCCTTTTTTCCACCCCCATTTTTTGAGAAGTCATGGTTGTGGGAATACCAGTTGAGTTGATATCAGTGTTTCCATCATTTGGACCCATTTCATGTCATTTATGTTAGAGGTTCTGTGAATCCTTGTTTTCTTGAACTGAGGAAAAAAGAAAGAAAACCCAGCCATGCTTCTAGCAGCAATGAGAATAATCTCTTCCATGAGCTTTAAGAATAATGTGGTTAATATTTTTTTAAAATGTAGATTTTGCAAGCTGTGATAGATTTAGTGTGGTACTGGGTATGTTAAATGTCTGTATTCAGGAACATAAATAAATATCAGCTGTATGGGGACCAGCAAAGTTGTGAAAGGGGCTTTCTGAAAAGTTTGGAAGATAATGTACAAAGAATGTGTAGAATACCTCCTTTTGTGTAATCAGATCTGAAACCCACTTCAGGTTCAAACACTCTTTCGAGTAGCTGGATAAGGAGGTTTTGGGAAGAAAATGAGTTTGGGTCTTCTTGGTTTAGATTGGTTTTACTTTTGATTTGTAATGAATCTCCAATATAAAGTTCTTCCTGAAAATACCTTACATTTTCATACACGTTTCCATGTAAGTCAAGGGAAATGTTTACTGGAAGAATGGAATCACAGGCATCAGCTAACATTTCTCTTATGTCCTTAACTGTTGAGCTTCAGAATGGAACAAACAACACAAAACTGGATGTATGGAGGTAGTGATAATTAAAGCTGTAACCAGTGATGAAGTTTTATTATTAATTCCTTCACAAGAAAATATGAACCACAAAGTATATTGTAGGGCTGCAACCCAACTCATGGTGATCTATCAAAACCCAGTTGTATCAAATTGAAAAGAAAAAAAATAGTGAAAAAAGAAATGGTATTTCAGTTTAGTTTATGTTGTTACCAGCTGAAAGAAGTAACTGCAAAGACAGTCCTCAGAGAGCCAAGAATTCCAATAGTTTGACTAGAATTCAGTCATTGAGAAAAACCCGTGAGTTGAGTAGGTTTACCTGACTGTAGCTGAGAGTTGAATTTATTCTCTTGAATTCTTAATTAATTATGGTGTTTCCTTTCATAAATGAAAGATGAGGCTGGCTTCCTCCAGTTGGAATAGCCTTCAGGTTTCCAGTTTCTCACATGTGTAAGTTTTTGCATTACTCTTGTGATTTTGTTTTGTCATCATGTTCACTGTTGTGATCTTACATTATAAAATGTATTTAAGAAGAAAAAAATCAGGGAAATAAAAAAGCCCAAAACCCCAAATCCAAAGATCAGAGCAGCAGCTCCACTGTACATGGGCTGAACCTGGCCAGGAGCCCAGGCAAGCAGGGCTGGAAGGTCCTCATCACAGCTGTAGGCACTGGTATAAAACCCAGGTTTCTCTAGCAGGGAAAAATGCCTGAGGTGTTACTCATGGGAATTTTGAAAACTTGTCTTATCTGCAATTACATATGGGCAAAGTTCATTTCCGTGGTGTCTGGTAGTTAATTTCTGGAAGGGTGGGAGAGACTAGAAAAACCTGGAGGACCAACAAGTCCAACCACCAGCCAGAACTCCTCATGTTCACCCACTAACCATGCCCCCAAGGTACACATCCAAACATCTTTTACTTTCCTCCAGGGAGGATGACTCAACCACTTCCCTGGTCCGTGCTTGGGGGAAGAAATTTTCTCTTCAGCTCCGTCCTTTCACTGAGTAAAATGAAAGCTGTGTGTGCAACCTGCGCGATGCTGGGCTGAAGTTGCCTCTGATCATCTGACCAGAGGAAGGGCTGGAGAGCTGGAGATTCCTTTGTTTCAGTGTTACTAATGCTGAGCTGGAAGGTCACAGAGCGTTGTGTGGTCTGAGTGACCTTTTTAGTTGCGGTTGTGCATGTGCATATTCTTAACTTGCAGAAGCTCTGCTGACTCCATCTCAAAATGTAACGGATGGGTAGTCAAACCACAGAAGCTCAATTTTGAGGTCAGTGCCTTGGGCTTCACAATTAATTTTGTATTTTGAAGCTTTAAAACCAAACTTAAACATAATGATTTGTACTACTTTGGCTGCTGCCAAATTCTGTAATTACTGTTGTTCAACAAGCACAATTATCTTTTGTTTTGGATTTTTAAAAACCTCAAAATCTAATGCAACTGTCTCTCAGATGTTCTCAGGCATTTATGAGTGTAGAGAAGGATGCTGCAGACAATTTGAGATCGCCTTGTGTCTTTAAAATGGCGGCTTTGAGAATCTTTACTGCCCAATGATTTGAAAGCTTTTTTGCTCATAAGAAAAATTAGGATACTTCCATATTTAAGCATTAAGGCCATGTATTTAAGAAGAGTTTGTAAATGCAAATTAGCCAGACAATGGCATTTTAATTATGTTTTGTGAGGTTAGCATTGCATTAGTAAGGGTATTTTAGAAGTCAAATATTATTTATAGGCAATGTGGTCTCAAGAGATTGCTTGTGAATATGTTCGAGGGCTTCTGGGATTTATGGATTCATTTAATGGTGGTTTTGTTTAGTTCCTTCGGGTTTTTCTTCCCACACTTCTGCTGCTGAGTGACTAGATTTGGTACCTCCTATCTTACTCCACCTCCATTCCCCTCTAAATTTCCTTACTGAAAATGTACAGGGTTATGAAATGTGTTGGCTTAGCTGACCATGATGGAGATGTGTGAACCTTGCTTTGTCTCCTTGGGATGTGTCTTGCCAGTGTATAAACATCTGCACTTGAGAATGCTCTTAGCTGCTTGGTGGGTGACTCTCTCCCAGCGTCATGTCCCACGTGGACAAAAAAGAAGAAAGATCCACATTGTGTTACAGTTTCTTTTGACATATGATCTCAGACTGGCGGCGTGTGTTTTCAGCCCTTACGCATGGCAGGATTTTAAAGAAGAACATGGAAGTGGTAGAGCAGAATCCCTTACAGAACGCTTCATCCTGCTCCCAGCAGGTGATGCATGGTGAAAACATGGCACTGAAGTCCACTCAGCTGTACCTGATGTTTGATCCTCACAGGAAGCAGTAAAGATTAACCTCTTCTTGGACTTTGTGCTGCCTTTGTGGTGCAGACCCTGCTGAGATCCAAGCTGGAACCCATTGGAGAGTCTCCATCAGTTTTGCAATCAGCAGCTATTAATGGTATCTCTCAACACAACAGCTTGGTTTTAAGCTTGTGTAGACAGCAACCAGCATCCTTAAGGATGTGTTCTCCAAGCTGCAGCGTGTGCTGGAGATGAATGGGAGATGGGTGGTGGTTTTCACCTCTTGGAGTGGCCAGGATTGTCTGGTTTTTATTCCATATCCTCAGCGTTGGTCTCCCTTCTGGTTTGCAATTTCGCAAGCTGGCCTGAAGTTTTTTCCAAAAGAGACAGAGCTGAGAGCGTTTTGCGGTGATGTTTCCAAAGGCTCTGAAGTTTTCGGGGGGCTGAGGAGGGGGGAGGGCTGAGGGGAGGAAAGAGTGGGATTTTTGTGTGTGCGCGTTGTTTTTCATCTCTTCCACACAATGGAGCTTTCAGAGAACCTCTCTTTAAAAGGCATAGCTACAGCCTTTGTGTGAAGGGTGTGTCTGCTGGCAGGGTTTGCTGATGCAGACAGGCTGGGTGGTGATTAACAAAGGTCATTAGACTTTGGAATCTGGCAGGGGAGTGGGGTGGTGTGTCTTCTGCGCCAAGCAGGAGATCTCCCCAGGGACAGGCCCGGCTGGAGGCTTCACGCCTGCTGTCCCCCCTCACTCCCCCGCGCCTCCTCCTCCTCCTCCTCCTCCTCCTCCTTCTCCTGCTCCTGCGAGGCTCAGCTGCGTGTCGCCTCTGCCCTGTAGGACAGCTTGGACCAGTGTCCTGATGCTGTGAATGCAGCGTTTGTGGAGCGAAGCGCCACATTTTGTCATCCATGGGACAGGGGAACCCAACCCTGAGGAGATGGTTTGGGGAAACCCAAGCCTTCTGCTGAAGGAGAGAAGGTGCAGCTTTGAGGAGGGAGCAGAGGCAGAGCAGCGAGACGATTTGGAGGGCAAGCCATGCAGGAGAAAGGGAGATGTGGTTCATGGGGATGGTGATTTTTAAAGCATCACCTAAGGAGGAGGAGTTTAAAAAGGGAGGGGGGAAAAAAGGGAGAAAAAAAAAAAAAGAAGGAAAAAAAGGCTGGTGTGCTTGAGCTGAAGCTGAGATAAGTGAGGCCATGTTGTGCACAGGCAAGAAGCTCTGAGGCTCTGAGTGCAGGAGTTGTCTGAGCTAAAATGGCTGCTCCCAAAGCTCAGAGGACTAGGGCAGCTTAGTGAGTCTTAAAGCTTCAGTGACGCAGGGGCTCATATCTCTTGAAAGTGTGATAAACACATTCAGTAGAGCTGTGGCTTGTTTGGCTGAGATGAAAGGACTAAGCTTGGGGGATGGGTAGTGAAAACTGGATGATCTGCTTTTCTGTGAAGTGCTCTAAATGCAGGAGTCGTCTGCTCCATGGAAAAATTTGTTTTCAGGTCTAATGGACTGTGCTAAAGGAGACGTGGGGTGGGGCTTCAGTCACTGCTGTAATTTGATCCAGAGCAGATAGCAACCTCTTCCACACAATTTGGTCTGGTGCTTGCACATAAAAGCTTGAGTATCTCGATTATTGTAACTTTGTTAGCTGAAAAGAAGCTGGTGCAGCGTTCATTTTCTTTATTGGTGGTGAGAGGGAGTAGGGGGTGAGAAAGGACGCAGTGCAGCCTGCAAAGTAATGTAGGTAAATATGTGGAGAGCCTTTGTGCTCAGACTGTCCGGAATTTGACTTGCTAGAAGTTTATTTTAGCAGGCTATCAGAAGAAGCATTCTTTGATCTAAAATCCTGGTGCAGTACCCTCTCTTGTTTCTGTGCCTTAATGTTTTGGAGCTTTCTCCTCACTTTGTTGGTTGCTTCCTTGACAAGCACATGGAATTTAAATTGCTGTGGGCTGCTGTTGTGCCTTGGACCTCTGAAATGCTCCATTTGTCATCCTTTTCCAGCAAATGCATGGAAGCTTGAGGAGGCAATTGCTGTGTTAGCATGGGAAGATAGCTCTTGTGCCTAAGCACTGCACGGGGTAGGAGGGTCTAAGTCTTTTGTTTGGCTTGTGCTTTGTGTCTCCAGTCCTTCATGGCAGTGCAATCTTCTGTCGAAGGATTATTTGTCACAACTGAACCTCCGTTCTTCGCTGTATCTTACCTTGCTTTGTACTTGAAGGTATGCAGGGCTTTTGGATAAATCACGGAAGTCATAATGACTCTAGTCTTTTTAAGTCATGTTTCCATTGTACTTTTTCCCTATATTTATTCCCGTTGCTGTCCTTTTCTTCCTCTGGCTGTCTCCATCCCCTAGACTGCTGAGCACAAAGGTCTTGTCCCTAGAATAGACTGAAATGAAACTGTAAACATTTTAACAAAGAGTGGAGGTGCCCTTAAAAGCCTGGTGGAAATAGGGCAAAGCAAATTATTCTGCCTTGGGTTTGCCTTTGGTAACTGCATCTAACCTTGCTGTTAGGTCTTGATTTTCAATATCAGGACAGCTAGGATGCTCTGAGGAAAGACAGGCTTCTCTCTGTAAAAGCTTTTGTTGCATGGAGGAGGAACTGGCAACTTACAGGAGGGTTAGAGTGTGTCTCCTGGAGGCAGAAGCCACTGTCTCCTGATTGTAAATTGCAGTGCGTGACTGGGAGTAATGTGCCATTTCTGTGCACATGGGCTGTGGTCTTTGAACAAGACCAAATTCTGAATAACAGCCCCATGTAATGGAAAAGCCAAGAGGGCAAAGTCCCCTGGATCAGTAGTCACTTGTCAGAGAGTTGGCTGTTCACAGAAGTTGAATCAGCAGCTTGTGAGGTACCTAGACAGGACTTCTTGTGGATCTGAGTAGATGCTTCTTAATAGGGTAAGGGAAGGTTGAGTTTCACGCTGCTGTGTTTGTGGAATCTCTGCAAACGACTGAGTCATCAAAAACTTGGTGTTACCTTGGTGATTCCAGGGTTTATTCCAAAAGCACTGCTGTAAACTCGTATCTTTCTTCTTCTCTCCTTCCCCTGTGTTCATTGCAGATTTTTCTAATGTAAAAGATCATCTTGAACCATGGAGGTCCTGCAGTGTGATGGCTGCGACTTTCGAGCTCCATCTTACGAAGACCTAAAAGCTCACATTCAGGATGTTCACACGGCTTTTCTGCAGCCAACTGATGTCTCTGAGGAGAGTCCAACCCAGCCAAGGTCTGGTTCCATCAATGCAAGCAACCAGACCGAGGTTGAATTTTCTTCTGTAAAGGATGAATTCGCAATTGCAGATGACATAGCAGGTAAAGCTCAACTCCAAGACTGATCTCAACTTTTAAGATCTCAGCTCTTACCCCCTATTTTACATGTGTCTTATTTCAGTCTGTTTTCAGTTTCTGCCTTTATTGTGGTTTAAATATTTGTGTTATCTTGATGGCTGTGTCAGCAAAGCAGGTACCTAGCATCAGCCATACTGGTTCTGACCACGGGGTTTTTTTTCCTGCAAATGCTGCAAGCATGGAGGTTGGTTCTATTTCCCAGCTTCTTTTCATGGAGTTCTTCATACTGATTTTTCATTTTCAGCTTTTCATGGTTGTTCTTTACTACCATGAACCACCTCAAAATTACAACTTCTGTTAGTTATCAAACTGAAACTAGTTTTATTTTTTTCCCCCAAGAAGATAACTTTGGAACCTATCCACCCAAAACTGCACACCACAGTTATTTATATATAGAAATTATGCATAATGGTCACTTTTCTGACCATTTCCAGGTCTGTAGATATTACCATAAGAGAAAGAATCCTGGAATGGTTGTTTTCAGTTCAGAATATGATTACATCCTTAAGCATACAGGGCGGGTGGAGGAAAAGCTTTTTTATTTTATTTTATTTTATTTTATTTACATATACACCTTAATTCTCATTTTAGGGCAAAATGCAACAAGTCAGATGGGGACTGGAAGTTACTATAGCCAGAGCCAGACTTTCTATGGCCAACATATGGCTCCAAATCCTAAACCAACCAGCAAGTTTTTCCAGTGCAAGTTCTGTGTGCGTTACTTCCGTTCCAAAAACCTCCTCATAGAGCACACACGGAAGGTTCATGGAGCACAGGCTGGGGGGAGCTCAGTGGGGCCGCCAGCTTCTAGTTCCCTAAATTACAGCATCATGATGCATGAAGGGTTTGGTAAAGTTTTCAGTTGCCAGTTCTGCACCTACAAGTCACCCAGGCGTGCAAGGATTATTAAGCACCAGAAAATGTATCACAAAAACAACCTGAAAGAGAGTTCAGCTCCTTCTGCTGCTGCTGCTGCTGCTGCTGCTGCTGTGTCTGAATCAACGTCTGCTTCTGTGCCAGTGCAGGAACCCTGCAAGGAGCTGCCGGCAGAGGTGGTGGAGCGGAGCATTTTGGAGTCGATGGTCAAGCCTCTGACCAAGTCTAGGGGCAACTTTTGCTGTGAGTGGTGCAGCTACCAGACACCTCGGAGGGAGCGCTGGTGTGACCACATGATGAAGAAGCACCGCAGCATGGTGAAAATCCTGTCGAGCCTGAGACAGCAGCAGGATGGAACCAGCGCACCTGAGGTGCAGAGTAAGAGTGCCCAGAGTGCCTCTCCAAACTCGAATTACATGTCCATGAGCACAACAGGACGTGAGATGTCGAGTGCTAATGTCTCAAACTTCAGGGGATCTATGGGCAATTCACTTATCAGGCCCAACTCTTCTACATCTTCAAAGTTTTCTTCTGTGTCTTACCCTCAAATGAAGCCTAAGTCACCTCACAACTCAGGCATGGTTAATTTGTCTGACAGATCCCGCTATGGAATTGCTGATATGACGAATTCTTCTGCTGACCTGGAAACAAGCAGTATGCTAAATGACTCCAGCTCAGATGAAGAGCTAAATGAAATGGACAGCGAGAATGGCTTAAACTCCATGGATCACCAGACGTCAGGAATGTCTGCAGAGCAGCTGATGGGATCTGATGGCAACAAACTATTGGAAACAAAGGGGATTCCCTTCAGAAGATACATGAACAGGTTCCAGTGTCCTTTCTGCCCTTTCCTGACGATGCACCGCCGGAGTATTTCCCGTCACATTGAGAACATCCACCTGTCTGGGAAGACGGCTGTGTACAAGTGTGACGAGTGCCCCTTCACCTGCAAGAGTTCTCTGAAGCTCGGTGCCCACAAGCAGTGTCACACAGGAGCCACATCTGACTGGGACACCATGAACTCTCAGGCTGAGAGCATTGCCTCATCCCTCAACGACAGCACGGTGTCTTACGAGAGTGGGAATATCAATGGCAGGAAGTCAGCTGGGATGATGGAACCCGTGCAGCCGCCACAGCAGCAGCAGCAGCAGCAACCACAGCAGCAGCAGCAGCAGCAGCAGCAGCAGCAGTCACCCCAGCCCCATTCACAGCATCCATACAAGTGCACGTTGTGTAACTATTCCACCACCACTTTGAAAGGCCTCAGAGTTCATCAGCAGCACAAGCATTCGTTCTGTGACAACTTGCCAAAATACGATGGGCCGCCATCAAACGCACCGCAGGAGAGCGAGGCAGATGCTCACCCCTCTGCCAGCACCGTGAAGAAGAGCCAGACCTCCATCCTTGGCCTCTCATCTAAAAATAACTTTGTTGCGAAAGCCCCTAGGAAGGTCTCAAATGACTTCCCTTTAGATCTCTCTCCCGTGAAAAAGAGAACTAGAATTGATGAAATAGCGAGCAACCTGCAGAGCAAGATCAGCCAAAACAAACAGCAGGAGGACGCTGTGATTAACGTAGAGGATGATGAGGAAGAGGAGGAGGACAATGAGGTGGAGATAGAGGTGGAGTTAGACAGAGAAGAAGAGCAAACAGAACCAATGATAGAGGTTTCCAGTTCTTACGCACCCCAGCAAATGTGGGGCAGAGAGGCTAACGATTCCCAGAAGGAGGCAAGCTTCAGGAGCATGCAGCATGACTACAATTCTACCAACGGGGCGGAGATTGAGCTCACTTTGTCTGAGGATGAGGAGGACTACTACTCTGCTGTCAACATGAAGGAACATCAGAGCCCTAATGCCTCTGTTCTGGGCAGCCAGTCCAACATGTATGGTACCGACCAGAACAATGAGAATTCAGAGTTCAGTGACTCTGGCAGGCTTTACTATTGTAAACACTGTGATTTCAGCAACAAATCTGCCAGGAGTGTTAGCACCCACTACCAGCGAATGCATCCCTACATTAAATTCAGCTTTAGGTACATCCTGGATCCCAATGATCACAGTGCAGTGTACCGGTGTCTCGAGTGCTACATTGACTACACAAATTTTGAAGACCTGCAGCAGCATTATGGAGAGCATCATCCTGAAGCTATGAATGTACTGAACTTTGATCATTCTGATCTGATCTACCGCTGCCGCTTCTGCTCTTACACAAGCCCAAATGTTAGAAGCCTGATGCCACATTACCAAAGAATGCATCCCACAGTGAAAATTAACAATGCAATGATATTTTCAAGCTATGTTGTTGAGCAGCAAGAAGGGCTGAACACAGAGTCTCAGACACTGAGAGAGATCTTGAATTCTGCTCCAAAAACTATGGCAACCTCCACCCCTGTGGCTCGCGGGACTGGTGTGCCAGCTGGATTTAACAAAAGTGCCACCAAGAGTTTCAGTCCAGAATGTGAAAATCAGAAGGAACCTTCAGTCAACACTGTGGTTGTTTATGACTGTGATGTGTGTTCATTCGCAAGCCCCAACATGCATTCAGTTTTGGTGCACTACCAGAAAAAGCACCCCGAAGAAAAGGCCTCGTATTTCAGAATCCAGAAGACCATGCGTGTAGTCTCTGTTGACAGGGGCTCTGCCCTGGCTCAAATGTCGTTTGAGCTGGGGGCTCCCATCTCCCCGAAACTGTCCAACTTGTCTTCTCAGCCTCCACCTCCCCCACCACCACCCCCAGAGCTCTCTACTGAGCTCTACTACTGCAAGCACTGCTCCTACAGCAACCGCTCCGTCGTGGGGGTGCTCGTCCACTACCAAAAGAGGCACCCGGAGATCAAGGTCACAGCCAAGTACATCAGGCAGGCCCCGCCGACCGCGGCCATGATGCGGGCAGGGGAGCTGCCACCTGGCATCCAGAGGCCACCGGTGTCCATGCAGCAGCTGGGCCGTGGTGGGTCCGAGACCTCCATGAACCCTCCCGAGAACGAGATGTTCTTCTGCCAGCACTGTGATTACGGGAACCGCACCGTGAAGGGCGTGCTCATCCACTACCAGAAGAAGCACCGCGACTTCAAAGCCAACGCGGATGTGATCAGGCAGCACACGGCCACCATCAGGAGCCTTTGTGACCGTGGCCAGAAGAAGTCAGCTGGCAGCCTGCCTGCCCACAGCTCCGGCACCGAGCGGGACAAGTCCAAGCTGAGAGCCCTCAAGTGCAGGCAGTGCAGCTACACGTCCCCTTACTTCTATGCATTGAGGAAGCATATTAAGAAAGACCACCCGAATCTGAAGGCCACGGTGACATCCATACTGCGGTGGGCATTTCTGGATGGCTTGATAGAAGCTGGTTATCACTGTGAATGGTGCATTTATTCACACACAGAGCCAAGTGGCTTGCTTGTGCATTACCAAAGGAGACATCCCGAGCATTATGTTGATTATACCTACATGGCAACCAAACTCTGGGCAGGTCCTGATCCTTCCCCTCCTGCCCTAGTGATGCCAACAGAGATGAAGACCTATAAATGCAGAGACTGCATTTTTGAAGCATCTTCTATCTGGGATATTACCAATCACTACCAAGCATTTCACCCTTGGGCCATGAATGGAGATGAATCTGTGTTGTTAGATATCATTAAGGAGAAAGATACTGTTGAGAAAACCGTGCCACAGCCTGATGAAGGTGGGGTCAGGATGGATTCTGAAGACCAGATAGCAGCACCACAGATGGATCAGGATGCAGAGTGTGCAGAGGATCCCAGCCTTTCCCATGAAAAAACTGTCCAGCTGGCTTCTGCAAATCCTGCCATCTCATCCACTCCGTACCAGTGTACAGTGTGCCAGTCTGAGTACAACAACCTGCATGGCCTCCTGACACACTACGGCAAGAAGCATCCTGGCATGAAAGTGAAGGCAGCAGACTTTGCTCAGGACATAGACATTAACCCAGGGGCTGTGTACAAGTGCAGGCACTGCCCATACATTAACACACGCATCCACGGCGTCCTCACACACTACCAGAAGCGGCACCCGTCGGTGAAAGTCACTGCTGAGGACTTTGTGCATGACGTGGAGCAGTCAACTGACATCACTCAGAATGACGTGGAAGAGACAAGCAGGATTTTCAAGCAAGGCTATGGTGCTTACCGGTGCAAACTCTGCCCCTACACCCACGGAACCCTTGAGAAGCTGAAAATCCACTATGAGAAGTACCACAATCAACCCGAATTTGATGTTTTTGCCCAGTCGCCACCAAAGGTGTCTGCCTCAGTGGAGCCAGACATGGTGACTGAGATCAAGGCCTCCCCAGAAATTGCTGCTGAGGATGTTGGAGAGGTCTCCATGCCAGCGCCTCATTTCACCAGTTCTCACTTAGTGTCTCACACAGTTTTCCGGTGTCAGCTCTGCAAATATTTCTGCTCCACCCGGAAGGGGATAGCAAGACACTACCGCATCAAACATAACAACGTTCGGGCGCAGCCGGAGGGCAAGAACAACCTCTTCAAGTGTGCTCTGTGCTCCTACACCAACCCCATCCGCAAAGGGCTTGCAGCACACTACCAGAAAAGACATGACATTGATGCTTACTACACTCACTGCCTGGCAGCCTCCAGGACAGTAAGCGACAAACCCAATAAAGTGATCATTCCATCTCCTCCCAAGGATGACACTCCGCAGCTCAGCGAGGAGCTGAGGAGGGCTGTAGAGAAGAAGAAGTGCTCGCTCTGTTCCTTCCAGTCCTTCAGCAAGAAGGGCATCGTGTCCCACTACATGAAGCGTCACCCTGGTGTTTTCCCGAAGAAGCAGCATGCCAGCAAGCTGGGGGGATATTTCACTGCCGTGTATGCTGATGAGCATGAAAAACCAGCTCCAGTCGAGGAGAGGAACGACTTTGAAAAGCCTGAGGTGGAGGCTGAGGCTCAGGAAATTGAGTGGCTTCCCTTCAGGTGCATTAAATGTTTCAAGCTGTCCTTCAGCACGGCAGAGCTTCTGTGCATGCATTACACTGACCACCACAGCAAGGATTTGAAGAGGGACTTTTCCATACTGGGAAGTGGCACCCGCTCTCAGAGCCCTGTCTACCAGTGCAAGCACTGTGATACAAAATTGCATAGCACGGCAGAGCTGACTGCGCACTTGAATGGTCACAATGAGGAATTCCAGAAGCGTGCCAAACGTCAGGAGAGGAGGAAGCAGCTTTTGAGCAAGCAGAAATATGCAGATGGTGCTTTTGCAGATTTCAAACAAGAGAGGGTAAGGATTTGTGTGTCTGGTCTCTTTCTCTGCCCCCTGCTCCCCACCAGGGAGCCCACCAATGCCCACTTGCATGTTCTCTTTGACAGCCAAATGACCACGGGCTAATGAATGACTCAGAGTGCCAAGTGAGCTCCATAAGTCAATTACACATCCTGCTTTAATTTCCTCATCCATCCGCCACATCTCCCTAGGTTCTGTAGGAAACCTTGTTCCTTCCTACCGCTTCCTTCAGTATTTTCTTTGTCTTCTTTCCTCCCTCCCACGCTTCTGGAGGGCCATCTGTGTCTGACAGTCGCTTGTTCTTTTGTGGCAAGGCTGCCATGTACTTTGTTGCAGATTCTCTACAAAATGTCCCATCCCCTTCTTCCATGTCCCTCTGAATAACGCATCAGTTTTCTTCTCAACCTTCTCTCTGTCAGTCCTTCCTCTCATTGAGCACTCAGGAATAGCATAATATGAATCTGTCTGGACGCAGGAAGTTTGGGGAAGTGTCTCATGAGGAGAGGACCAAGTTTTTTCTCCATTTCTTGTCCACTTACCCCCTTTCTTCTTCAGTTTGAAAAAAATACACTTGCGCAGGAAAAGCTTTGCACAGATTTGGGAAAGTTACGGGGTTGTGGAAGAGGAGGAGGAGGCACAGTTTCAGGCCAAACTGAAGTGGTCTTCTAGAGGACCACTGTTAGCCATAAACTGAATGTTTCTTCTACATAGATGTCTTGTCCACTTACTTTGTAGGAATTAAGGATCTCAATAGAAATTTACGTTGCAGTTCTACAAGACTGGATGTCAAGTATAACGTCAGGTCTAAAGTCTGGTCTGTGCTCCTAAAAACGAGGTGACAGAACCTGCTTCAGTGATTTATGCTTGTGTGCTCAAACAGGCTTTTGGACACTTGGAAGATGTTTCAAAGCTCAAAGAGAGGAAGGTGGTTGGCTACAAATGCAAATTTTGTGTGGAAGTCCATCCAACACTAAGAGCCATCTGTAATCACCTCCGCAAGCATGTCCAGTATGGGAACGTCTCTTCTGTGTCAGCCACTGTAAAGGTAAGAATTCCTTAAAGGTGACTGAAAGTGACTGAAACTACTTGTATTGTTTAATGTAAAGGCCCCACTGATAACCTGTGGAGGGCTCTTGTGAAGTTGAATGGGTTTTGAACTGGGCATTCCGGTTCAGCATGATGTTTTAATCTAACACTAAGTTTCTGAAGTGCATTTGGTTAATTTTAAGATGTTTTAACTTTTTTTCACTCTCAATCCAGGGGCACGAAGAGTCTTTAATTCTCATTTCTTCCCAGCCACAGAGGAGTTGATGTCGTTGATGACCAAAAGACTTGGTTTATGAACGGGAAACTTTCTCTCAGCTACTTTATGGGCTATGTTTCTGCTTAGTTAAACTCAAAAAGAGTTGTTTGTTTTCTTTCTTTCTATATGTATATGATTTTTATTTTAGGAAGTGTGCACATACAAATGTGTGAAGCTGCTTGTGGTACACTTTTCCACATGGAATTCGCACGCTGGCTCCAAACAAAACATTCAGTGGCCAGCTGATCCCCTTCAGGTGATTAGGTGCAAATGTGTAGTTCCTTCCTCCCTGTGGAAAGGGGTGCCTGCTATGACACCTCCAAGGACAGAACATCTCCAAGATGTTCCTTAGTCTGGTTTCCAGGATGCTTATTGGCAGGGGAAGTGAAAGTGCGCCATGGCTGTGGGAACTAGCTCTTGTCAGAGGCTCCTGCTGCCTGACTGACAGGCCTTTTTTGGTGATGTAATCTGCTTTTTGGTGACATAATCTGCTTTTTGTGAGCAAGCCATGTCCTCTGCAGCCCAACTCGTGCTACCTGAGAGAGCTTTCATTGCCCTACCACTGACCTTTCCTTGCCTTCTTACCTGGTGCTCCTGACAGATCCAGATGCTTCCCTCCCTAAGAGTTGTTTCCCTCTTCTCAGCATTTCTCAAGTGATGCTTGTGTAGGGTCAGTGCTTTCTTTTGAGTAAATAAAATCTTGCAACAGGGAACAAAAGCTGAAAGCCATGGCCTCAAGAATGTGCTGGAAATGCCTCTTACAGGGTGTTTAAGTAGCTGCACAAATGCATGCTCTGGTTAGAAATGGGAAAAGAAAGTTATGAAAGGGAGTTTAAAAAAAGGACTTTTTCTGTTTGCTCTATATTTTTAGAGGGTTCTAGGGTCTTAGTGTACCAGCTCATTTCTTGAGAGTTGGACAGTGACGGACAAAGTGTACTGAAGAGTTGGCAGCTGTGTTAGCAGGGTAGCTAGAGTCAGCTATAGCAAAATAAGCTAAAATTAACTTCTCTGTAACTTACTAATTATTATCTGATCAAGTTTAGAACATTCACACCAAGACCATTGAAAGATAGGTTTCTTGTCTTTTTGCATGATCTGACACAAACTTAATCAAGGAGTGAGACAATTTTTTCTCAGCTCCTGGATAATAGGTGTAATTAATGTTTTTCCCTCCCAAGAAAAGGTCATTTTTTTCCAGAAAGCCACTGATGTGGAGTTTGTGTAGGGATATGTTTAGAGAAATAATGCAGTGGGAAGCCTGGACATTCTGATGAACACAAGGGAAACACTTGAGGGGCAGAAGGGAGAGAGAATTGATGGCTTTGGGGGGATATGTGTTTTTTAGCAGGAAGCTGAAGATCCTTCAAACACAACTTTGATGGAGGGTTTTGAGGGAGCCAAAGACCCTGGCATGGTGGAATTTACAGAAGCTGAATATGGAGCATCCCTGGAAGATGAAGCCAGGCCTGGGGGCTACCACTGCAGCCAGTGTGACCGGGTTTTGATGTCTATGCAGGGTCTGCGATCTCACGAGAGGAGTCACTTGGCTCTGGCCATGTTTGCCCGGGAAGACAAGTACAGCTGCCAGTATTGTTCCTTTGTCTCTGCTTTCAGGCACAAGTAAGTTGTGGCTTTTAATTTTTTGGGGGGGCTTTTTGTTTGTTTGTTTGTTTGTTTGTGGGGTTTTTTGGGTTGGTTTTTTTTTTGTTTCCCAAAGAATTGCCAGCTAGCAGTGCTGTTTTGTGGGCTGGCACTGAATGAAGAAGAGATTGCTCAGCTTGACATTGAGCCACACTTTTCTCGTGGTGTTTATGTATGTCCCACTCTGCAAAGTCTTTGGCCATTACAACTGGCTGTTTGTGAAGGGTTGCACCTTTATATCTTCTTGAATTCGTGTTAGCCCTCTTTTTGCACGCAGGAGAGAAGCATGCAAGCCAAAGAATAAGGACTATTTCAGTAGGCAAACAGTGCAGCCCACCACTTTTGTCAAATGCATGAGACTTAACAAGCCAAGAAAATTTAATCTTCCATGTTTAGGAAACTTCTCCTGCATATAATTACCTTGTCTGTAATTACTACAGCTCTTCGTGGGTTGAGTTTTAATTTCTAATGTTAAAACAGTGTCATAGATTTACCTTAAATCAGATTTTTTTTTCTTGATTATGGGATGCAATTTCAGTCCACAAATACTTCAGATTCATACCAGTGTGCTGTAGGAGTGACTCCCTCATCCTGCTTCCATGTTTGATACATGGTCATTCATTAATAGTCAGATTTCTTATCATTTGTTTATCTGAGATTTGACTTAGCTTCAATTTATTAATTTTAAAAAGGGCTTTAATAATAAAAATATATTTGTCCCCCCCCAAAAATGGGGTTTGTGATGTATTTTCCACTGGCACCCTGGACCTGATTCCTATTTCCTCTTAATTTCTGGGGAGAGAGCTGTTTGTTCACTGTTTTAACAAAAGAAGACAGATCCATCATTTGATGCAGGCGTTCACGGCATTCTTAAATTTGATGCTGATGCCACCATTTCACAATCAAATGCATGTGGAAGAGAGGACAGTTTTAAGTTCCTTGTGTTAAAAAAGCAAGGTTTCTGCTGCTGTCACAGCATTGCAAATTGCTCCACAGTTGGAAAGGTCTGCAGGATTGAGCAGCCAGGGGCAGGAGAGGGACTTGGGAGAAGGATGTCCACTGCTGGGTGTATCCCACCCTGCTTTGGCAAGGCTGACAGTGAGGGGAGCCCCTGCAGGGCTTGCTGTTTGCCTGGTAAACTTGCTTCAACAATCAGACTTTTGTTGAGTTTGGTGCCTAGTCTCTCTTTTTCCTTCTGAGGATAAGTCGTGTCCCAGAAGTTGTGGGATGAGTAAGTCAAAAAGCAGTGGATGGCAGGGAAGAACTCACCACCTAACTTGATAATAGGTGTGGTCTCTGTTGTTGAAGTTGTTTGCTTCTTCTTTTATTTTTGCTCCCGATGCAATTATTCTCCTGGGAGATTAAATCGGTGGAGGAAACCAAACCAAATGTTTAAACATCCCACTATTCTCCCAAATCTGACCAAAACTTTAAAACCTCGTTTTGGAAGAGTGCAGCTGGCAAACTATGTGGTTGTGAATATAGTTTTAATTATTGCCATGTCAAATACCTTAAGGTATATATGTTTATAATAGCTTAATATGTATTACATACCTCTTTGGCAGTCTGCTTTAATTGTTAAGCAATCTCATTCCCTGGAGGCTATTTAAAACAAGTTTTGTTCTGTGAAGTATTCACTGCAAGTGTTCAAAGCCTTACTCATTTAGGAGACGTTTTCTCTCATTTCTGTAGAAAACCTGTGCATTTTGTCTTGTCTCAAACTCCATCCTGGATTTCTGCCAAATTGTATTTGTATGAAGTGACCCTGAGAGGAGATACAAGTTCATTTTCTATTTTTTTTGCTGCTATCAGATGCTTGAATACACAGGCTTCAGTGTTAGCTCTCGTAAACAGGGATTTTCTGGCTCAGGCTCTTGTCAGTGTGGGACTAAAGATCATGTGAAGTCTTGTGTAGTGTGACAGGGCTGAAATAGCTGCTATTTGAGCAACATGTTGATATTCTGTAAAAGAGTAGGGACAATTTAGGACAAATAAAAAGAACTACACCTGAAATACATCTGGACCTGAGGGGTGCGGGGTGGAGGGCAGTTTTGGCAAATTTCAGCTCCTGCAGTGTCTCTGCCCTGTTGTTGTTCCATCACCGTGGATGAGATGACTCAAGCTATGACCAGATCACAAAGCATAAATGTGTCCAAAGTAGAGGCTGTACTGGAAATGTTGACAGCTTGGGCTCAGACTACCTGCCTCCCCTCCAGAAACAGTGAATTCATGTCTGTCAGCCGCAGCACAGGAACTGCAGAGCTCTGCAGGATTCACTCAGTTAAAATGAATCTGATCTTCTGTTAGAAATTGTGGGAAATGTCCTTTTTTCTCCTCCAAACTTCACTGAGCTGTTAGGACAAATTGTGTCGAGAGCAGTTTTTGATCACTTTAGGGTATTCAGGCTGTTGGTACTTCCATTTTCCCGTGAAAAAAGTAGAGGCTGGTCTTTGCCACCCGTTCTTCTCCTGCTGAGCTTCATGTAGAATCTCCTACACTGCTGCTTCTGAAACTCTGCTGCCTTTTAATCCTGGAACTCATCAACTGTAGCTTGCTGGCATCCTCCCCAGAGCAGGATCTCTAATCTGCTTTTGCTGCTGTAACCAAAAGAAGGCTTCCTCAGTAAAGCTGGTCAACAAAAAAAAAATAATTTTTTTTTTCTTTTATCCTTGATCAAGAGGACAAGAGGGGATGTATATATTTTCACAAAAATGTTTGGCAGGAGAAAAAGTGTGTAATGATAGTTTAATAAGAAAATAATTTCTTGCCTGTTTCATGTTTCTTCAACTGGTCCTTTCAGTCTGGACCATGCATAACTTAATTCATACTAATCTTGCCTTATAAGTTTATTTAGATGGCTTGCTTTCTGTATAAACAGAATTGGTGTCAGCTCTGCTCCTTTCCTTCACATTAGATTTAACTTTATCGTGTAAGCAGACATGTTGAATTTGTTGAAGAGAGAGTGTGAGCAAGGATGCCGACTTGCTCTGCTGTTGCAGAACAACAAGTTGAAGTGCTTTGCTTTGCCTCTGAAGGGACAGCTGAAACAATTGACCCTTTTCTGTCTCCCTTTTCTGTCTCTTCTCAAGCCTGGACCGCCACATGCAGACCCACCACGGACACCACAAGCCGTTCCGCTGCAAGCTCTGCCCCTTCAAGTCCTCCTACAACAGCCGCCTGAAAACCCATATCCTCAAGGCTCACGCTGGTAAGTTCTTCCCTCTCAGTCTTGCAGCTGAAATGGCCCGGTGTGTTCTTGTGGCTGATCACAGATGCTGGCTTGAACCTTGTGTTTTGTCACCAGAACTGGGTAAGATTTTTCCAAGGGCCACAGCTGTGGCTGGCCGGCCGATGGAACCTGTTGGGTTAAGTGGACGTTTGGGTTATGGGAAGGGCAAGGATTTAAAATGATGGGTGCTTCAAGAATTTCTTTTCTTCTCTTTTCTTTCATATGAATGATATTTTTTTCCTTATTTCTGCTTTTCTCCAAGTGGATTTCGTCAGCTGTACCATAGATGCCATAACAAAATTGGCAGTGAGCTTTGCTCTGCTCTCTATATTTACATTTGTGCTTTAGGTGACTCTGGGAAAAAGACTGTGAACAGCACCTTGGTTTTTGGTAGAGTCTTAATGCTGGCTTTCTTGTTAAAACCAAGCCCTGCAAACCTTGGGAGTCAAGTCTGTGTGCAACAGACTGAGGATGTCAAAACTGCATTACCAAACCTGGAAATTTGTCTTGCAAATCTCTGTATTTCAGTTTGGAATCCATACAAGCAAGCAAGCCAAGCCATGTTTCTGAGGAACAGGAATTGGGAAGGTGATGTGTCACACAGAGTAGGTCACCTGAAATTGTTGCACCTTTGATTATTAAAAAGTGAGATCCAGGATTTCCTCATCTTTATTCCTTGGCCGTAGATTCTTGGCACCGTCACACGTCCTGCCCTGAAAGGTTATCTTTTGGTTTGCAATCCAAACATGCACTCTAATGCAAATAAGAGAATAATAACCAATCTGAAAACCTGAAAACTAGCCTAGTTGTTAAAAAATGGTGAGTAGAAACTCCTTGAACAGGAGTTTCTGATAAAAAAGACCACAAGTGTGTTCGTTTTTCTATTATTTGCTTACTCAAAGTCATATACTCTGGGGTAGAAGAGGAAGGTGGAAAAATGAGGAGAAAAGAGGTAAGAGATTTGTAGGTGTCTGCCGATACAAAAAAAATATAGTTGTTGTTGCCATTGATCCAAAGGCATTTTTCATCTACACAAATACAGGACGGATTGATGGTCTTGTGTACTTTGTTTCCTGTATTTTTTCTGGATTTCACAGAGCTTGTGTCAGTTTCTGTACTGGGATCTGTAAAACAGATTAGGTTAACTTTTGCCACCTTCCTTTTGTATGGGAGGACCATGGCATTCTGTCCCTTCTAGGAAATCCAGCTATATGCAGTGGTTCCAGTTCACAGAATCCCACATCCTGAATGGAGAAGCCATGGTTCTTTATTTTCACCAACCGTGAAGTAATGTTTTCTTTATGCTATTACACAGCTGGGCTCCTTGCTTGACCCTGCCAGATTTTTAGACCCAAAGATACCCTGCAACTAATACTTCAAACTTCTCTTCATGTAATTCATTGATTTATTTATTAGGAATTCATGCTTCTGGACTTGGTTTTGTGGATGGACACTCCTTGAAGGGCCGTGTTTTGCGTTGTACAAGAGCACAATTTCATGGTTGCCTAGATAGTGCTTACACAATGACTTGGGTAATAGGGTTTCCAAAGGCTTATAGGTATGTTTCTGCCTCAGTCCCATTTCTACCAAATGAATGGTCACGTCACAGAAAAGTTGCTTGTATGTTTTTCAGTCAGAGCTTTGCTTTGGTGTGATTTGAGCCAGTCATTCAGAAATGTGTATTACTGAAGAAACATGTCTGACTTCAGACTCCCCAGTTTTTCAATAATATAGTGGTTCTCTGAACCCCTCTTATTTTGCCTTTGCTTTTTCAATTGTCTCATTATCCATTTATTTAGAATTTAGAACTTCAGTCCTTCTGAATTTTTCCTGAAGTCTCCTGGAAATCCTTAAAACTCCGTAAAATCCTGAAATGTTTTATTCAGTCTCCCTCTCTCCCTCATTTTCTGGGTATGGATCAAAATCCAGTGAACTACAAAATCCGTTCTTGTGTGACAGCTGGTACCAGTGTTTCTGGCATTTGTTTTTCATCCGATGTGTGTGCCATGTCCTTTGGCATGGAGCTGAACAGTTTACAGTTTCTCTAAATGGCCTCTCTGTTTTTTAATCTGAACTTTTTCACCTGTTCTTTATTTCTATTTTTTTTCTTTTGCTTGTGTTTTTGAGGAATCCTTATTACCAATTTCTTAATCAGCAATTACTCAGGAAATGCAGAAATGGGTGATTGTAAGATAAGAGCATTGGCCCTGTTCAGTTTTTCTGTGCAAGCTGGAACACAGTACTTTGAGTACATATCAAGTGTTGAGACCCACTACATAAATGCTTACATTTATTTATTTGTATGTGTATTAATGTGATCACTTAGTGAGATGCAAAACTAGCAGTCAAAAAAAGTGCAGAAGACCTCTGTTGGGCCAAACTGTTGCTTTTCCTCTGCAATCAGACACATCCTTTCATGTGCTGATGTCCATTGGAAATGAATAGTGGGCATGTTTATTAGTGTGTCTAGGCTGCTTGGTATGTAATCATCCTTTAATTTACTTTAATGTCTTGTGGTGCTTTTAAGTTAACGGTTGATGCACGTTGTCATCCAGGAATTTCTTACGCTGACAAAGACATGAAGGTCTATATTGTATCCTACTGGTGTCTTGTAACCTTGGAATATCTTTTGTCCTTAAATTATTCTGTTCCTTTGAGCAACTTGTGCGTGCTACTCAGGAAATGCTGTGTTTCTGTTGGCAAAAAGGAGATGTGTAACTCGTGCAGTGCACAGGTGAGGAATGTCACTTGAAAAAACACACAGAGCAGTTTTTCATTTCCCCGCTTCAGACTCTCTGAGTGATCTGTTCTTTTTCAGATGCACCAAACAAGGGTGTTCTAAGAGTTTATATTTTGTGCTCATGATTAGCATGGTTTTTCTGGAAGATGGGGGGGGTGGTTTTGTGGAGGGTGGTTGCTACTCTGAATGACTGCAGACACATGTGTTTTGGTATTCTCTTTTGGTTCACTTATTTCTGGTGTGAGAAACAGTGCTGCTTGAGAACCTTCTTTGCTGGATTTGTCAAGAGGTGGAAAACATTTTCTGCTTCATCCATTACCAGAGCTCTCGTTCTTCTGTTACTGTTCATGAATATTTCGCTCCTGTATTAGTTTTGGCACTTTATGCACAACTCATATGTGGCCAGTGTTACTCTTGTACATGGAAGTGGCACTTCCAAAACAATAATTTGGCTCCTGTTTATAATATCACATTGTTTGTTTTGGGACAGTTTCACTTTGTGTTCCAATTGCCTCCATGCCTCTGTGCAAAACAAATCTTGTCTCAGGATTTGTTTCCCCTTGTTTGCTGTCTCTATGGCTTGGAATGTATTGAAAATTAAATCCACTACTGTGCATTACTTCTGTTCTTTCACTTCTTTTAGTGCTTTCTCATAACACACTTCCACACAGCCTGGTAGACACACCCTTTTGTACTTGGTATTGCCATGTTCACCAGCCTTGACTTGGTTGCCACTTCTGTGAAGACTGATGCTGCCTATTGGCAGATTTTTCATAAGGAAAACTTTCCCAGATGTGATTACACCGCACACTTTTTTTTTTAATTTTTTTTTTAATTTTTTTTTTGTTTGTTTGTGGAGGGCCCTTTGTTAGAGTTTTGTAGTGTCCTTCTTGCTTCATTAATAATGACGCTGGATGTGCTGCATGCAGAAACAAACAACTTCACCATCTCTAGTTGCTGTGCTCCCAATCAAATTTGGAAGTGTCGTGGTTAAGTTATTCCATTTTCATCCCAGAGTCTGTTTTCTTCCCATATCATGCAACACAGGCATGCTGAAAGTCTGGTCTGTTTTTTCTTGACATCAGCCACTGTACAAGGATCTGCAGTTGCCAGAAAGTGATACTTTGGTCCAAAGCAGGTGTCTACACCCACAGACTCCAGACTGTTCCAACAAGGAGACATGCATAGCTTGTTTCCTTTGGGATCAGTCTTTCGCTGAAGAGTCCATGGGAATTTTACTGCCAAGTTCAGTAAGAGAAGTGTGAAGGCCCCATTTTGTTTCTTTTGTGAGCTGATGACTTGCCTGTATTTCGCTCACCCAGGTGAACATGCCTACAAATGTTCCTCCTGCTCATTTTCCACCATGACAATCAGCCAGCTGAAAGAGCACTCCTTGAAAGTGCATGGGAAAGCACTGACACTACCAAGACCCCGCATTGTCAACCTTGCAGCCTCACACGCCCACCACACCTCCAAGAACCACACTCCTGCTGAAGAAGTGGAGGACTCTAATGGTAAGAGGTGCCTCAGAGCAAGAATTTAATTGTCTAAGGTGCCACTTAATATTTTTGTTGCCAACCAAATTGCAGCAGGCAGCTTTGCACCAAAATCATCTTCATTTGGTCGTTTAAGAGGAAACCAGAAGTTGCATCAAAACCAGGAGTAAACGTGGTGTTGCAGGAAGTGATCTGCTTTAGGTCATCCCCAGTTCATACTATGTTAATTTGTTCCCTCACTGCTCCAGCTGACTTTGGAACCCGTCTCTGCTGGCTTTGCTAGCAGAGGTTTACATTGTAGAAAGTATTTCGGACTCACAGTTTCTATTTATAGCAAGTGGGAAAGGAATCTTCAAATTCCATCCATGCTCCTGATTTTCTTTTATATTCGTGGAATCATAGAGTGGTTTGTGTTGGAAGGGGATCCTTGATGATCATCTTTCTACTCTCTGCCATGGACAGGGACACCTTCCACTATCCCAGGTTGCTCCAAGCCCCATCCAGCCTCACCTTGGACTCTTCCAGGGATGGGGCAGCCACAGCTTCTCTGGGCAACCTCTGCCAAGGCTTCACCATTCTCACAGGGAACAATTTTTTGCCAATACTGAATCTCATGATTAGAGCACTTTGATGAAACCACGTGATTAAACTTAAAATATTAACCTGTAGGAAGAGGAATTGTTGTCTGCTGTACAGAGGACACCAAGAGTACCTTCAGATATTCAGCCGCAGGAAGGAGAACCTTAGCACTGTTTCCTTTTCAATGCTTCTTTTGAAAGCTGTGAATCCCCTTGTGCTGGAGGAGTGTGTAGAAGATGCTTGGAAAGCAGCAGAGGGAGGGACACTGTTTAAACAGAGAAATAGAAGAGGTGGTGTGGGAGTGTGACAGCGAGTTTTAAGGCTTTTTAAGTAGTAGCTTATCTTTTGGTGTCACTTCCTACCAGTTAAGAGATGATCTCTTCTTTGGGAAAAGGAAACCCCAACCTTAACTCCTGGATGAGTTTGGTTGACATGGAAGCAGAACATTTGCAGATTTCCAAAGAACTGGAATGTATGGAGGGTGTGTTAGGAGAAAATACTTCTTTTTTTCCCCAGAAGCTTGAGTGGTTCTAGCTGCTAAACAGCAGGAATTTTGTTGTTTGCTCTTTTGCCTGGGATACTGCTGAGCCAAGGATGGGAGGTAAATATTATCAGTAATCATTTTGTAGCATTTTTGCTCTCCTATTTTCCTTTTCTTTCTCACCAGAAAACAAAAACAAAACCAAAAACAATGAAATAAGAAAGAGTGAAAGAGAAGAAGTTCAGAAAATGGCTGAAAGGAATTGAAAGAAGTAAATAATCAGCATAGAAATACCTTATTGGAGGGAAAAAATATTTTTGTGATTTAGGAAGTCACTCTTTGGGTCAGAATCAAAATCTTAACAGGAGATTTTGACCAGCTGCTCCCAGACAACCTTTTGTCAATGGGTTGTCTGGAACAGTGCAACTACTGTTTTTTTGCTAATGCTAGCTTAGGCTAATCCAACAAGCTGAGTACATCTTGAGATGTGTTCTGCTGCCTTTTTTTTCTGCTTTTAAAATAAAATGTTTCATTAGTGACTTAAGAAGAGGAGAATAATTTTCAGTGGCTGTCCAAGCCTTTCTTGTGTGTTACCAGTTGTTTGTTACTGATTTATGGAGAGATACAGAAGGGCAACACTCAGTTTTGGGAAGGATGATTCAATTACTTTTTTTTTTTTTAATTTTGCTTATCCCAGTATCTCAAACTCTTGATTAGTGGAGTTAAAATTCATGATACCTGCTGTATCCTGTAGAGGATAATT
Organism: Anthoscopus minutus; assembly: GCA_013399455.1. Lineage (NCBI taxonomy): Eukaryota > Metazoa > Chordata > Aves > Passeriformes > Paridae > Anthoscopus > Anthoscopus minutus. The sequence continues at coordinate 56,979 of VWYI01025163.1, forward strand.
TTGCAGCCTTTAAGAACTCTTCCTAAAAGTAGTTAAAACGATGGCTCTGTTAACAACAGCATTTCATTAGGTTGACTTTGTTACCTAGATCTGTATTACAGCCTGAGACCAAGACCAAATTTGTCCCAATTAGCTAGATCATCTTTAAATGGGGTTAATGGTTAAGTCACTTTGACAATAATAGAAGCCACCCACTGGGGAGCTGGTGAGACAAGTACAGGTGTTACAATAATAGTGTTAGCATTTTCAGCATTGCTTGAAGAAAGAATAACCTGCATTAAGTAATTTTTTTCACATTATACAGTTGGCTGCAGATCAGGTTAATGGTGGCTGCTCTCATGGCATCACGTGTTTTTTGGGTTTTTAGAAGGCAATAAATCAAAAAACAAATTGCCTCTGTGTCCTGGGCCTGTGAGTCACAGGTGGGTGTGCAGGACTAGATGAAATACTGGTCCCAATAATAGGAAATGCGGGCACTGTTATGTCCAGCTGGAGTATTAGGAAGGGCTCGCATGGTGTAGAGGAGATTTTGTCTGTTGGTGTGTATGAATAACCTGCAGTGTGAGCTGTGATCAAAGTTAATTCACCGGGGATGCAGCACTGACCCTGGCCTGGGGTGAAAGGCAGACAAAAGGCTGCATCCCATTGTCAGGGAACTTGTTTTGTGGGTTGACAGGTGTGTGCAGCAGGCTTGTGTAGCTGAAATGATTGCAGAAAGGAGCTGTTCTTGCCTGTGGATGAATATTGTGGTTGGAGTAGGAGATGCAGCAGGGTGGCTTGGGGAGATTTGGGGAGCTGGCAGAACTCATCAGTTGTTGAACGCTGTAAAAATGCAGAAGAGGGAGAAGAGTACTGAATTGTAATAGCAGAGTGCATGTGTGAATAGAGCTGCTCTGGGCCAGCAACCCAGTGGAGCTTCTGTGATGCTTCTTTTCCCTGCAAAAATTGTTCCCTGGCAGGCCTTTCTTTTTTCCTTTCGTTCTTTCAGATCTATCCATTCATTAAAAGTGATGAATGTATTTAGATTTCTGTGGCTCATCTCTTTCAGTTCTGTGTTGGTAGCAGCAGACTTACCTGAAGTACTCCAGCTGCACATACCACAGGTGTTTTGGGGTGCCTGACAGACTTTTCATGGAACTAAAGCTGAAGTGGAGTAGGGGCTGAACATTTGGGGGAGACTCATCCTTGCCAATTGCAATTCTGGTGACTGCTGTCATTCAAAAGCATAACAATACCTTCAGTCCAATTAATAATATCATTCAGAGTGTGTGTGCTTCTCTCAGGGCAGCAGTGTAAGAAGGTGATGGTGTCACTTTGAGTCAGCACAGAAGGGCTTTTTTTACAGATAAATCATTCAAAGATCCTGCCTTTTTTATTGTACCCATCTTTGCCTGCTGGGCAATATTTTGATATATATTAAGAACCTGTTTTCACTGTATCCTCTTCTAAACAGATGTAAAGCACGATGTGGGGTTTTTGTGGGGGGTGTGGAGTGATGATATTTTGGTTTGTGGGTGATCTTACAGTCAGTCACAAAAAAACCCAGCAAATACTGGTCATGAGTGCTGTTTTTCTGGTTTTCATAGTATAGGGACACTGAATGGTTTGTAGTGTCAAGCTCTTGTTGACACAATGAGGTTGCCATTGTGGTAAAATGTTCTTTTGCTCTCCAGATAGTTCACAGGTATTTTTGGTCTTGCAAGAAGGAAATGGTGGGGATTTGCTACATTTTTGCATGAGTGTTTGGCTTGTTTGTTTGAATTTACTTACTTGTGATTTACACTAAAGTGTTCCTTAACAGTTCTGAGAACTTGAGCAGCAGAAGTTAATTGTAAATTGAAATGCTACAAACTGCTAGGAGGACTGCATGAATTTACTCAGAAGATCTGCTGCTATGTTCTTTTGGCCTGTGTGGGAATAAGAACTTGCATTCCTGTTAATCTCTGACCAGAATGGGTTTTTTGGTTTTTTTCGATGGTGGTGTCATTCTGTGGGGCTCTGTGTGTCACAGGTAAGCATTCCCAGCTCTGCTCCTGTTGAGGGCAAGGCAGTGGAATCCCAAAATCTGCATTGCCAAGGCACCACGTTGGAATCCTCCCATCTCTTTCCGTAAGAAAGACCTGCAAGTGAGGCAGAGACACAAAAATTGTGTGGCTGAAGGTGAGAAAACACGAGCAGCAGCAGGAGTTGGGTGCAGAAGGATCACCAGCTGAGGGCAAAGCACATGGCCACAGACGCTGCTTATGTGAGTGGTGTTACAAATGTGTGTCTGTGTTCAGGGGCTGTGGAGGTGGTGATCTGCCCTGCTCTCACAAGCTGGAGAGACACATGAGCTCAACTCCTTGCCATAAAGTCTGTGAAGCAGAGTGACTCAACAGATTGATAAACAATTCCATGTTGTGCCTTCAAGCCACAGCAAAGGTTTCTTGAGAGCAGGTGAAATACCTGCCCTAAATTTTCCTGGCTACTATTATTGGTTTTTGGAGTAGCCCTTTATTTTTTGAAAATAGCTCCTTTGGCCCCTGAGCATGTTGTAGAGCAAAGCACTGCTCTTTATTCATATGGCTGGCAGATTTGGAGCTTCATACATTTCCTGGTGTCATGACTGTGTGCAGTAATTAAAAATGACGGCTTTCAAAAATCTTATTGTTTAAGAATATTGAATTGTCAAAATAAAGAAAGTGCAAGGCTAAAGAGATCTGGATGTAGTTTTTAATGTCTCCTCAGACATGCTGCTGTGGTGTAAGACCATTTCTTTTTACTGGCCGCCAGTTCTTGATCTACAGAAGGCAGCACACTTTTTGTGTGCCCTTGAAGCTCAATAATTATTCTTTTCATCTATCAATACAAGCACACATCACAAAACACATGTAAGGTCAGAACTAGATTTCTTGAGTGTCCCAGTACATGGTATGTCAACATCTTCATTAAATTTAATTACATGCAGCAGCAAATGCTCTGAAAACTGCTAAGTGAAACATCCAGTGCCCTGTTCCAGTTTTTTTTTTCCTGAACTTTAGCCTTTGCCAGTGGAAAATAACTTTGCCTCATCTAGAGACTGAAATATAAACACATCTACTTGCTTTGCCAGAGCTAGGCTGGGCACAGAACTGCTTGACTAAGTCTTGTTTCTTGGACTGTTGTTCCAGAACTGTAAATCCCTTCCCATTTCTATACACTTTTTCAGAGTAGATAGTGCATAATCAGACTGTGTATCTTCTGCTGTGCTGCCTCACAGATGAACTCCTGAAGGCTGCAGAGGGCCTTTGGCAGGTTTTGCTAAAGCAATTCCATGTACTACCAGAATGAGGGGAGAACTGTGGGCAGCAAGGCACGATTTCAGGAAAATTCACTGATCTGTGCTGGTGAGTCATGATTTCTGCCTTCCACCTTTCAGAAGAGAGGCAGGCTTTCCATATGGTCGGACACACTATCCTGATTTTTGGATTCTCCTGTGTTTTGTTGTTGTTGAGTCTTTTAAATCCATATCATGGATTGTGGCTGACTTGCTTATTTTTGTTCATGTGCACTGTTACTCTTGATAAGGGATATTTCTCAAGCCTTGCAATCAGGGCAGAAAGTTCCTAAGATGGTCCCTTCCCCTTTGGTGCTGTTTCTCTGGGTCTCTGTGTTCTATTGCTGCTGCTGTCTGGAGAAGATCGCAATGGTCAGTCCTCACAGCCAGAAAACTTTGCATTAGAGCAGAATGTATTTCATTCTGGGTTTGGGGTTTTTTTTGGGAGGAGGGGCTTGGATATAGACTCTTCTGAAGTTTCAGACCCTTTTGTTTCACTGCAGTTTGACTGGAAGGACAGAGAGCCAGTAGTGACTGCAGGGCAAATTCAGGCAGAGCTTCAACAGCTAATTGCTGTAATTGCCAGGTGAGTTGGAAGGATTGCATCCTTCCAAGGGTGCAAGATGGTGATCTGCATACTGCAGAAGATGCCTCTGCTTTTGTATTTACAGCTGGGCTGCCAAGAGCTGTCTGCTGGTTCTGCTTGTTTCCCTGCTTTTGTGCCCCACAGGAGAGATGCCTCATGCTCACTCTCAAGTATCAGATTAACCTGTGTTACCTGCAGGCTGCTTTTTTTAGTGTTCCTTCTTTCTCTAGCCTAGAGCAAGTTCCTGCTTTCCCCTCAGCCTTTGCCTGTCTCTTCCTCCCACAGTGGCCACGCTGCCTTACAGTGCTTTTAAAACTCTGGTAATTGTTGGTGTGTCTTACTCCTTGTGGTCAGTGTTAAGCTAAAATTCAGATGCTGGATCAGATAGGACTTTTCTCCTTCATCAGATTGGCAGGGACTGATGGAACAAGCACAGGGCTTGTTCACCTCCACTTTAGCTGAACAAACTCCTCACTGTTCCGAGGTTCCTGAGGCGCTGGAGGGATGACCTTGTTCTCTGTAGCTCCCTTCCACTGGGGTATCGTTGTTTGGCTTCTGGCCTTTTCCTGCAGCATGTTGAGAACAGTTTTGTGGCTGGTGGAACAGAGGGAGATGTCATTGGCTGTGCTGAGGGGAGGGTCAGCTCACTGTTCATTGTGGTTTTTTTCTGGTGCTGTTTTTTGTGCTTGGGCTGAATGGGCAAAGGCAAAGCTGAGATTGAACAGGATGCAGACCGGAGCTCATGCAGTTGAGAAGGTTGGTGTCAGCCTTGTATGGAGTTGGCCACCCTGCTGTCATGGGATTGCTGTGGCACTGAAAGCCTTGCCTAGGGTTAGGACAAGACAAAAAAATGTTTGGGCGGATCAAGAAATAAATGAAGGAAGAAACATCTTCTGGGTTCCTTCTGAGCAGAAAGAAGTTACCTGATAGCACCCACAGTGAAAAGAAAGAAACATATCCTCACTCCTCTTGTGGGTTGTTTTTGGTTTTGGTTTTGTTTTGGTTGGTTGGTTTTGGGTTTTGTTTTTTTTTTTCCTGAGGTTTTTGATTTCTTTTGGCTCTGGTGTTCATATTCACAGTAGAGGACAAAGTGGTAGATGCTGATCTCTTGTGTGGCTGGGGAATTTGTGATCACTCAACACAGAGTAAACAAAGGATGCTGTTGGCATGAAGGGGCACAGGGTGTGACTTGACCAAGGGCGTGCAAGAGGGTATTTCTGCAGTCTGTCACTCCCATGTATCTGCAGCCTTCTCTGTCAGCCTCACTGATATTCTCCCTGTCACCTGAGACTCCAGT